>JAJQOW010000023.1:287500-887500 GCA_037975125.1 Latrodectus hesperus
TGACGGTTTAAAGAAACATAAACGGCATTCGACACTTTCGTAACATTCTCAATTTTTTTTTACAGAAGGAAGAAGAGATTATATTAAATAACTGGACTTTCTTGAGCGCTCGTATCCCAATCTAATTGTGAGTTGGGATATTTTTCTTACAAAGCAATGAACACAAACTAAAGATATTATATTTTGTGAAGAGATTTGAAAAACGCAATTTACATGATTGGATAGGGAAAAATATAATTTATTGAATGGTTTTGATATTTATAGTAAATTATTTATTTGAGTAACAAGTTAAGAATAACTTTACAAAAAATGTTTATTTGAGATATTTTATTGCGAATTATAAAATTAATAGTCTTAAACTAGGATATTACTTTAAGTAATAAATAATATTTAAATTATTTAAAAATATTTTAGAAAACTTAATAGCCTTTTTCTGATAAATTGAAGTTATGTTCGCTTGATTCAAATTATTTATTTCAAGTCCCCATAAAATAATTAAGATAATAGGGGATCTGAAGAAAATGAAACTAAACTTGTGTTATTAAATTCACTTTTTGAAACTTTTCTTTCCCCTTAATGTGATTAACTGTAAGATGTTTGTTAAATTTCTTTTTATATATAATAAATAGCTTGAATAAAAATTCCTTACTTAAGCTTTAAAAAATAGGTTACTAAATCATTTTGAATTTTATACATTAAAATGTTAATTTTTTTTCATTACAAGGGACAAGTAATTTTTATATGAATTATTGTAATTATGCTTATCTCAATTTTAACCACTTTCCCAAAGCTTTTTATTTTAAGTAACTTTTGTTAATTAAAAAATAATCTTTTTAATAATCGTAATTCTATTATTTTTAACTATAACTAATATATCATAAAATCATTTACTTAATCTGAAAACTTATATACGTTTTAAGCTTATGTTAGCATATATTACAATGAAATTATTCATTTTTAAAACATATATTTTACATTTCCTTTTAAACTGGAATAGAAATTAATGTTTCTTCATTTTCGTTTATGAACATTAAGATCAGTAATATGTAAGTATCGAATGATTTTGTGTACAAAGTTAGATTGATATTATCAATCGAAGTATGAATAAAAACATTACTGAAACATTGTGTTGCTGTGTAATAGAGCTGAATTTACAATTTCAATTTGTAATTATTTCTTTAACTGTTTCTGTACTCGTAGATTTTACGAAACATTAGTTGCATTTTACAAATAACATTCAAAATATCTCTTAAAACAATCTGACAAAATCCTCATCATATATGTCAATTCATAAAAATAACGCGAAATTTTTCTTGAAATATTGATTTCCCAGAAACATCTAAAACACCATTTTAAACTTCTGAATTGCAAAATGAGATCTTTTAAATAAGATCATTTGAATATTAATGAAGTTGTTAAGGAAGTTAAATTAATTGAATAGAGATAATATTTTACTGTACTTACTTTACTACAAATAAATTTCTTAAAGCATAAAAATTTATAAATATGAAGGTTTAAATTCAACTGATTTCTTATATGAGAATTAAAGTGCTTACATATAAGTGCGTGAATGCAAAATATTCAGAGAAATGCATCATTTGTTATATAAGATCATGTTTCCCGAAACAAAACCGTACCGCGTAAACAATCTGGAGCTCCACTGCAACCGTAACCACATCATCGAGAGGATGCTGTTTTCCCCCAACGCCAAAACTGTTCCATTTGGTCAACGAACAATTAATTATTGTTAATTACCTAATTACGGCAGGTCGGCGTGATCCGGGGCCAAAAGTGATTGCCCACTTACCAGAGGATTCAGCGGTGCCGGACATTAGTCCGGCTCCCGCTGCACTTTTACTCCCCTGATGGAAGGGGGGAAGAGGGTGCGCTTGATTGGATTGCCGGACCTCCCCCTCTTCAATTCACGGTCCCTGTTCTCTGCTATTGCTTGGCCTCTATCTTCAGATGTGTAGGGGAATAGGTTTGCCGTTTTTAATGACTAAAGCAATTCTATTTTATTAGAAGTTTTGGGAAGAGAGAGCAAGAGAAAAAATTCTAGCAAATCATTATTTGTAAAATTCTCTGTAGTTTTAATGCTGTTCTTTGATGTTATTTGTAAAAAAATTTTTATTTTTTTATTTTGCATTTATCTAAGGAATTGCAGTATATTGTTATGATTATTTTATGTGATTCTAAAAATAATTTGTGAAATGATTTTAAGCATTTTTCTCTTCTAAATTTAATTTTAGTTAACATTTATTTTAGAAAATTAAGTTATGTTCAATACATTATATATAACATATAAATATATGCTTTACTCATCTTTTTTAACTGGAATTTTATGAGAATACTTTAGAAAAATAAAATTTTTCATTTGGAAATATTAAAAAAATAAATGAAATAATTTCAACTTTTTTAAGTTTTTGGATTTATTCATTTTACATAAAATTTACTTTGATTTAAAGCAACGATTTGTCTAAAATCTCGTTTTAAAATATTTTCATATTTACAAAGCTTATAAATGTACTTCGAAATTAATATATTTTACATTAAGTGATATTAATTAGTAAAATGCGAATTCTTATGATAATTTATAAGCATTATATAAGTTATAGTTTTATATGAAAATTTTATTTTAAAATGTGTTACCTAAGAAAATTTCTCTGAAATTTTTTTAGTATTTAAACATTTTAGTTTGAAAAAGAAAGTAATTATACAATTCCCAAAAGAGGTTTATGATTTTCAAACAATAGTTTGATACTAATATGATCCTTTTTTATAGTATATATTTCTCTTTGGTCGAAAATTAAAGTTCTCTTTTTAACTTGATATTCAAATTCTGTATATCACAACTCTGCAGTTTATGTTTTTTAATATTATTAAAATGAAGTAAACAGTCACAATTTAAAGATTTATATATAGAGTTTAATTAGACAAAAAGTACTAATCGAAATATATAGATTTTTTAATTAAAAAATTAAAAAGGATTTTCTAAATAATATCACTGTAATTTTGACTTAAAAATATTTTTAAAATTTTCAATAAATTATGGAATAGATTAACTATTTTTAATAGGCAGGTTTTAATTTTTTTCCTTAAAGAATTTACTGCACAAATGAAGAATTGAATGTTATCTTAGTTTTCAAAATAATTAAATTTACAGTACAGTTTTTGTATTTAATTACTGATAATATTAAATAATTTAAATTTAAAATTTAATTCTTTCATAAATTAATGGTTAGTTAAGAATCATCTGAAAAATTTCATAGTGTACAATACGTTTATTTCATTGCAAGTAGTAACACACAATGAGAAAATTACTAAAATTATTGGATAGAATACATTGCGGTAAACCGAAAAATATTTTAATGAATTTTAATTTAAATTTGAAAATAGGAAGATTCAAGTTATATTTCTCCGAAAAAAGTTAATCAACAAAAATAAGATATAATTTATCAATATCGCTTATATTCATTCCATCATTTCAGTTAGCTGTCAAAAATTTTAGCAATGCATTTTCATTTAGAGTAACATACATATTAAACATGATAAATATTATTATGTTAATTAAATAGTTTAATGTATATTGAAGATAAAAATTAAACAATAATAGTTAATTACTAAATGTATATAAGAAATATTTTTTTAAATTGCTTATAAAATTCAAATGTTATAAGAAATTTTAAAAAAATGAAATTTAATTACTTTAAAATTTTATTATTATGTTTTATGTAAGTATAAATATCTTTTTTTTTATGGAAGTTTTATGTTATTTTTGATGATGATATATCAGAACATCTAAAACACTGAATGTGATATGAAGGATATCTTAAAACTAAAAATTTAATTATATTTAAAATTAGAATGAAAATTTTTTCATGTAAACTATATGAAAATAATATATAATAAAATAATCAGAAATTTATTAAATATTTATTATGTATATAAATAATATTAACACATTCTTTGTATTTGACACACATGTACACACACACACACACACATAATATATATATATATATATATATATATATATATATATATATATATATATATATATATATATATATATATATATATATATATATATATATATATATATATATATATATATATATATATATATATATATATATATATATATATATATATATATTAATGCATTTGTACAATTTACTTATTAAAATTGAACAATTTTAAATCGTAAAATAATATACTATTTCATGAGAATAAATAACATTTTTATTTAAAATATATGCCAGAGTAGGAAATGAAAATTATTTTAAGGAATATTGATCCAGATAAATTTTTTTCTATGTAAAATTCTTATTATAATAATATAATTGTTAGAAATTAATGTATTAAGAGTTCAATTATATTGATAAATCATGCATTTAAAAACATTTCACTCTTATATTATCTAAAATTCAATCATTCTTTTAAGAAACATAACATCTTACTTTCTAAGCAATCTTCATAATATGATTTTGATTCAGAAGGTCCCTTACCTAGAAATTTGAGAATCCAATTAAAAAATTTACGACTACAATTCACATTTTTCTACAAACAAAACACATTAGTTTTAGATAGAGGAACATATATTTCAAATAAATTTCTTTATGATTTGTTTTAATGATATAAAATTTTTATTTCTTATGCGAAACAAATTGTGACATATGGAGATCAAAATCAGTAACTACCAGAAGTTATTTATTATTCAACAAAATAGTTTTTCTGAATACTAGATTGTAATCGTTTAAAGGATTACTGATGATAGTATGGTTTAAATAATCGGAGTTATCAAAATATGATGGACTTGATGATAAATGAAAACATTTTAAATATATATGCCCGACAAATACCCAGAATTATGAAATTCATCAATAGTTGTTTGTCTAAAAGATAATTCGAATTTTACAGAGTTAAGTAATACTTTGAACTTTTTTTCCTGTGGTAACACGTCATACTTTTAATAAGATACTTTATATTAAATGACAGTTATAGCTCATCACTATTAACATTTTTCATTTTTTATTTGAACACGATGAAATACTGATAGCTGTATCCTCATTCAAAATAATTACTACAACAATGCTTGTGATCAGCATTTCATACCACAATACTTAAATTACTTTTAATTTGCAAGGGTACATTCAAGGTTTACGATAAGGAACCCTTACCCTACTTAATGGTAAAAGCCATTCTCTTTCATTATTAACTTCGTTTTTTTAGAGCATATTAATTTAGGAATGCTATTTGATTTTAAAATAAAGTCAAATTTTAAAAATAAGCATATGAATGCTACTAAAGCATACAGTTATGAAATTAGGCTAAAATAAATTTCATTTCTTTATGAATGAAATTAACTATGACTTTTAAGATATTTTTTTGAGAGGAAAAATGAATTTTCCTGTGAAAGCAACAGATACGTTCGTCTTATCACACCCAAAAAAGGCAATCGCTAGTCTCCCAAAGAATTTAGTTGAACTTAAAGTCCATGAAAGAGGGTATTTAGGGGGAGGGTTTTGAGAAGGGAATTCCAATCAATGCCCGGGTATAAAGAAGTGGTATATCTAGACGCGAGGACTCTCAGACCCAGGCGACCAAGTGTGAAATTGTGCCTTAGCACCTGGGGACTCCGTCGGTACACCCAGGGTTTGCGATAAGGACCCCCTGCCCCCACTTAATGGTAAAAGCCAGTTTTCCCTTTTATTATTAACTTCCTCTTTTGGAGTATATTTTTTTCCTTAAAAACTCTGTTTCTTGTTGGGAGGAAAATTCCTCATGGGATACTAAATTCCCTTTAGTAAATAATTTTAACCTACAAGAAACCAAGATTTTTCTATTTTCTTGGCAACGAGTCGGTTACTGGATGTATTTTTTCTCTTCTTTTTGCGCGAAACTCATTTTTGCAGATTTTTATCGGCGCTTCCTTGTATTTGTGCGAGTTATAAAACTCGAGAGAATTTTTTCTTCTTTCTTATTATCATTATTCGTGTTTTAGATATCGCCAAGCTTCTTTTCGATGAGAGATTGAGTTTTCTGCTCCAAGAACCACTCGATCTAGTTTTTATTTTATTTATTATTTTTTTTTTGACAAAGTGTCATTTTATTTCGCTCAGCTGATCAAAAGAAAAGAAGCAGTTTCATTTTTGATTTTGTAATATGAAAGTAAATTGTCTCCGATGAAGTACATAAACTGCAGTCCTCGTTTATCAAGGACGGGAAAATTGTCACTGATTTCATGCAATCAACAGTTGCTTATGTATTGGTAGCTTATGAAAATATTGCATATATAAAATATTCAACACTTTGAAAGAAAAGTATTACATGACAAAATTTTAAGCTCTCATGAATTTTTGTTTCTAAAATTTTTCAAGTCAGAAATGCGTCCAAAATTTTGAACTTTAAATATAATTCTCTATTCTTAAATTAACCTGTTAAAGTACCTTATCATTTATGATTTTCTTACCAGAATCATGTACTTATTTGAAGATTTGATAAGATAATTACAGATAATTAAATACAACAACAACAACGAGAAGAGGAGGCCCTGGTCTGTACCTATCGGTTATCAGGTTCCACCCCCTCTTCAAACTAGAGAAACAAACATCTCGCACAAAGTGCCAGGCGCCCGCTGAGATCCAGAACTCGACTAATTAGTTGAGAACTAAAAGTGAATACAATGTTGGACTTTCAAGCCTATAGCTATATCACATGTCAAAGAACGAGGTTCATTTGAATAAATTACATTTGAGTACATAAGAGGAGAGGAAAAATTGAAAATTAAAAATAAAGACATAAGTAATGTAAATGAAAACAGAAGAGATTAAGTAAGTATAAAATGTGGTTGTGAGATTACTATTGACAACAGCATCTATTTTAGTTTAAATTTGGGTTTACAAATTTGCATTAAAGTGAAATTCTTAAAAAAAACATTTGATCACATATTACAGGAATAAGATACAGAATAATTAAATACAGTAGTTCCCCCATTAAAATGATACTCTGATAACGCAATTTCATGTTCCCCATATAACACGTTGATTCCCAGTTTTATATTTTTGTACTGCGAAAAATTTATAAACTCTTAATCAATTTCACTTACTTTTATACATTGTGTTAATTGTGCTCTTATAAATTAAATTTAAGATTAATAATATATATTATATTATATTAACCTTTGAATATTCTACTAAAAAAAAAGATGTCAGTGGAACGTTATTTTAGGTAGTTCTTACAGTGAATAAACATGCAATAAAACTGTTTTGGTATTATTTTATTTATTTAAGATTAACTGCTTTTTAGTTACATTTGCATAATTTTTTATTTAAAATATTCTTAATTTAATTTTAATAAAACGCACATATTTCCTTCATAACATAGTGTTTACTTAATATTCGATTTAAGCCCCCTTTAACGAGAAAAGTGAAACGTGAATTATTTGTACATAACGCGTTATACAAGATCAAACTAGCGCGTTTTTCGAGAATGCAACGCGTTTTCTTATAACGCGTTGCATTCTCGAAACCCCTGTAAACCCCCCTGTAACTTTTGCGTCTAAGTACATGCTAAGTTTCAACAGAATATGATTAAATTTTTTTAAAATTTATTTAGTATCCTTATTATTCTCTTGATTTAATAATTTTTAATATTTGTAAAAATAATATAAAATAAATAATCTGAAATTTAATAAATAATAAAATAAAATAAAAAAATAAAATAAAACTAAAGCCTTTTGTGAATTCTTTTATAAATTTTTATTATATGACCAAGAATAATAAAGCAAAAAATATTAAAAATATAAGCCATTTTAGTCCATAATGACTAAATGAGTAAATTATCATGAAGCGTTACAGGAATATTTAAGCAGAGCTAATATGACGCTTAGTGGCCCATCCTACATGACTTTCGTTATTGGGTTCACTTCCCGCTTTCGTCAAGGATATTTTCAAAAGTTTAGAATCCCCTCAATATTTCAAGCCTCAACAGAATCAGTTATTCTGTACAAAACATGCCCATAGAGCGGCAAGAAAACCAATAAAGTTCGCTTATCATACAAGGGTTTTAATGTGTTACTCCTTATTTGATGTAAAAACCAATCTGTTTTAAAAATTTAGAGTATATTTTATAGACTAGCATTTTCTTGCAATTTCATTAAAAAAATTTTCATAGCCTGAGAAAAAATTCTCTACATTTCTGTTGGTTAATCACTTTTTTTATTAAAGTGCAATAGAAGCTTTATTTAAAGGAAATAGGTTTTTTAATACAATAAAAGTTCAAAAATCATTTTTATAGTTTTTCGAACTTTTATTGTGATTGGAACAATTATGAATAATGAATGAACAAATGGAATAATTTTCATTACTATAAGAATTGTTATAAGTCCTTCCCATTAATTTGTTTTTATTTCATTTTTAATGAAATTATTAAATGAAAATTGATTTATTTTATTCCATATCTCTTATTTCAGACCAATAATATTAGGAAACTTAAGTTATTCACACAAAAATGAATGTTTTAATTTGAAGCGTTCATTGGTCATAACATTTCATTATGACCAATTTTTTTTGCCAATTATTTACTGTTTTTGCTTTTGTTCGAAAAATATTTAAATATTAAATTTAATATTTTCTTTCTTTATAAAGATTATGTTATTCAAAATTGATGCATTTGGAAAAATATCTGAGAATAAATTCATATTTATTGTTAGGAGTTGAAATTTTCTTATTGAGAGGATGAATGGACATCACATGACTTTCTCAAATTTGTGAAAAGATCATTGAGACTTTAAATAATTAGCAAATATCAACTAATTGTGCGTTTCTGAGTTAACAGTCTTCCCCGGTATTTTCCAAACATTTTCATTAATAGCATCCTTTACCCAATTATTTACACTTTTAATATTTTTCCAGAATAAATACATTTATTGTGAGATGATATGTACTTGTATACTGTCTAAAAACTTCGCATTCCATAAGTATTTGTAACAGAATTATTATAGATAAATATTACTTTTCTTCAGATAAATCTACTTAACTCTTCGAATGAAAATTTTCCAGAGATATGTCGGCTCAATCTTGAAATATGAAAAAAATTTTTAATAAGTCTAATTTTTTATATAAACTAATTTCTTTCGTAAAAATATTCTACGCCCACTTTTTTTTACACTTAGGTTTGAATTTCTAGCTACTCAATTTTGGATGATTTTATGAACTTTAATAAGAAGGGATGAAGTCTAAGACTATGAGATCCTCTTACCCCATTAATCCCGTTGGAATTAAAGACTTTCGGATTTCCTTCAAAAAGAATAGTAAGATATCAAAAGCAGGGTTTGACATCTTTGGGGGCGGAAAACGTTGTAGCAGGGTGGGAAGCGCCGAAGCGTGCGACACCTAAGACTCCGTTGTCGCTGTCTATCAAATTGAAGCCACACTTTTAACTCCCACTCGCTTCTCCACAAGAAATTCTTTTTCTTCCACTCAGACGTGATCGTCGACGACGAACTTTGCGGAAGTGGTAAAGGGGTGGTAACGTTTCATTTTTGTTTCGAACTGGACTGTAACTGGTAACTAATAAGACTCGATTGTTGCCACCAAATCAGAATTTATATTTTTATTTATGAAAAAAATTCTTCTCAACAAAGGGAAAACTTTCAAGCAAGGAAATGTATATAAAAAAAGGAAACTATCTTAAAATACATAAAATAATCTATCGCTTAACATTTGGTAATCTAACAAAGATTTTACTAACCAAATATTTACAATAATTAGTATTTATATTCCGATATTCTATTTACTAGATTTTAATTATTTTTTAATGTTGCTTTGCCTGTTCTGCTCTTAGCATTTCTATTGTTATTTTATGGCAAATGTTTTTCCAGAATATTTTCCAGCAGTATTTAAGAACATTTTTTATAAACCATTGATGTTTTAGGTAATAACTTATTAATATGATTATAATTATGCCCGAGTCAACTCTTTATATTTAAAAATATAAGTACTCTCCAGTATCTTGATAATTATATATCAATCTTTATAAGTAAAAAGTATGGAAAAATATTAATGTAAAGTATATATATATATCAAAAAGGAATATATATATATATATATATATATATATATATATATATATATATATATATATATATATATATATATATATATATATATATATATATTATATGTATATATATATTCCTTGTTGATTTCACATTATTTTTTCTGTTTTTAGATGTGTTTTTAAAAGTAGGTATATATTTTTAAACATTATTTTCATTAAAAATGTTTCTTAGTATCATTCTTGATAAAAATTAGGAAATATTTTACAGTAATATAATATTTGTTTAAAATAATAAATTAATATATTCATTTGTAATATTAAAACATCAATTTGGCAATAGTTTGTATAATACAATACGATATTTTTATTTGAATCTCAACAATTAGATTAGATTTTTGTAATACGCATACGGATGTCTATTTTTATTGGCTGTGGCAGCTAAGTGTAAGTGATTCTCCACGCAATTTTGATTCAAGTTCCATTGGCAACTGAGTTTTGTCCTCTTCTCTTCAAAATTTCATATCATCTAAATGAGAAGAATTCAAACACAACGGTTCACTAATTTTCATAGAATTTCTCTCTCTTCCCACCAAACTGTAAAACAAACTTTCTCTAATCAAATTATAATACATTACGCTACATAAACATCCCGCTACATTTCCACTATTAAAACGACATTTTTCTCATCCAATCTATCACGCACGCGCGTGACTCTGTATTAACAAATATTTAAAGTTTGATTTCAATTTTGAATAAAATTATCTGTTCAAAGAAATTTTTTACATTTTTATTTTACAAATTTAATATAATTAATGAGTATATTGAAATACATTTTTCTGCTCTTATTTCAGTGATTAAAATGAATATTAATTATGGTAAAAATAAGGAACATTGTTATATCTTATTTTAATAAAAAAATATGTATTTTAAAATCATTCCTTAATTGAAAGTTTTTATGTTGTCTTGAGTTTTTATGTCTTATATCTTTAAAGTCTATTGACTTTAAAGATATTGAAATTTTAAAATGGCAAGTTTAATTTTTATTAAATATAATAAAAATTTTCTTTAAGTCTAAAAATATCTCTCAGTATTATTTGATTATATTAAATATAAGAAAAAATTTATTTTTGATTGTCAGAATTTCAGATTTGTATTATTTTAATTCCCAGAATTTTATAATTTGTGAGATAGTAAAAACTTTGAATTACTTGCTATTTACGAATGAAAAATAGTTTTAATTATAAGTCCAAAATAAAAATATTCATTTGTAATTAAAACTATATTTCATTCATAACACTAAATGTTAACTATTCAGTTATAATTTAGTGCAAATAAATTTTATTTGAAATAAAAATGTTAAAATAGATTTGATACAAAATATTTTTATAGCACGCAAAATTGATGATGTAAAATTGATAATGGACTTTCGAAAAGAACATTACCTAAATCATACTAAGCAAAAACACAGCTTTTATAAATTTTACTATAATATATTGATTGGATTATTTTAAATTTTTCCGATACATTTCCTGAAATTCATGCAATTTTAATGCTCTATTGAGCACATAGGCCATTTTATAAAATGACATAGACTAACTAAGCAAAGTAGATAAAAACGGTCATGACATGGCCGTTGTTTAATAATAAGTTCATTCCTTATAAATGCAAATATTATTTTAAAAAAAAGAATGTCCTTTAAAATCTCTCTCTCTTTTATTTAAAACGCTTAAAAATATATTTAAAAAATTTATGAGTAAACAATATAAAATGTAAGATTTCTTGTTGCGAAAAAGAAAAAGATTTTATTTTGAGTTAGAAGTAATTTAATTTCTTATGAAAAGTAAAATTGGATCATCCAATGAATTTTATAAAACAAATCGGTGATTGATTCCGCGATTGATCATTTTAATTAAATCTAAAATTTTAAATTAAATCAAACTGCTGATAAATTTTCGGCATTCAATAAAGTGCGAGATTTAAATTCTCCTTACCAGTAACAGCTATATTAATAAGAAATGCAACGTTTCTAAAAACTCGGGATTTTGAATTACTAAATTTATAAGTATTCAATTATTTGTGCTCCATAATTAAAATAATCGCTTTGTAATTTAAAGACTTGTTCTAATCAAAATAATTAACAAAAAGTGATAGGCGCAGTTCTTAGAATTGATTTAATTAATCATGAAATTTTAAATGTTTTTCAAAACCCATATTTCCTAAAAAATCACAAATTCCTTTTTAAAAAAAAATCCAATTCTTAATAGATTTTGTTAAATAAAATGCTACATAATAAACATTTTTTCTCCTTAACAGCAAAGTTTGTGTTCATTTCCAATTAATTAATAAAAAAAATGCTTGGAAAACTCATAAAAACTTCGCGTGTTCCTACGAAAATGTCATCACAAGTTGCTAAAACATCACCTCTCCTCTCGATACGTTAATGAATTATTACAAGAGCTTGGAATTCACAATTGGGTACCATAGCGTGCCATTTAGAATTTAAAACTCGCCAAATTTTTTTCTATAGCGCTAGACTTCCCAACTCAAAAGTAAATTAACAAAGACTAATTTTTCGGGTCACGCGGGATTATAAAAAATGAACGAATGGGGGTGAGAGAGAGAAGATTTATTACATTGATAACTTTGGCGTTCGCCGTTGAAAGAATTTAATTAACGGGTCGCAAAGAAAGCGTTTAATTATGCAGCATTTCAAATGCTATAGTTACTTCTGTCTCAGTGACCAGGGCGATGATTTTTCGCCGCCAATTTCTTTTTCTTTTTTTTCTGTTGGTAATTAAATCTCATTAAGAGCTAAGGAAGAAGAGGACTTCCGCAATATGCAATTACTTCAGCTCATTTTCATTGAGGAGGAAGTGCTTTATCACGTGATTTTCACTGGAATTTTCGAAAGTAAAATAATTCATGTATGTTTGTCTGCATTTTTCGATAAATAAATCTTAAATAGGAAAGTTGTGTTGTATACATCAGAACTTTACATTGTTGGGAAAATATTAAAAAACATTTTTGTTTAGCCTCTGAAAAATGAATAGGCATTCTATGAAATATTATGTTACTCTAAAATATCCAGTAATAATTCAAGTAAAGTCGAATGTGATTATTTAAATTTTGTGTAAGAAATTTGTAGTAAATATCGCGTACGAATTGTGAAGCATTGATTCTTGTTTTATCAATCGTTGATATAACATAATTATTAATGAATTCTCTCCAATTATTGAGGAAGAATAATATACATTCGTAAAATACACTTTTTACCAATTTAAAAATAAGATTCATGTAATTAACATTAATGATTTCCATGAATATTAATGATGATTAAGGAATATTAAAAACACTATGATGACTTAGATAAGTTAATTAATAATATTACATATTTAATGATTGAAGTTATTCAAAATTTGTTTTTAGATTATCAAATACAAATACATGAAAATTTTCACCAAGAATTTTCTTAAATATTTTTCAAAAATACACTGAACACGATAAGACTTTAGGCACAAAAAATAGAGTTTTAATGACGAAATTATAAATTTTTTTTTGTTCATTTATGAAATTTTGGCGCTATTATAAAATTACTTGCAATTATATAAAACCTTTACTTAAAAAGTGAAATAAATATTATATTATTTGATATTAAATTTCATATAATTTTCTATTTTTTATTTTATGGGCATATAGAACCTAACACACGCAAAATCAAATATTTTTAAATAAATATACAATTTTTAGAACTTCATTTTACTTTTCCTCATCTGAAATACTCCTGGTTAGATTAAAATGGGAAGACTTCATTTCTAGTGTCCGACTGTCTGTTCGGTATTTTCTGAATCAAGTGAGTCCACCCCCCTACTTACCGACCAGCATCCTTTCTTATTTCCAATCTCATCGGCCCACTTCTCCCCCCCAAGAACGGGGAGGAGAGAGATTCTGATTCACAAAAGTACTGACTATATAGGAGCATCACCTGACGCTGCAGAAAACTGGACAGAATGGACGAGCATTTGTCACCGGACAATTGGATGGACAGATACTCACTCAGCACCAGGGGGAGGGAGGTTCAAGAAGATTTATATTCCCTTACTTTACTCGCTATTTTTTACGCCATTCGAACAAGTTTCTATCCACGAGGCTCACTTTTTTTTACTATTTTATTATTATTCGTCCCATTCCTCCTGCTGCAAGTTCAATGAGGGGGTCCTATGAAGGAGAGGATGAAGTTCGAACACAACACAAAAGGGAATTGTTGGCCGCGACGGATGTGTCAAATGACTTGGTTTCATTTGGGGTTAGCTGTCTCTAATTTCCTATAAGTGCAATATTTTCAGGTGATATCAGAGTTAATTCAGTGCACAGTTTAACTGTTTTATTGAAACATTAGAGACAGATCTGGTTACATAATTATTTTAACTGTTTAGTTAATTTAATGAATTATTTTCGCCAGATTTTGTTTTTTATTTAAAAAATAGATCCACTCTATTTAGCTGATAATTTTTGAAAATATTAAAAAGATGAATAAATCTTAATAAAAATGCAAGATATATTGAAAACGGTATTAATAAATGCGTAAGTTTTATTTCATTTTATTTATAAAAATAATGAATTAACTTAAGATTGGAAGAATCCTTAATTTTCTCTAATTTTAATCAAAATTTAAATCTATTCTTGAATTTTCTAAATATATTGAATTAGGAATGGTTCAAATTCTTTATAAAGAAGAATTAAAGATTCAATTAGGGTCAAAACTTTCAAATAAATAGAATTTCAAAGATTTTACAAATGCGAAATGAACTTAAAAATGCAATTGCCAAAAATGCTTCCAATTTTTTAAAAATAACAATACTGAAATTTAAAATAAGTGTCAATGCAAGTTTATTTATTTAATTGAGCGAAACAATTTCTTAAAGTTAGATGAAAAATTTCAAAATTCATTTTAGAATTTTGCTCACAAATTATTTTATAAATCATAGAACAATTTCAAATTTATTCGCGAATTTGTCATTTTGAAGTAAATTTAACTATGAATTTGAAATAAAAGCTTTTTTTATTTTAAATATATATTTTAAAGCATTGGTAATTGTTAAAACACTTAAATAATTAAAAACATTCAAACATTTTCTAAAGAAACTAACTTTCCTTAATAATGACAATGAAGTTATATTTTTTAATAACTATCTGCAAAATCATTTAAAATATTTTAGAAAATTTTAAAAAAATACAATATAGAACTTTAGATTTTTAACGTTGGGTGCAATTTTTACTTTCAATGCTGCAATAAATTAAAACAATATCTATTAAAATTGATATTTTTGTGAATTTATTAAAAAGATTTTAATACACAGTTTCTAAATTGTCAATTTATTTTGCATAAGTACTCAAACATAATTACATAGTCAAATCAAAACATATATAAGTGTTCTTTTATTGAATGAATTTATAACTTCTCTCCTATATTAATTTATCATTATTGAATCAAATATTTTAATAGTCAATATATATTAATTATATCGAATGCACTAATCACGTCATCAAACAACTTAGAAAATTATTTGAAGAATTTTATAATGGACTTTCAAATAATAACCATATTTTCAGAAATATTTGAAGCATATTTTCTTTTAACCACTAATCATGATGCTTTTTAGACTTTATTGACGGCTTTTCAAAAGAAATTTATAAAGTTAAAATAAGTGAAATCATAACTCAATATGATTTGCAGCAAAAATCTAATCGCATAATTATCAAAGAAAAATCAGCCTGCATTTATTTATCATCACGAGATATTCAAAATTGCGTTTTTTATAATTGTTGCATTGTCATTTGTCAGCAAGTCGTGGTTCTCCATTGATCCCGATAGAATGCATTATAGTGAAAATACATGAAAGGAAAATAACAAGAATTGTTTTGTAAAACTGCTTTTTCCTTTCATATAATTCTATCAGCAGCAAGACAACACTTAGTAAAAGATGAAGTTAATCTGAAGTGGTTTGTGTGATCCATATTTATAACGATTAAGTTTTCTGACTATTCCTCGGAACATTTCTTAATTTCATTTTTTATCAACATTGTTACATGAATTTAAAATAGTGTAGACATTAATGATAACATTTATATGGGAATTTCTCATCACTTTAACATTGCCAAAGAAGATATAAAAATATTCTCTTTATATGAATGTTATAAAAATATAATTTGAGGGATCTTTTTCAACCATAAAATTGATAATTCTGATTATTTTTGTCATATTTTGCATTACCATTAAACCTTATTAAATATTAAAGTTAAACCAGATTAAAAAGGAATCATTTCCTTAAGGACATATATGCTAGGCTTCAATTGCCATACATAAATCGAGCAAATACGGTCCTTAAAGCACTTGTAGATTCCGGAAGAGTTCCAACCACCATTGAGTAACAGCATATTGACACCTATTTCTCTGCTTGCTGAAACATCGAGGGCACCATTTTTATTCGACAAACAAATCAATGGTGAAGAGTGTTGAAATATTTACCACGTGGTTTCTAAAAATACGTGCGCAAGAAGCATACGCATTGGTTTGTTCAACCTTGAGCTTGGCTGCTACACACATATTGGTTCTATCGGTATTCAATAGCCCAGTATCGGTAACCAATAAGGACATTGGATAAAAAGGGAATTTTTTTTTCGCTGCTCTTCTTGTACTATAACTTCCTTTCCAGTCTATATATATACAACCAACATCATGAGGTGGTTAAAATACGATTTAGTCGTTCCATTGTTTCTTGCGGTAAATATCTATCTGGAACATTGAATTACTACAAATAAAACAATTTGGGAAAAATGGCGTCTTTTCGTAAATATATGATAAATCATTTGTTGTTATTCTAAAATATATATTTTTAATTTTTGATTATTTAAAAGAAAAATTTCAACTTTGAGTTAGTTCTTAAGATTAATTTTTCAAAGCTTTACTTAACAGGTTTATAAGACATATAATTTAATTATAATTCTTTTTCATTTAATTAATTTTTCCTACATTAGAGTTTAAATATAAAGTTAGAGAGATTATACTGATGGCAGTGATCATTTTTTATGATAGTATATACTGAGAAGCAATGAGTTTAAAACATATTTGCAGTGGTATGATTGCTCCCAGATACTTTTTTCAATTGGAACATATCATAAAATTTGAAAAAAAACTCATGGTTTTTTTATTCATAGAGATTGCTGTAAATTTAATAAACTTAGCATTCATTTGAAAGACTACTCACTTCAAATTTAGGAAAAAGATCATGAGAAATTTAATCAGTTGATTAGACTATATAAAATTCTCGTATGTTATCTTAACCACTATCAATATTATTTATATTTTTAATAATAAATGTGCTTGCAATTTTCTCATAAAATGCAATAATTGTTATTTTAAATTTACAAATTTAAAACTTATAATTATTTGAAGAATTACTTTCTGATATTTGACAGAAAAATATGCTCAATTAAAAGTTTATAATTATATAAATCTCTGAAATATTGCATGCATAAATAGACATTTATGGGTTTGTTAAAAAATTACTCTAGATATTATAAAGTAATATGCCAACTTTTTAAATTCATAATTGCCTATAAAATATTTGCATAATTGCTTATATACTTTTATCTCTTATTTTTTTACCAAAACTATGACAAAAATTTCAGACTGTAAAAATATATAATTTTATCCTTTTTGATTTTATTTTCACGTAGGCATCTGTTCTTCCTCGAAATTTCCCTAAGTGAAAATCCTCGAATTTCGATTAGCAGCATTCCCCAAAGGACCCACGAAAGAAATATTTTTTAAGTATTTCGTATTTATCCCACAATTTGCGTGTGACACCTTTCCAAACAATGTCACAAGCTTTCGAGAATTCTTTCCTTTTTTCTTTTTTTTTTTTTTTTTCATCACCCCTTCCTCTCAACAGCTCCCCACCCCTGAAAAAGATGTCGCCGCACGTAACAGCGCTGTATCCAACCCCTTCGGTGAGACTAGTGTGAAAAATATGATGCCAATGTTACTTTAAAAGAACATTAGGGAAAACGCCGAAGCCCTGATAATCACCGTGCATTTGAAACGCATTTCGTTTCGTATTCAAATGCATGCATCCCTGCCACCTTCGGGCGACCCCTTTCCCTCTGACGCATTTTCTTTGTTTCGTTTCGGAATCTATTACGTATTTAACCACGTGGTGTGCGAAAGAAAGGGGAAAGAAAATATTCTCCGGGGAAAATAATTCGAAAATTTAAAAGAAATTCTTGAAAAAAAATTTGTTTTGTAAAACAAGCAAGGATTTAGGAGGATTTAATTTGATGACAGCTCGTGCTTATACGTGGAATCGTCATTTCTCGTTTTTCTACTTTTTATAATTTTTCTAACATTGATATGTATTTAATAATGCAATAATATGTCTTTAATTTTATAAGCAATGCATCATTTGTATTTGTCACCTTTCATGAAAAGTTAAAGAAATTGATTTAGTTTTTGGAAAGTTTTTCTGAAAATATAAAAAAAATTTGACAAATGTAATGCCTTTCAGAATAATACCTGCAAACATTATATTTGTAACGTTCAAATGAACGTGAAAACTTTATGATCATTAAGCAAAAATGAGATTCTTTACTCAAAAGTTTTCAGATTAAGCAAATTCATAAAAAAAATCCTTTTATATAATCTATGAAATAATAATAATGAAATTATATTCACTTTTAATGCATTTAAAATAACTAAGTCTTGTAAAACAACATTCAAGCTTATATAAAATATTAGATGGGAATTTTTGTCCAAAAAGTATTTTGAAAATTATGCGCCTCAAATCGTCCTAGTTCTATGTAAGAATTTGCAAAAACGTCACCTCAATTGTGGGCCTAGAAAATGATCGGGAAGGGAAACAGACAAAATATTCACAGACATTTCCTCGAAGTGTTTCACACCCTTTTCAAAGTTTTCCAGACCAAATGTTTTTATTTTTTCAAAAAGCCTTCAATTTTCTTACATGGTCAAATGGTTCAACCGACCTATTGCTTCTTCCAGGAGCCCCCCTCAGTAAAAAATGCAAGAAAAGGGGAAAAAACTGAATGGGAAGGAAGGGAAAAAAATCGGGATTTGCACAACAGCTCCAGATATTTTTTTCTCCTTTGTTTTCCTTTTCCCTTTTCTTCGCATTTCATTTCTTCCTTGTTTTTTTGGCGCTATGTGAGGGAGCCCGGTGTCATCTTTTCCCATTAGCGGGGCCCGATCTGGCCGCAGGTGGCCGTTACCGCCCGGGCGAGTTGCCGGAGCTTGGCCGCCCTAATCCCGCCCCAACCCTGGTAACTCTCTCTTCCTCTTTCGCTTGACCCCTGGAGACTGGGTGTTGACCCTCATATCCCTTGTCACCTCATTACACCAGGGGGAAAGAAAATCTTTGCGCCCCAGCCCGTGTTTTCTTCTCCGCCCTTGTTCCCGGGGGCTTTCCGTTGTAATCATTGGGCCCAATTAGGAACGTTTGTTCTCATTACCACTCAACCATCCCTGGTGTTTAGGACCATATTCAGCATACACAAATGGCTAATATTTTAAATACTCTTATTTACTACTTATGAAGTTAAGTGGATTAAAGGAAATTAGCAATTAAAAGAACAAACCTCAAATGATTAATTCTCGTTCAAATTTCCATTTAAATATGATTTGTGTTACTTAAAAATCAAGTTCAGATTTCCCCTCTTGTAAATTTAAAGGTCTAAATTGTAAAATTGCACAAATTGATTTTAAAATCGCATCATTGTGAATATGAATATATATATATATATATATATATATATATATATATATATATATATATATATATATATATATATATATATATATATATATATATATATATATATATATATATATATATATATATATATATATATATATATGAGAGAGAGAGAGAGAGAGAGAGTAGAGATTCACAAAATCCCACAGTATGGGCACTGATCATAAACTTATAATGTATTATATTTGAGGACATTTACATTTGGAATGTAATTGGAATATAATTGATATTTAAGAACATTTACAATTTCCTACGTATAGGATTTCAAATATGTTTTTCATGAATCAAACTTTTGAAAATAATCAGTTAATATGCAAATTTCTGCATTTTTAAAATTCTGACCACAATCGCTTAGATTTCGAACAACACAGTTCTTCTCTTGAAATAATAAATAATAATTTTTTGTGTTATGAAACTGAAACTGCAAAATTTTATAGTTTTTAAAAATTTTTTCCTAAATTGTTTACTATTTTTATTATTACTCAAATTCAAAATAATTAACTAATTACAAACCAAAGCGTGTGTTTGCATTTTACAGAAAAAAAAGTTATAAATCTCCAATTATATTTTCAAATCAGTTAAAATATTAATTAAAATTAGAAAGTTAAGATATTTCACATAAATCTTTAATTAAATTATATAGATATGCATTTTTTTTCAAAATTTAAAATTGCCGCATTCAAATGGTTTCAAACTGATTTTTAATTAAATAAAATTACTTAAAATTACATCAGAAAGTTAATCATTTAAAGTTACATTTTCATTTAATCTTGGAGCAAATCTAAAATCAAAACTAAAATGATAAAGATTTAAATAATTTAAACAAATACGACTTTATTTAAAATATGTATTTAAAAAGCTAATGAAATTATATACGTATTTCGAAATAAAAAAAAAAACTTTATTCTAAAGTATTATGCCAAAACCTTATATTTGTTTCAATATTATCGAAGCTTGTAATAGAAATTTAAAATCTAATCATTAAATCATAACCTTAGAATCTAAAAGTAAAAGATATTATATCATATTAAATATGAAACCAAAGATAATATTTCATTTATCTTATGCATATTGTGTCACTATTAAATTGCTTATTGAATCATCATCTTGCATCAGATTAAATTCAATCCTTAAATAACAGTATTCTAACATGTATGTTTTAAGATATAAACAGGTGCAATAATATGATGATGTAATTAATTTTTATTCAGTCATTAAATTTACATAAATTTATTAAATGGTTAACGGGGAATTAGTTTCTTTTGTGTGTTATATTTTCTGAACTTGTTTTCTTATATTATCCGTAATCGCTTTATGAAGAAAAGTTGCTATCGGCAACAAGAAATATTTTGAATTGAATATTTCTTAGTGCTTTCTTCTTTGAGAAACATTCAAAAGTTTCTCTTTTCATTAAAAAATGTCCATAAGAAAAAAATAATTGGGAATTGGTCAGATTTAGAAATCAATCATAATGATGATAATCAAATGAGTGGTTGAAAATCCATCATCAATTAATTTATGTCTTAAGATGCAAACCATCCTATTGTACCAATAAAAGACAATCGGTTAATTTTAGGTAAAAGAATTTTTGACGCTGAATAGAAGGTCCTAAATAATTGTTAGCTGATACAATAATTGATAAAAAATAACATGAATATCTTAAGATACTTCATGCAGAATATGATAGTACATATTAATAAAGATTAAGGGAAAACACGATTGTGGATTATTAACTATTTTGTAAATTTATGAATGCTTAAATAAAAATATTAATATTTCATTAAAAAAATTCTTTGTTTTATAGTTTTCCAATCAACCATTGTATATAAATCTCGTTTTACCACTCATAGAATGTGAATATAAATCGGGAAATCATATATTATAAATATATTAAATAAGTAACAAATTTATAATTAGTGGGTCATATATTTCAATGTAGAGTATTTGCGTATGGATCATGTATTGATAAGAAAAAAAAAACATAACAAATTGAGTTAGATGTGAAATGCATTAAAATTCCATTTGATTTCGAAGTTATTAAGTTTTCACGACTTTTTTCCTATCTATATCAACACATTTTTGATTGGTGGTGTATTCAGAAAACCGTAAAAACTTTCCTTCACTGAGCAAACAATAGTTTTTCGAAAATCAATAAAAAAATTGTTAATATCGTTATTAAAAAAATATGAGTAATTATAGGAAAAAAAGAAACAGATGCCATACATATTTTTTTCGCAACCCTCAGGGGTTATATATAAATTACAATTATTAAAGAAGAGAAATAATTACATACTACTACTGTACATACTAATTACATACTTTTTGGGGAGAGAAAAATTCCTACACAATGTGCATTATGACATAGGACTTTCAGTAAATTTAAGCAAGCGTTCATTATAGTTACATTAATTACAAATGCTATAACTAAAATTTCTATATGAAACGTACCCTACATTTCAAGTTTTCAGAAACCAATATCCTGTTATGAAATCCATTCCACCTCACATGCACTCATTCTTACTTCAAACCGGACAAATATTTCTCGGAAAAAATAATGATTTTACTTTCATTTTTTACTATAGGAGTATATCCAAAAAAATGTAGAAAATAAGTAAAGCTTTTAGCTAAGAAAAATCTAATTTAGAATGAACTAAATATATTTATTTAGAATTTAGAATAACCTTTTTAAAACAACATTGCATATTTGAACTGAAATAACGCAGTTAAAGATTTCTTTTAAAACTCGTGGATTGAAATTCAATCGAAAACTATTTTCCATCCATAAAGTTTTAGTATCAATTAAAACTTAACAATAAATTGTTTTTCTCAAACACAAAATATTTTTGTACAAATGCAATAAAATATAATTTTATCATATGTATCCGAATTACTGACAATATTGTTGGATATTATTTTTACAGTAGAAATTTATAAACTACAGGAAAAAAAACAAATATTTTTAATAAAATGAGAGTTTATGTTTGCTACCTCAATAAAATACAAAGCATTGATTTCCTCCATATAAAAAAGAAGGAATTGTGGGGAACATGTATTGATGTGAAGGTAAAATGAGAAGCAATGGTATCTGAAGAAAACTGAATTTGGAACTTCAGAAGCACCAAACAATTGGCAGTGAGAGCACAGTAAATATTCCCTTCAGCTTCTATGTTGTTATTGAATGCAAGGTTATATAAAAGAGCACATGGCGTTTTTTAACGGACCCCGGGATATTCTGAATGCAACTAAGTGCTACAGGGACTGTTGAAAGATGTATGTTAACGTGAAGAAATGCATTGATCAATTTATAATTTTTAAGTAGTGTGTATGTTTCCTGTGGTTTTAAAATTCAGAGCATAGACTTCATTGTCCTATAAAAATGTTAATCTATACACACAATGCATTTTTCATTAATTTTATTCCTCTTTTTACGATAAATAAGTATTTAATTGCATTAATTATTTATCAGAAATTAATATACAGCTTAAAGAATCGATAGATTTAATAGTGGGTAAATTTATCCCTCTTTTAATTAGACATGAAAGAAATTTTTATATTTATTTATACAAGTAACAGTCATTCTTATATTGTTCATTAAGCCTAATTGAGATCTAAATTCTCAGCGTTCTGGAGTTCAATTCAACTGTTCTTAAGATTAAATTCCAACTCTAGTTTGAATGCTTGTAGTGATTAGAAATCCACTTTAAACTGTAAGTCCCATTACATTTCTGTATAAGAAAGTGATCTTATATATAAATCAGTAAATTTTATGATACTAAATTTAATTAAAACATTAACATTTATTTTGCATTAAATTGTATATTAAAAATAATATAACAAAGTATTCAGAGAAACGTGAGTTTCATAACTCTATTTAGTTTAAATTAATAATCTAAATAGACTGTTTATTCTTTTACGAGAGTTATTTCAAATAAATGCAGAACTTGCATGGTGACTCAGAAGACTCGAACTGATTTTTATTATAAGAATTATTATATTTTAAATGTTTCCAGTTATGAATACAGTTTTTTTTTTTACATTTTTATGATATGAAGATTATTCTACAAGATTTTTACTATAAGAATTCTAATTTTTCAAATGCTTTTAATATTAGAACTCTAATTTTTCAAATGTTTTTAATAAAAGAATTCTAATTTTTCAAATGTTTTTATTACAAGAATTCTAACTTTTCAAATGCTTTTATTATAAGAATTTTAATTTTTCTTTTTTAATACAATAATTCTAATTTTTCAAATGTTTTTATTACAAGAATTCTAATTTTTCAAATGTTTTTAATAGAGGAATCCTAATTTTACAAATGGTTTTAATATAAGAATTCTAATTTTTCAAATGTTTTTAATATAAGAATTCTAATGCTTTTAATATAAGAATTCTAATTTTTCAAATGTTTTTAATATAAGAATTATAATTTTTCAAGTGCTTTCATTATAAGAATTCTAATTTTTTAAAGGTTTTTATTACAATAATTCTAATTTCTCAAATGTTTTTATTAGAAGAATTCTAATTTTTCAAATATTTTTATTATAGAAATTCTAATTTTCAAATGTTTTTAATATAGGAATTCAAATTTTTCAAATGAATTTAATATAAAAATTTTAATTTTTCAAAGGTTTTTAATATAAGAATTCTAATTTTTCAAATGTTTCCAGGAATGAATATAGTTTTTTCTTACATTTTTACAGCATGAAATATTACAATAAATATAAGCATGATATTAGCATAGTTGCTAAATTCATGCTTATATTTATTGTAATATATTAACAAGTATTTAAAGTTCAACAACTTTTTATTTGGTTGTTTATTTATTTTTTATTTATTTAACACTTTTACTGATTGTTTTTTTTTATTAAAAATTGTAAAATAAATAAGTAAATTCATTGCTGCGATTGACGAAAGGAATTCTGCGTTTAGATGCTATAAAAGTAACATTATGGATTTAAACATTATTAATTTAAAGCTTCAAAACTTTAATACAAAGAATTATGAATGTTAATCGAAGCGTAAATTCAAAACAATCTTTAAGCATCAGATAAAAAGGTTACGACGTTATTATTTACATTACTTACAATAAAACGTATTGAAATTAAAAAATATTAAAGTTTAAGTAAATCCTACTCTAAAAAAATCTAATATAATATTTTTGATAAACTATTTGAAATATATGCATAGAATAACTAAAAAGTATTTCCATAGTTTATAAGCTCTTTTTTCGTTATTCAAAAATATAAATCAGAAATACTTTCTTGTCGTACAAAACATGATAATAAGTGAATGTAATTTTAATGATTTTTCTCAACAACGTAACTTTTAGCTGCTAATAACTTAGAGCGATTGACTGTGAAACCTCTTGATATAATGCAGTCAAAATGTACATTCATGTTAGAGATAATTCTTTTAATGTTATGAATTAAAGTAAGAAAATTATTTTTTGTATTATTAGGCTGCAAACTTTGAAGCCATGACAGAAAATTTGCGTGCCTGAATGAGATGAAAGGGTAAATTTAAACGATGAAGAAGAAAATAGAAAATAAAATTAAAAAAACATGGTATAAGGAAAAATTCCCGGAAAATAAAAAGTTAAAACAAGGCACTTTGGTAAAGGGAGTGGTGGATGGAAGCACTTGCTGACGTCAGATATTTGGAACCGAAGTCGAATTTCCCACGTATACACCGTAGGGTGTTAGTTCTCGATCAGATTTTTCAAGAAGTGAAGTGAGCTGAGTCAAACGACATGATTCATGTTTTGCTTTGCAAATGGAGTGCTGGATATATATATATATATATATATATATATATATATATATATATATATATATATATATATATATATATATATATATAGGTAATATTTTGTATATTATGAAAAAAATGCTCAAAATACATTTTCCATAATAATTTTAATAAAAGTATATAAACAGTTTTTTTTACTCAACCATTTTTTCTAAATAACAATCTTTCAATCGATATTTAAATTGGTAAATCAGTTCATCCAACTGAAAAAGCAGAAAGCTATTTGAGATACACACATCACACATTCACATGCACACATGTACATAAATATATATATATATATATATAGTATATATATATATATATATATATATATATATATATATATATATATATATATATATATATATATATATATATATATATATATATATATATATATATATATGTATGTCTGTATGTATATGTATATATATGCATGTATACACACCACGAATCACGTACACACTCATATGTACATATATATGAAGTGTCAATTAAAAAGTAAATTTAAAAAATATTAATTACCATTGAAATAAATTACCCGAGAATTTCTGAAATAAATATGAGCAAATCCATATTTAATTACCATATAATCATCATTAATTACATTAACTAGAGCGAGATAAAATGATCCAGGAGAGTAAAAAGAATGATTGCACACGCCTGATAACCTACATTTGTGGGTTAATGATTCTGATCAGAGAGTTAATTTCAGAAATGTGATTTACTTGGACATTGAGATTCCAGCTATTAATTAAACATGTTGAAACTTGCCTTACTAAGATGTGTTATTAGTAATTGATTCCATTAAAAGGATTAAATCATCTTAAATAGAACTGTTTTAGATGTGGTTGTTCAAATATTTATTGATATGAGTTAAGTGGTTATGAAATTAATTTCAAGACATACACAAATGTTTGTTTCGCCATTTGAAGATTGCACCAGACTCGTTACTCGAGATCATGCAAAATCTCGACTTCTCTCATTTTTCCTCTGGGTTTCGAGACTGCAGAGTGTGTACGGGACACGAGACTCGGAGGGGAGGAAGAGCAATGAAATAAGGCATGCCTAAAAATGAAAAAGACTCGAAGTAGCATAATAGAGTGATGGATAGATATAGAGGAGGAGGAAAATTCCGACTTTCCAAAACTGCCATTGTTAACTAGAGGAGAGAGAGAGGCTGCAGTCGGCTTCAGTAATTGGGCCTTCAGGGCAGTACAACCAAACCTTCATTTCAGGGGGTTGGCAGTCCTCTTCACTGCGGTAGCAAACTTGTGGTTAACAAGGCTTCTGTTCTACTCGCCCCTTCTACTCCCACGCAGCAGTTCCCCAAAACTTCATTCCTCTAGGCTACGGGAGCCCCGGATAGGAGAAAGGGGGCAACTTCGAGTGTGCCCCGGCAAAACTAATAAAAGGAAAACACAGCACGCTTCCCCTTCCTGCTGCCAAGAAGTACCGGCGGAAAAATTCAGAAGAACCTTCACCTCACCCCCACCCTTTTGCCATTCGAACCAACTTGTGTTCTGTCTTTTCCTCTATCGCAAATGACGGTGCTTGTGTCTGTGCGTCGACAGGATTAGAATCTTTTCCGCAATAGGTTGAAAAATGAGGATCTCTGTGGTGGGCTCTTTAAAAATGACTCTGATTGTTAAAGAGAGAAAAATCTGTCAATACGTCAAACGAAACATTTCCTTTTGCATATTCTTCGCTCGAATAATAATAATAATAAAAGATTTTAAAGTCGACCAGAAGAGATAGATTTTTTTTCCTTGATAAATAAGCAATTTTTTTTTGCAAAAATTCAAAATTCTATTTATGTCTGGCAAAGATTCAGTATTGTGATAAAATTGTTTTCTTCTTTGAGTCTAGTTTGCATCCGTGTGCTTACAAGCAAAATTCATTTTTAAGGTGTTTTATATAAATTATAATAACTTTAAAATATTAAATAAAATATAGAAATACAGATAAATTCCGTTATAGTTTGAATTCATATAAGGATAAATAATAAAATTTGAGTTTAAGAAAGATTCATTTTGTTTTAATTTCTTTTAAAACCTTTTAAGTTCTGTCAACTCTCTGTCCAAATATACATAACTTAATCCAATTTTTCAATTTTCTATAAAATCCCCTAATTTAATGATAGAGAAAGAAAATTTTTTAAATTCTTTACTTTTCCACTTCAATTTTATGACAATATAAAGGAAAGAAATGATTTTAAATGCTTTAAAAACAAATAAAAAATAATCGTTATTCAAAAATGTTGCATGCTTCCACGTTAGTAACATGCATTATTCTCAATATCTATAAAAACTCATTAGGCCATAAGATTATTTAATTTAAAACTTTTAAGTTTAAAATATGGAATATAATTGATTTTGTATATCAAGAGAATGACACAGAAAACTTCGGCACAGGTGCCGTATAATCCATGTTTCCATATTCTGAATTTTTTTTTGGCGATGAAGAAATGTTGCCAAAATGAACGTATCATGACGTGCATGATGACGTAAGTACTAGGGTTACCAAAATAGAATTTTCTGTATAATTCTTATAGGTGTCCATATGTACGACGTAATAAAAATGAGGTTGCCAGATGCATAAGGAAATCCGCCAAAAATCACCAATCTCAGAATTTGGCGCATGGATTATATAGCACCTGTGCCGAAACTTCCAACAGAGCATGAGGAAACTAAGGAAAATAACTTTAATTTTTTGTTTTTTTAAAATTTTTGTGTAATTATAAAAAATAGAATCTTTATGCATGAAATGAATTACAATTTGGTTGCCAAGATATAATAAGATATAATAAAATCATAATAAACTTAATTAGTCAAGTTAAACTTTTTTAGTCAAGCTTTTTATTTAATCACCACACATATAAGTTACAATATTTATTTCAGCTGAAAAATAATTAAAAGATTTAAAATTGAAATCAATGATTAAATACTTTTAAATGTAGGAATTAATTAAATATAATTACATTCAACATTTTGTAACTATTAAACAATTTTCAATGCTTTTGTAATTTTTATACGCCACATTAGCAAAAGAATATATTTTTTTTATTTCAATCTATTTCCCCTATTATATTTTTATCACTAAATTTCAACAGTTTTCTCGTATAACGAATTTTATGGTTAAAAAAATGATTTGCTATGGTAATTTTCTTATAAAAACTGCGGCAATTTGTTTTTCAAATAAATTTAACCTTGAAATTTGTTAAATCAAAAGCTTGTTAATGAATAATCTATAGGTGTTCATGAATATACAACGTGTAATGTGAATTTTCACCATGAAAGTTTTTTTTTTTATCTAAGTACAATTCAAAATTACATCTAAGCAAAAATAAAGTCCTAATTAAAAAAGAGTCTTTATTAATAATACATGTATAAATAGGTGAATTAGATATTAAAACTTGAATTATATGGATACATTTGCATTTAATTTCAAAACACGTATATATTTTTGCTAGAAATAGCTATTTTACCATTAAACTGTAATCTTAAAAGATAGGTGTTGAAACCTGGTGATAAATATATTAGCGAAAGCACACACACACATGTTGAAATAAAAATATCATAAACGCTACTGTTAAGAAAAGAAAATACAAGCAAAAAAATGCAAAAAAGAATTCAGAAAAGTTTTACGCTTTCTTGATAAAAGTTGAAACTAATACTTCATAATGGAAACATGCACAATATGAAAAATTGATGTACGATTCTGTTAATTTGATAAGAATATAGTTTGAATTCGCAAAAGCAGCTATACATGAAAAAATACAGACGTTTATTAATCCAATATAATTCGGTTGTGCTTACTTTTGATCAACTGTAAGAGATGTTTGTGTTATGAATCTATAAAGCTTACTGATGCATATTCATGTAATGATATACGTTTAAGTTTTATCATATCCTAGTGAAAATTCTGTCAGATTCAACAATGTATTGTGGCCGTTGATGGATAAATTGAACCAACTATTAAATTTATATCTGTTATTTCGTGAGAAATATATGAAAATATACCTCATACTATGTCATTTGCACATTAATTACATAGGTATTATACGTATATATATATATATATATATATATATATATATATATATATATATATATATATATATATATATATATATATATATATATATAAACAGGAATCAGAAATAAGAAGTTATAATGTTATTATTGCAATTTAAGTTGACAAAATTATAATTTCAATTTATTTTCATAAGAATTAAATATTAATCAATAGTTTAGCCTCTTTTTTTATTTCATACTTCAAGGAATTTTTTTGCCGACCAACTTGTCTAGTGGTCAGCGTGCCTGACTACGGATAAGGAAGTCCTGGGTTCGAATCCCGGTTCGGACATGTATGTACTTTCTCTATCTATCCTGTCTTTGTCCTTTCCTTGTATGAATGAGGTGTGTTTGTCCTTTCCTTGTGAATGGTTGCCTACCCTATAAACGGGTCCCTATGGCATGTGTGTACATAGGAAGTCGGACTCCACACCAAAATATTGTTCAGTTGGAAAAGTGGAGCACCCCATGTGCTCCACTTTTCCACAAGCAGCGCACCCCATGTTGCCAGCCTAGCTAGCACTTGACAACGAATGAATGAATGCAAGGAATTTATTGTAGAAATGAAAAATATAAAGAAAAATTCTATTTCGATGAAATAGAACATTTAGAAATTAAATTTCTCTTAACTGTTAACATACAATAGATGAATGTTTTTGTATTATTTGTTGTAAGACCAAAAGGTTCATAAATTATCCATAAATCACTTTTATCTCATGCAAAAAACTTTTTAATTGCAAATTTTTGCTTTTGACAAATGTGCAATTAAAAAAAACCAGACTAAAAATTTATTCTTTACTCCGTAAATTGAAATCCTTTTGATTCATTTTTTACATGGCTGAACACAAATTTTTAAAAATAACTTTTAACATTAGTTTAATTTAACATTAATAATGATTTTTAACATATAGGTATACCAAACAATATTGTTAATTTGAAAATAAAATAATTTGAATGCAATTGTTATTTCTATTTAAATGGGAACGTTTGGAAATAAAATAAGTTTACAAGAGGAAAATATATTTTGAATATCCTTTGTAAACTATCTTCAAAAGACACTTACAAATTCAGGGACGCGAACAATACAAAATTGAAAAATCTTTATCTTTAAATTAAAATTATAGCTTATGCTTATAATATCTGCGGAAATGTTATAATTTATGAATATGCTATGTTTCACAAATAATAATGTGCGTTATTAATTAAAATAAAATTATTCATTAAAGTATGTGATGATTGCATGTTAATATAATCTCGTAAAATAGTATATAATATGTGGATACATAGCCACTTTTATATATGTTTTACCCATGTAAAATGAAAATATGTTTTTAACTGTGCCTTAATTTTTTTCCGAACTTTCAATCAATGAAAGCACATTCCATTATTATTTAATCAAAAACAAATTGACACAAATATTAAATTTTCCAGTTGGTAATATGTTTAAGTAAGAAATTGCTATCCTAAACATTATCTTTAAACTGTTTTGCATACTTCGTTCTAAAACACTTAGCCTTTAAAAAACTTCCGATTTTAGAAAAATTTCGGCAAACCTTTGAAGAACAGCCCTAAAGCGAAAAAAAAAAAAACCTGGAAGAATTGTTAGATCTGAGAAACACCTGTCAATTATAAATGACGCACGAATGGGAGAAAAGTGAGGATTCCGATTCACACTCTACACCCTTTCTTTTTCAAAACAAAAATGAAAAATAATAATAACAACAATGCGTAAAAAACAAAACAAATCGGCTTTGAGCCAGTTTGTTTGTTCGGCAGCAAAAAAAAAAAAAAACAATGAAAACAGGAAATTCTTTTCTTCTCAAAAAAGCATATTTTATTCCCACTGAATGATATATTTGCTGTTAACAGAGTAATAGTGCGAAACACAATTCTTCGCCCCCTCATCTTATTATGTAAATTCTTCCTGGAGCACTCCAGGAAAAAGGGAAAAGGAGAAAGAGGAGGAAAAAAAGACGAAGGTATAATTGAGTACAGTAGATAGAAGAGAGTGGAGTTGTGTTGTACGTTGTTAGCGACATTTAAAACAGGAACCCCTCATTAGAATAACAAGTCGTAGGCAGGTACTTGCTGAAGGAAGAGCTTTTCTCCCAGAGAAATAAACCTATGCCAAGAGTGCTAAATTGTTTTACAGAACAGAAGACTGGGGGAGGGGGGGGGAATTGCGAGAGTGAGAGGTTAACTGAGATGAAACTTTTCAAACTTTTAAAAAAGGAATGGTTGACTATGGGACCTTTGTTTCGATAAAAATGTAAATGATTTTCATAAAATGAAAGCCTACTCTTAAAATACCATAGAAACGATTGGAATAATTTATTGAATTGTTTTTGAAGTAAAAAAAAAAAACACTGAGAAATATAAATTCATCGTAATTTTGCTAATGGTGAATGAACACAATTTTTGAAGCTGTCGTAGAGATTCGTACAAGTTACTGATACCAAATTATTTAATAATGTAATCTAATTAAAACTATGTTTCACACATATTCACTGTTAAATGATCATTGATATAATTTTTAAAAGTTCAATTACATTATATTAATTAATATATCAATATTACATTATTCTGAATAAAATATTAAAACGATTATACATGGAGAAGCAATATTTAAAAACATGATATTAAAAAATTTAAAATAGGTAATTGATAAGACTTTTTAAGCATATATACATACATACATATATATATGTATATATATATATATATATATATATATATATATATATATATATATATATATATATATATATATATATATATATATATATATATATATATATATATACGGGTTACTGGTTTATTATAATAATAAGGATGCAAAATATTAGTAGCTACAGACAAAAAATTTCTGTGGGACTTTTTGACCTTTCTACAGAACTGATGGAGGATTATATTGTACATTAATTTAATTATCCAACACAATGTATTGAAACAAAAGCAGGAATGATAAAATTAGCTTTGTTAAAAATATTTGCATAGCTAAATATATATACACATATATATATATATATATATATATATATAGCGAAAAAGAAGTAGATAAATAGTTTATTTGTTATTTTGTTATGTGAATAAAAATAGAAATCACATGAATAGAAATCAAATACTGAATCTCTCTATTGAAATGAAATTAAATTTGAATGCGTTGAAATTTGAATTTAATATAAGTTCCGCGACAGACAAGATTTTTTCCAAGGTTATAATTAGATGATATTATATTATAGCTAAAAAATTTGAGACTATTTGTTTTTTTGTCTAAAATTAGGATAGGTTTGTCATAAAATGATGAATTAAAAAACCACCAAATTAATTTATTTTATTCAGTCATTTTAAGTTAAGAACCAGATAACATCTTGCTTAAATGCGTTCAAATAGTTATTCAAAAACTAATTTTTTGCGTGTGATTAATAAATATTGTGCTCTGAATAGACTGGCAGTGAATTTAGAAGTCATTAATTATGGTAAACATTTTTTTAAAAAAAATGCATGTGAATATTGTTGAAAGCAGAATTAACACTTACTTTCGGAGGAACAACTTAACGTAATAGCTCACGAGGAAGGTATTCAGGGCTGCCAAATGACTTTAAAACTCTTCGGAATCAGAAGAACTTAGAAACAGCTCGACTAAAAAGAAACACATTAGGTAATTGTCAATTTAATCAGTCCTCTTGGAGACAAAAGTCTTGGTGTCACTTTCCCCAGAGCTATTATCTCTGTTGCAAGGTAGAGACTAATGACCGTTAACAAAGAGATTTATTTTCATTAGCACTCCTGCAAATACTTCAGAAGAAGCAGGAAATTTTTTTAACTCCTCTTTTAAGCAATTCCCTTTTTTTTCTTTTTTTTACCCGACTCCTACTTCACACCTATTCCAATTTCACTACCCTTTTTATTCGTTGCAAGAAAGAAGACTTCATCTTCTTTTCTTCCGAACAGCTACTACTCGTATTCTTTTTTTTATCGTCTGCTTTTTTCATTCCCTTCCTCTTCACTTCGCTTCGAAAATGATTCCATGAGTTTAATTTTCTCCAAAGGTGCGAAAAAGTAGGGGGATAACGGAATACATCTTCATTAAGCTTTCCAGCCGTGTCACGAGATAATTTGCATCAATTAAATTCCCTAAATCTTATATCTTCCTTCCACTTTTCCCTTTTCCACCTCTCTTTCTCTCTCGGTGTATCGAAACAGCTGTGCTATAAAATAGCCCGTGAATTATTCAATGAAATGCGTGGACGGCTCGCCTTATATGTTCCTTCTCGTCTGGTTGCTTAAATTAAATTAGTAAATGAGATTACAGCAGAAAATTGGACGTTAAGAAATCTTTCAGCTGCTCTTACTTCTTTACGAATCATCTTTTTTAAATATTTGAAAATTAATCACTTCTTTCTTCACCATGTTTACGACAATGCACTTTGAACTTACGATGTTATTCTAGGGATTTAAAGTGGATTGGCATCGGAAAGAATATTTCAAACTATTTTCTTTTAAGAACTTATTTTTTGTCACTAAATAGTGATTTTCTATTCAAATGCTTAATATTATAAAAAGAATTTCTTGTTTAGATTCATATTAACTTTGATGTTGTGTGTGTGTGCATAAAATACAAGATAATAAATAGTTTACTTACTTTTTATTAACTTACTATGTAAGTTGCTTATATAATTGGTTAATACGTAATAAATACATAAAGTTTATAGGTTTTGTTCATGATATTCTATAATTATTAAATAATTTAAAATATCGAATTATATATACCTTAATAATATTAGTTTTTCAATTAAATGTTTAAAATGATGAAATTATTTGAAAAATATATTTATATTAATAGAAGCAATTTTGCTTTAATGTTGCAACTGCATTATATGAATGGGCATGGACTCATTTAAGCATTAATAGCTATGAGAATTTATATATATTAATAAAATTTTATTCATTATAGGAATATTTATTGTCATTAAAAACAGACAATTTTGAAACGTGTATTTAAAAATTATTCCATTTTTAATTAATTCAAAAATTTACTGTGAGAGCATTTATAACAGAACATGCTAAAAATTCTGAAATATATTTAAATAATTAATCAGATGTTACATAAGAATTTATTATTTTTTATTTTGTAAAGAGAATAAGGATAATTGGTCATAATAATTCACAGTTCTAAGCAAAGTATAAAATTTTAATTTTTGAGATCTGTTATGCTGTTAAAAAATAATGATGTACCTCAAAAAATTTAATAAAACATGCAGTTTAGAGTTTTTTTAGACAAATTAATTTTTCAATATATTTATTGGAACGTTGGATTTTTACTCTAAGTGACATTTTAGTACATAGTCAAATGATGCATGATATCGTCTAATCATAATATGGATTTAATTATTTCACAAATGTGTGTTCATTTGTCATGCAACTTAATAAGATTGAAATACTTATTATTTACTCATTAAATTAATTCAACTATAGTAATTAGTTTTACAATTTTTATATGATATTCAAGTTTGTTAAAATTTATATTAGTAAAATAAAAAAAACGAGATAAAATCTCTCTTTAATTATTATAATACGATTTTATCTCAATGAAATTTTCCAAAATAAAATCATTTTTACATTTTAAATCTTTCTCTTAAGAAAGTAAGGGCAATTTTTTTAAAAAAATTTATGGCATAGTTTAAATATTTTAGATTGACATGTAAAAAGCTTATACTTAAATTTCATGATTTTTTAATGATCATTTGTTGCCATTTGCTAATGAACGAAAATACATAAGATACATACATAAATTCAGTACGTATTAAATAATTAATATGTGCTGAATTTTCTACTTAAAAAATAATATAAGATTTGGTTTAAAGTATAATATAAGTTTTAGTTTAAAATAATTATTTTATTTTCAATAAATGTGAAAATATCTTACTTTTATTTGAACCTGTAAGCCATAGATCTAAAAAAATTTTCAATATTTTTATTGAATAAAAAAATGTATTATAGAAATAATTTTTTTTTTCTAAATCAAGAATTTTTTATTTTCCCCATGCTATTTATGTACAAAATGTTAATATTCATATTTTCTTTAAAATAAGTGGTTATCAACAATATTTACGAAGAAAGGGATTTTCAGCAATTATACTGACCATTTATAACGAATCGTTTATTTATAAAGCAATTTATTAATCTTTAGAAATAAAAAATCTGTTTATTTTGATAATTTACTTTTAAATACCTACTTTTGTTAGGTAGAAAGAGTAGAATCCAATACATTTATAATAAATTTCATTTTATTCAACAAAAAAACTATTTATTAAATCAATAAACTTTAATGCTTAAAATACGGCTAAAAATTGGGTTTAAAAAATGCATTTAATTTTTCTCATTCTAATGTAGTAATTTTAATTTTATAATAGATATTTTATTTTTTATAATAAATATATTTTTACTTCAAAAATAAAATTTAAAATATATGCTGCTTTAATATTTCGTACTATGATTGTAATTTGTTTTTAATAAGAAAATTATTTAGTTAAATCTATAAGGATATGATACACTGCATTCAGATATACTTAAATTAAAATTCTTAAAATAATCAATCACATAATATATCCATCATATTTATGTTAAAGCTCAATTTTAACGTATTAAAAAATGAGGCCTCAAAAATTGCTCTTACTTTTTAAGTTATGGCTCTTTAATTATCATTAATTGCAGTTATTACAAGAGGAAAATACTTAATTATCTATTATTTATCGTGTTTACTCTCTGAGTCACAAATTTGTTTTCATTCAACGAAATTAAAGTTTAAAAGCTGTGAATCTCGAATATAAAAGTTGATAAATTACAACTCTACTAATCAGAATCATGAAAAGATTTGGGAAAAATTTCTTTTTGCATCAAGCTTTAGGAAATTTCCTAACAAGAGCATCGGAAATAACAACAAAAATAAAATATAAAAAAATTCTCGGGGGTCTCAGCTTGAAAGAAGTTGCTAAGCTTGGAAAAATAATGAAAAGACGTTTGGTGGGAAACAGGCAATGGGGTGGTTGGAAGAAAAAAAGAGAGAGAATTCCACATCTCTGATCCTTCTCCCCTCCCCCACCGAATCTCATGACTGAAAAAAGTCTAGAAAAGTGAACAAGTTTGGCCGAAGAATGGAGAGCGCGATCTCCCCACAAAATGATAATGAGGAAATGCCTCGTCACTTTACTAGGTAGAAGAGTCAACTACTTTCCGAAAACTGCGGTAACATGGTTTGTATTTAAATCAGTTCCCAGTTTGGGGAAAATCGCGACACACAAACCCCGGCATCCTTCCATAATTCCATGGAAATTTCAAGAAGGGGGTTTAAAAACCCCGAAAAAACACTCTTTTCCTCTTTCCGCTCCTCCCCAAAGGTGCCTTTGGCGCTTTCTCCACGCGACTAATTGAGCTTTTCTCTGGGACTTTCTTCCAGGAAGCTTCTCATAATATAAAAATCGCAACCGTCATAGGATGCTCGTGCCGCGCGTTTCAGTTTTTTTGTTCCCTGGCGCTTCTTCTGCGAATAGTAATTCTTTGCCATACCCCCATAGTCGGTATTTTTTCCCTTCCTCTTCTTCTTCTCTTGTTGTGGTATCACACAGAGTCAGGTTTTGTTCTTTTATCTTTCTCTTTTCTTCTTGCAAACAGTGCGTGATCCCTTCTTCTTTTTCATCTTTGGAGGGGGTGAAAAGTTGTTCCCCACCCCCACACCAACGACTTTTTTTATTTGCCTAGAAACTTTCTCCTCTGGTATCTTCTTGTTTGCGGGTCTACAAAAGATAATATTTTTTTTCCTCTTTCTTTTTTTTTCAATTTCTTTCTCTTCATTTTCTTCCTATAAAGTTTAGTTTTCCAGACAAAAGCCTCCGCTAACCTTTTGGACCTTGTACGCAAACGCTTTTAATTCATTGTTGCCATCCGCGAAACACCTTCCACCCCCACCCCCACTCTCCATCGTCAGTTTAAAGAGTGCGGTGAGTTGGAAATATTGGAACCATTTTTAACACAAAAAAATCCGAACTACGCTTTATTTAGCACCCTTTGGAACGAATGCATCAGATGATACAGCTGCTGCACAAATCGTAATGATGTTATGGTATTCAGTGTGAAAAAACCGATATATTGGCATCTAAATAAATGAGCATATTCCTTTCTGATGAAGGAACTCAAACAAACAGATGCATAAGATATCAAATTAGAACCATTTCATTCCTGAAAAAAAACCCACATATATACACACGCCTTCTTCATCAATAGATAAAAATTCTCTTATCCAGAAACTTTTCATTTCCTCTCTCTATTCAGGTTTAACTATCCAATAAAATATATTATTCTTAAATTCAAACTTTAACTTCCATAGAATAGCAAGGAACATTGAATGTTTTCTATTAAATGCATATTTTAAGATAATTAATACTATAGACATTTTATGTATCAAATCAACTTTGGAAGATTGAAATATTTCATAAAAATTCTTTGTTTTTTTTTAAATAAATTATATTTTTATATGACATCACATCAATTAAAATGATTACCGTCAATTACTTTACAACTCAGAACTTTTCAGCTAACCATAACAAGGATTCTCTCAATTGCTTCAATTCCCATGAAATATTTTGTTTTTTCCACATTATTCTAAATCCATTTTAAAGGATCAGCCATTTATAAATGCTTTTAACTATTATATTCTGCAATTTTTTCAGTAACTTTTCTCATTGAATTGCTTCTTAATTCGAACTAGTGATTGCTTATTAGTCGTCTTCAATGTATATTAATGTGATTATTAATTTATAGAATAAAAATAACAATTTTCTTTTGTTGAAAAATCTCGATAATTTAAAAGTTTAAAATGTTATAGTAAAATTAATCTAAAATTAATATTTTCTTACTGAATATTAATTTAATTAAGAAGTAAAAAATATTATCCGCTTTATATAGACATATAGAAGCCCGGTGGCTTAGTGGCAGCGTTTCATGCTCCCATGACACAGGTCCGAGGTTCGATCCTCGGGCTGGGCAAGGTTGACTCAGCCTTTCATCCCTTCAGTGGGTCGATTAACTGAGTACCAAGCATGCTTGGAAACTAAACACTGGGGGTCTCACGTTAGGCTGACCACCTAACTGGGACATATGCTTCGCACCCCAGGGCCCTCGGTCATGAAAACTGCTATGGGCACTGTAGGCCTTGGCCCACATGGGCTGTCGTGCCATGGAGTTTAGTATATAGATATATAATTTCTTTTAACAGTCAGTAAAATATATTAATTAGTTTATTCATAAACTAAAACGTTCCTAAACTCATATGCAATTATTCATATTAACGTATTTTTTGTGATAACTTATGATTGTTAAATAATGTTCTAAAAAACAATTAGAAAAGGCTTATAAATATGCTAGTTCTTTTTGGTTGATGACTAAATTTTGTGTATTCTAATATATTCTCACTTCAATTTTTATTGAAAAATCTTACATGAGACTTTCAATAATTTATTAGATAAAATAGATTTATTGAGTTGTTTCTGCTTTAAAATTGTTTTATGTAGGTGAAATTTTATTTCAATAAATAGAGTTATATACAATTGCGTTTTATTAAACTGTTCATCACTTAATCGGAATGATATTTAAATTAGACATTAAGTGTTTGCTCTTTTCTTGTTATAGTATATTTCAGCATGTATCATTTTTATTATATGGTAATTTTTGACTTAAAGTGTTTTTGTAAAATGCTATTAGGAATTTTCCAGTGACATCAAAATGCAAAAAGTTTCCCATTCAAAAAAATATTATTCTAATAATTATCTTAACCAACTATAGCAGTGAAAAACTGTATTTCTTCAGTAGTTACTCTTTTACGCTCATTAATATTAATTTAAAACAATCGAGCAATATCTTCTGCACAATTTTATATCTTAAATAAATTAACAGTATTGGAAAGAAATTAATAACAGTTAACTAAAACAATAAAGTGAGATATGTTTTTATTAATAACAAAACATTTTTCACGTAGGATAAAATTTTATAAATAGATTTTTAAATAAGTTTCACTTAATTTAAATAAGGATGTTTTCTTAGAAGTCCCATATTAAAAAACAGTAATCAATTTCAGTTTAGTTTCAGCTTTTAAATTGAAACCTTTTCCCATGGTTGTTCTTGCTTTATATCAAAGTTAATAATGTTCAAGGGCTGGAAAATAACACGAGCTTTCTCTTTCAGGAATCCTGAATATTAGTGATTCGAAATCCATTTTAGATAGCAAGTCTCTTGAAATTAGAAAAAAAAGTGGCAAATTAATTCAGAGTAAATAAGAACTACCATGAAGTAAAAAAATACATTCAATGTAATAAAGGGAATTACAATGAAAATATCTAATACATAAGTTTTGTAACTTCCTCTTTTTTTAATTTTTTTCTTAACATTTAATAAAAATTGCTTAAGTAAATATATCAGGTTTGCAATGTTCTTTAAATATTTAGTCACAACATTGGAAGTAGTTAGCAGAATGAATTATGAATTCATTTTTGATCACACAATTTCTTTAGTGATCGTTCACAAATTGAAAGAGGCTCTTAGATTCCATATTGGAAAATACATCACTAAATCAACCATTTAAATCAGATTTTTCAAGATATTTGAAGTATATCAAAATATATCGTTCAGCTTTGTGCTATTAAATGAAACAAAAATGAAGAACCGGATTTTTAATAATTGATTGTCAGACTTCAAAAATGTAACTCTTTTAAAATGTTTAATTACAACTAAATTTGAAAATATACATTCTAATAAGTACGGTATTCGTTCAACTAAAATATTGCCGGGTTATTTGAGGAATTTTATATCATTTTGATAATGTAAATTAAATATTTAGAACACATTTTCTTTGGAAAAGTTATGTAAATATGCACACAGCATGATTTGAAAAATGGATAACAGTTAGGTTTATTTTTGATTCAAAACAAACTTTGTAAGACTTTTTCAATAAAGATAGAGGAAATATTTTATTCAACACTGAGGATATGATAAAATCAATTTAATATTCAAATCAATCCAACTTAAGCCCCAAATGAAATTCTAAGACTAGATTTCTGAAACAAGGTGTTCCCATGGGGTTTCTTTCGAGATTATATCTGTGGTGGAAAGAAAGCTTTCGAGATGAGGGTCTCAGTGGCCACTTGTAAAACTTCGGATGACATTCCATTTTTAGTGTGTTAACTACCTCGTTTCCGAGCAGCAAGGGGAAGTGTGGTGTTGGGGAAGAATAAAATCAGTTTAGCGAGAAATTTCCTGATTATTGATCCAAGCAGGGATAAATTGAGGAATGGGTGTTCTCGAAGAGGGGGGGTTGTCGACCCCGAAGTGTCGCGGGTGGAACGAATTTGGGAAACATTCCCTGACACTGATGAGACAGGCGTTATAGTTATCCGGTTGCAGTGACACTCCCGGAACACTGGAACGTTTTAAGTGTTCTAATCCGAAGGTTTGCAGTTCTCCCCCTCCCCATATCACTGAAGGAGGTGTCGCATGGGACAGCTTTTTCAGACGATAACTTTAGTAACTGCGTTGTCGAATTATTTTGTCGTCTGTAGTTGAAATTAGACGAAAATGCTTTCATGATACATGTGACATCTGATTTTCTTCAGATTGACAAATCTGGAGAGAGAGTGCATGTTTGTAATTTCTTTCGCCAAGACTATCTTAAACATCACAATGAATTGAAAATAAAACATTTTTATAACGCAATCTTTTAGAGTAAAGCTTAACTATTCAATAAAATTTTCTATCAATAATTGATACTTAAATAATAAGTCTATACAGGGAATATATCAATAAATATTTTATTATGTGTATTTAAAATTAAAATAATTTCAAAACTGCTAAATATATATGCATTTTATTACATGGAACAATATCATTATTTTTAATCATTTGATTCCTTTAAAGTTATTAGTTTAAAAATTTTTACAAAAAAATTTTTAATTAAAAATTTATCATTTAAAATACCAAAGAAATTTAATTTTTGAAATATTAAATAGAAAAAATAACTATTTTTGATGGGTAAAATCCAATAAGTTTACAAGAAATTAATTTGAAACTCATTTCACCCAAAAATTAAGAAAATTATTCAAAATGTACCTAAAAAAAGAAACTGCAGGAAAAACTTTAACTATTCGCTAAAATTAATTTTGTTTTTATGAAAGATTTTCCATTCATTATTATATAATTCAATTTAATTATCTTAATTTATGCATATAATTGTTTTACAAACTATTTTTCGTTCAAAATATTTTGCAAAACTTTATTTATTAAATTAAAGTTTATATAATATTGAAGCAATTTCAATATTTGAAACAAAATAACTAATAAATATTTCTCAAAGAATTGGTTCATAGTGCTTCTGAAATATAATTAAATTAAAGATTGGAAAAAGCAATTAATTCTGAAATAATATGTTTACAAAATTTAACTTATGAAAAAATATAATAATTGTTATAAATTGTGAGGGAATATATAAAGATTGTAGAAAAATATTGAAATAAGAGTAGAGCATTTATTCAAGTTTTGAATCGTTTAAATGAGAATGAAACATACTACTTTATTTTCCACGTTGCTTGATAATAAAATTATAATTTAATAAGAAAAAGTTTTTATTAGAATTTTAACAATTAAAAAAAACATTAAATTTTAAAAGAAAAATAATACATTTTGGCACACTAAATTCAGTGCAAATGCATAAAAACCATAAAACAAAAATATGCTATCAAAAACTGATATCTCCCTTAAAATAATTCTCACCATACCATTTGACACTTCTTAACACTTTTGGCCATGTGATTGATGGTTAGAAACTGCAGACAGTCATAGTAATCTTGATACACGATGAAAATAGTTTAAAACCTGACCAAGATCGGGAAGAAAAATAACAAAATCCACACATACGAATTCTCTTTCGAAGGAAATGGAGGGAAAAAAATCTGACTTCTCGACCTCTTCTTCAGGATGATATCGACTCATCGGTAACCGATATTTGCAATTGATCGGACGATATGCCAACCCTCTCCAGCGCTTGACCGAAACTTTCTTCTTCAAAACGAATGGCCGTCCGTTGTATTCGCCACTTCCGGACACTTTTCAATGTGTTCGACACCAGTAAATGCAGTTTTGCTGCAAACTCCTTAGCACGAAACAAATTTAAATCGACTTATCATTTCAACCAATAAAGTCATTGTTATTACTGGATAGATTTCATCAACGGAATTGTTACCCATTAATGAAATAATGTATATGAATCTAAAATATAATGTATGAAAAGAAATGTTTTACGCCAAACAATTGTGTATTTTATTGATTATTATTATTATTTTGAGAAAAAATGTCCAACAACAGATTATTAAATAACTTACTTAAGACCTTAGATAATAGCTTAATAAACATATAAATTAAGAAATATGCAAATTATAGATGGTTTCATCTTACTAACAACAATACTTATATTTTAATAAAAGATATTGAATTGATGCAAAAATATGTCCTGTTTTTAATATTAGATTAATCACAATATTTAATGTGAGAGAATTTTCAAAGTTTCAATGTTTTATCATTGTTAAAATGAGATTATTTATGTGAATATTTAAAAAAATACCGTAATTTGCGTTTGATATGGAGTTTTACTGGAAGAAAATAAAGTTCATTTATTACTTATATCCTTTCTTATTGCAGAAGTAAGAAGAATTATATTGTTTGTCATTAAAAGCCTTCTGATGTACAGTAATGCGCTTGACAGAGTGGCGTTCTTATATCGTAATACCATGAGTCATTCCAAAAATTATGTGAAAACTTTTTTAACATTAACAATGCTATTCAATGATTGGTTAAAGTTTGTATGGCGATAAAGTATTAGTTTATCAAAGTGATAGTTATAGATAAGAAGAAATGGAGTAGAAAAATAATTTTAAATAAAAAATCATCATGTTAGCCAGTTACTATAAATAATCTCTTGTAAATAATAACTGGCATCATGCAATGATGTATCTTACATTTAATTTTATTTTCATTCTTTTCTATATGCACGAAATTCAATATTTGCAATTTAACAAGCACACAAATGCTTGCATTTACATAAAGTTATGTTATGCATATAAAGCTATGCATTCATATCGAGTTGTGTTATGCGTTTGGTGATTGTATTATGAGCATTATCAAAGCATTAAAAAATGTATTCAAAAATTATTTTAATGCCTAATAACTAACAATCTAAAGAATTTTTTGAGTTAACTAAATTAACTAACACAAAACTTTATTTATTACAGTAAATCTTACCTACCTTTCCAACAATCTGATGATTTGGTTCGTGCATCGTACTCTCCCTATTTTACGTTCACCGTACATTGAATGGCTTTCAACATCTCTATTTATCACTCACATCTATTTATCGGCTTTCAAACAGCTTCTTTTTGAATCTTAATGTATTTTTTTAAATAAAGTTTCATTCTCTCGATATAAAGTTTCCATAAAATTTATGTCAAAAACATCTTTATATAAAAGTATTAAAAATTTTAAAAGTAAAAATCTTTTGACATAATTTTAAACCAGTATCAATAGATCTTGCAAAAGAATGGAAGTATCAGTTATTATAAACAGAAAGAAATGTAACTGAATAAAAATGTCATACAATTTATATTAAATGTTTGTAAATAAATAATTTTTATAAAAGAAATTTCTTCAAATTTTTGAAAAATTGTAGATAAAAACTTACATGAACTCAATATCAATAAACATGTAATTTATCTTGACAAAGAATTAAAAAGTCATTTTTAACAACTAATTTTTTTATGAATATATAATAAAAAATAATTTTCAAAAATATAACCCTAATTTTAATAACAAATTTATATAAATATATATAAAGTAAATAAATATCAATGCGCAACATTTTTATTTAAAATTAAAATCATTCTTAATTAGAAATACGATTCAACAAAAATTTTATATAATGCAAAATATTTCGTGTGTTTTTGACGAAATTTAATCAGAAATTTTGTTTCTGCATAGAAATTTTTCTTCAATAATCCAAAATTAAAAGTTTCTTTTTAACATATTGACATTTATCAATACAATATTTCATAAATTATACTGTATATGGCCTTTTTTCTACCTTTTTTTCTGCTTCTCCCCATCCTATATCATATTAATAAATCTGAACCTCAGTTTCCTAAACGGTATTGATATCCTGATTCTCAAGAATCAATAATTTATTCTTTGTACAAATTAATTTTTAAAACATATAAGATAGAAAATGAAATGTTTTAAAATCAAAAACTGTCATGTAAGAAAAAAATGTCTTATTTTATATCTCAAAGAAAAACTAAACTGAAAGAAATTACTTCCTTTCGAATTCCTTCATTTTACTCGAAAAAAAAATCATATTATTTGGGAAATTACAAATATATAGCTTTGAAAACTTAAAGGAATGCTTAGAACTTTCTAGATTCTATAGCGCTATATTTTTTCTAGTCACCACACACACTTAGCACGCATCAACAAGCTTTGCTTTGAAAGTAAGAAAACTAACAACACTCAAGCTTCTTGGAGCCTATAATATTGCATATCTATCTATCCATCGACCAAAGAAAAGGACCATTTCTTAACCTAAATCTTTTCAACTCTTAGCATTGAAAAAGAGTATCTGAAAGGACTTTCTCTGATATTTTGGAATAACTACTTCAGTGATAACTGTTTGAGGAAATGGCAGAAAAATAGTTTGAAGGAGAGTGATAGGGTGGAACACAAAATTATATTTTATTTATAAATATTTTACGATAAAATAAAAAATAATAAAATAAATAAAATATAAATAAATAAATAAAATTGAAAAAAAGAATAAGATTGGTTTTTAATCTAATTGAAATTTTAAAAAATGCATTTTTAATTCGTGAAAACAATTTTAAGGTAATTATTGAAAAGCTAAAATCATGTGAAAATGAAATTTTTATGGTTGATAAAATAATTTCTAAATGAGTTACACACTTATTAAGTTCTTCTCTGGTGAATCACTACTAATTTAAATCTTTCTTGAATAAATATTACATTAAATACTAAAGAAGCTAGTCCTCTTTTATACAAAATTTATATAATTTACGATATTTAATAATTTATTATAATTTATGATATAAAACTTAGTATAATTTATAGTAATTTTTTGAATTTTTAAATTCTACATAAAAATTTACTTAAAAAACAAATATAAAAACAATTTTTGCAGTACTGTATATTATTTTTTATTCATTTTATTCAATTTCGTTACATTTGTTTAAGCTATTTTCTATAAGCATACGTAATGTGGTGTTCTTTTGTAATATTCTAAAAGGAAAAGTATATTTTATAGATGTTTCGATAAAAAATATTTTTAAATAGTTAGAAATCAAAATTAATTTAAATCAAATTGTTATAAAAATATTTAATAATTTTAATATAGTTGTTAACACTACAAGAAAAAATAGAGAAAAATACATATTTTTGAATTAAAATTTTCCTTCCGAATTTATGATTTCATACAATATTACATTTTTTATCCATTTATAAATACTTTACTTTTAATTTAAGAGTACTTTAAGAACATGATTTGTAATTTTTGACAACTTTCAAAGCAAAAATTAAAACAGAATATAAATATTAAATGTGTAATAAATTAAGAAAGTAAAAATTTCTCTTATTTACTGTAAAAATAATATATTTGAACTTTTAATATCGCAAAACTATTTGGATTCAAGTATGTAACTTCATATTCCATTTCACCTTAAAAATAACTAAGTTATTGTCTTTTACTCAGAAAAATGTTAAAGATGTTAACAAATATTGTTAAATATATTCCTTATGCATCTAATATTTCGCTGAATAATATTGACTTGTCTGTGTTCCCCTCTGCGAAGACGCATAAACAAAAGCCATATTCTTACTTATTAATCATTTAATCATTTTGAGTCTAATGAAAACATGAACAATTTAACGAAATAAGATTAATAGTAAGAAAATTGGATAACATATCCAAGATATTGATTGTTTGTCGCTCAACGGTCATTTTTTGCACACGAGGACTAATTAGACCGGGACCTACGTTTTAAAGTGGATTCCGAACCACTACAAACATCCATATCCAAGGTGGGATTCTAACCCACGAACTGATGTATCCAAGATAAATACACGATTGAGAAGAATATAATTTCTCTTCTATGGAAAAATATGTAGGTTTTCAACAAAGACTTTTTTGTAGAAAATATTGTTCTTCAGCAATATATGTTTTATTAGGATTTTTACAAAAAGAAAAATCCTTCTTTTCAGATAAATTTTATCAAAAAAAATGTTATTCAAGATTATTAGAATTGTTCTATAGATAGGGTTGCTTAAGGAAAAGACAATATTAATGTTTAAAAAAATGAAAAATATAGTAGTAATAATATAAAATGAAAATAGTTGATAATCTTATTATAAGCAAACAATAGTTGGCCGTCTAAGTACACTATAAGGATTTATGTTGGAAAAAAAGATATAACTTTGAATTCATGGTTATAAAAGATAAATTTTTCTAAGGCTCAATCACCGAGTCCTGAATTGAGTTTACAGATTTTCACTCCAATAAATCCATCTCGTCCGTCCTCATTTGCGCCCTTTTGTGCACCGAACAAAACGTAGACGATATCAAAACTATAAGGCAAACAAGAGAAAAGTAAACAAACAAATAAATTTCTCTGATAAAAAAAAGTGAACGAAATCTCCGTTCCGTCATTTCCTGGTGGTTGAGAAAACTGAAGGTAAATACGGAAGAAGAAAATGAATCTGGCAACACGCGATAGAAGCACAGAAGAGATGGGAGGGGGCAGAGAAGAAGTCTTCCACAATAAACAGTTTCTGAAATCGAAATCAACAAAGATCAAGTTTCAAGGGATGCTGGGGCAGTGAGAACGTGGCCAGGTGTGGGCCGCCGCTGGCCCCCTCCTCTTAGATCTCATCAGACCGCAAATTGACTGGCCACCCTAGGAACAAAAAGGGACCCCTCTTTCCATTAACGCTACGCCCTTCCCCTTCCTTCCTGGATGACCACCTCTCCCCACCCTCCTTTAACCATGTTCGCAGCGTCCATACCATCTCCGCTCTTGGTGTTCTTTGAAATTTACTTCTCTAAGAAGAGGAAAAGAGGCCCTGGCACAAATGCTGATTTTATATATCTTTGGCCTCTTTTCTCGGTAAGGGCAAGAATAGACCTTAAAAGAAACTTTTCTTCTTTTGTCGAATGAAACACAAAGCCCCCTCCATTGAGTTGATGGCATGGATTTGCAATAGAGAATTCGAATGCTTGCCTAATAGTCTTTAACACAATTTAGTTCATTTTTATAATAAAAATACCTTGCAACTTGCTCGGAAGTTATTGTAGAATTGATTCATAAGGAAATTTAAATAGGAATAAACCGCTGTTTCTCTATGATAAACAATAATATGAGCAAATTTGGGTTATATGAAATCGCTCTTATATCTTCAACTTTGCATTTCATGTCCTTTTGACATGAAATGTATAAAGATGAAATTTTTAATTTCATCTAAAGTTTTCTTCCAAAAGATGATGAATTTATTAAACTTGTCTCAATAACATCACTTCTAAAAATGTTCTTTTTTTGGTAAAGTGATAATTTAAATTAAAAAGTATGAGGGGATTTAATGTGAATTTTGTAGAAAAAGGGTCATAACATGATATTTTATGATTTTGTGTTGTGTATATTTATTTTTCTTATTGAAGCAACTTTTTAGAAAATTTACTTAGTGTAGACTTCAAGAAAAGTTTCTCATAAACAATGAAAGATATTCATTAATCGCAATAAAGGAAAACATCCATAGAATTGTTTTCGCATTGATGAGAAATTTTATCTCAGCAAATTTTGTTAAAGTGGCGAGGGTTAAAATTGAGAGGTTTCTTTCCGAAAATCTAGTCTTAACTTTAAATTACCGGGAATCATAACTTCACTCTTATTTAGCTTGTTGCTATAAATGTTTTTAAATTTTTATATTTATATTTTTATAGTCTTGTAATACATAACCACATAGACTTCTTTGATTCAGACTTGTGAAGCTTATTTAGCTTGTTGCTATAAATGTTTTTATATTTATATTTTTATAGTCATATAATACATAATCACATAACTATTGAATAAGACTATTTATTCAGACTATTGATATCAGCTTTTATCACATATATAATGAAATTATTTGAATATATTTACAAAACAATTAAATTAAAAAAATATGATATAGATAAGACTTAATAAAATAGGATCGAATAAACGATATAGTAAAAAATGAATAAAAAACATAAATTAAAAACTATTATGAAGGAGATACTGAATCAAACGATGTTATACGTTTGATATATTACTATTAATAATTTAGTAGTAATATTAACAGCATCATAAAATTATAAACAGTACAATAGATCTCGAATTATCTGAACTCCATTTATTCGAATTGCTTTCAAATTTCAGAAAAATTAATTTGATTGAAGAAGAGATGGGATAGATTTTTTTCATAAGAAAAGAGATTCTCATAGGAGAAAAGAAAACGCTAAAGAAAAGGAAAGGTAAGAGAAGAGAGAAGATTAGAAAGACGTGTCGTTTGAGGAATTAAAAAACATTCTTTTAAAAACTCCTGGATTTTCAGAAGTTTGTGCTGAAGATATAGGAGAATGGATTATGAGTCAGACTCTGGATTTCAAATCGCAAATGATTGTCAACTTATTGAAGGTCTCTATTAAGAAGATGACCTTATTGTCTAATTTGAAGCAGACATGGGGCCATCAGCTAATGAAACACCTTCCAATTCTGAAACTGCTTTGAAGTAGAAGGAGTATTAGCTCGAGTGTGATCGTATGCAAATTCTCATTGTCTAATGGGCATGTGACTTGGCTGCCCAAAAACAGAAGGAGGCAGTGAAACAGCTAACTATTCTGACCAAGATGTTCAGCAAGTAAAGAATTTCATTTACAATACTGTATATACATTCTGTGCAACACTGTACAAACATTCTGCACAGCACTGTACATAACATTCTGCACAGCACTGTACATAACATTCTGCACAGCACTGTACAAACATCCTGCACAGCACTGTACAAACATTCTGCACAGCATTTGTAAGTACCTCAACATGTAAGTGTTGTTTATTCATTAAATTCTTTTTCGATAAAAATATTTTTTTCCTCCCAGCATAGAGTAATTCATTAAAATAAACCCTTTTTTTCGAAAAAATCCGTTTATTCGATTTTTTGATTATCCGAATATGACCTGGTCCCAATTGATTGGGATGATTAGAGTTCTACTGAGTTTCTTTCTAGGTATTTTAAATTTTAAATAAAATGTTTATATCAATATTATATTTATCAATTAATAGTACTTGTTGCTATATATAAATAAAAGCTTATTTCAGCGAATATTTTTTATAAAAATTTTAGTCGCTTTGGAATTATGTTAGTTTTTTTATATTTACAGAGTGATATTACACTTTTTTTTATGCAAATTAATTAAAACGATATTTTAAAAAACTATTTTGAATTAATCTTTATTTATGCTTAATTATGTTTCCTCTTTCGTTTTTACAATCTAACTACGCAATTTACAAAATAAAAACATATGTGAAGAATAAAGTTAATAAAATATTAATATGCTCTTATGGAAGAAATGTAATGAAAATACGCGTTTTTAAATATTCTTTCTTTTGTCTTATAAATTTGTTTAAATTCTTTATTATATCCTTGGACTATCTAAGCTCTTTATAAAAGTTAAAGAAATAAAACCCACAATTCACGTTTCCTGAAATGAATATTGTACCACAATTTTGCAATTTCAAAGAGCGATAAACGTAAACTGCATTTAAGAATATAATTAATTTTGTTTGTTGATATGCTTAAAACGTAAGTTATGAATGACTTTCATTAATATTGTTATATTTTATGTTAATTCAAAACAGAAATATTTATTTCTATCTATTTAAAAAACAAAAGTGATCGCGCGCGTAAAGAGCAAAGCAAATCAAATAAATTATGCCAAGCATTCATTAGGCCATTTTCAATATTTTAATGTCGTTATTTATATACTTGGTTTCTAATGATGTATTTTGCAGTTAAATAAATTAACAAAAAATGCTAGAGTTGCTATGTACTTGTATTTAAATGTTTATTTTATTATATATGAACTTTGAATAAATGCTTAGCTTTATTCGATGCTCATTTATATCTTTCACAAAAATTAAAAAAATTTTGATTGTAGTGTAAAAATAATCATTATTTTTAAATGCATTCAACCTCGCTAATTTTTTTATAAACTCGAAAGGAACCAATTTTATATTTATAATTATACTATGGAAACAAAATAGATTTGTATCACTTTTCTTCATTAACTTTTGAATATCAGGTCTCTGGAAGCAAGAATTTAATAATTTCAAATGTATAAAGAGGAAGTAATAGTCCATAACCTCTGAGCATTCGCTCTGTTACCGCAAATAATAAATAATTTTTCTCTTCAGAGGAAAAGATGGAGGGAATGAAAGAGAAATCCAACTGGCGATTGCAGGGTTTTCAGAACACTGAGATAAAATAGCAAAGCAAACAGAGCTTCGCAGGAATGACTCATTGTCTATTCCTGACCCTCTAGTAACCCCTCAAATCCACCCCCACACTTTGTACATCAGAAGGGGTGGGTGGCAGGGATGACGCACGCGCGGTGGCACAGCCCAGATAAGACCCACACACTCGTCCTTTTGCCAGTTCTACAACATATTGCACCCTCCATTTTTCGAGCTGAAGTTGAGTATCCTGATCATATATTTATGTCTGTCAACATGGCAACGGGAAAAAAGGAGAGATTTCAGCGTAAGGGGTGCGTAATTAGTTTATTAATCCGTTTAATAAACCCCCTGTTTTTTTGAAGGATTCGCTTTGATTCACCTCCACATTTGTATTCTCCACATTTATTTTGAAGTTAAATATCACATACTTGCATGCTTCTCATATTTTGCACAGATAAAATATTAAAGGACGTCTTATTCCTTGGAAAATAAACTTTTTATCAAACATATAAAAAGTTTATTTTTCAAGAAATAAGAAATCATTTTATTTCTAAAAAAATATTACAAATATTAGACTTTACAACATATTTTTTATTAAAATAGTTTATAATAGCCAAAAATATTTGAAATAAAAATATGATTATAAGATTGATAAATTATTTAAATATTGACTACAATTTAGATACAAATATTAAAGAATATTAAAATTAAGCGAGAGACATTAAAAGAAAGAAATTAAAATAAAGGAAAAAAAAGGAATACCAATTTTCCATTGGTGTTTAAAATTTGGAAAATCAATTTCTAATGCACAATAATTTCCAGGAAAAATGATAATGTGAATATACAGAAATACAAATTAAAAAAATAAACGCATAATTTAACAAAAAAAAAAAAAAAAAACTAAATAGGAATCAAATTTAGTCTGCAAGCAAAAAGGCCCCACTTATTTATACATATTTTTAAAAGTAAGATATTGAAGATAAATTCATTTTTCTAAGTGAATTTAATCTATTCAAGTTTTTATAAAACGTCAAAAATACTCCCTATGACTTGAAATATAGATTTAAAACTATATTAGTGGCAGTGAACTTATTTATACACATTTTAAATTCATTAACTTGAAAATCACTTATTAATGATCACGTTTCTAAATCCTTATTCGTTCAGAATTTCATCGTCAAAAGAACTACAAAATAAATGATGGTTAATATTATTTATTTAAAATATTTATAGTAAAATATTTTAGCTAAATAAGTGTGGCTTACATAAAGAATAGTACCAATTTAGCTTCAACTTATAAGATTTACTTGGATACAAATTAGTCATTTAATTATCATAAAAATACGCATAAAGATTGGTTTCTTGGAAAACATCAGTAAAAGAAAAAATTTGTTTTATTTATAACAACATTTCTTTTGTTTAATTTAACTGATTTTTACTAATTAATGATGCTTTAAATTTGCATAACAAGCATTTTGAACTTAAATTTAGGAAGAAAAAAAATTACGATACCTATATCATGATTATTATCAGTTGAGAATATATTGTTGACTTGTTGTAACAAAAGAACGAGTTCTAATACAAATTATGAAATTATTGATTTACTATTTATGTCTTGTTAAGGAATCATTAAATTTCTCAAAAATGTTAATGTTTTTCCTTATAATGCACATAAATATAAAAATACACGAGTCCATGAATGTAAATTCATTACACTTTATCTTAAATTCGCAAAATATTTAATGACAAAATTGCAGTTATGAGACGTTGCATTACTATTTCAAAATGCCAGGGCACGCCTATTCATGTACAGTTAGTGTCAAATGACACGTGAAGCTGAAAATCGAAGCAGTTGCTCCTTGATGTTCAGAAAATCCATCTGTTAAAATCACAGGTAGAGGTTAATTTTCCATAATTGGCTTTTAAAATACTCTTAACCTGGACTGAGCAGTGAAGTCGTCAGGCAAATTAACCAGAGGCTTCGTCCCGTGATGAATCGATGTCAAATCAATTATACGAATGTCGTCCCGCGTTATTTTCTTAACAACAGAAAATGTTTGTCACCCGACCGATAATGCACATGTTTCGCAAAGGCACCGTACAGAGGAGTCGCCTTCTTCTCGAACTTCCACCAAGTATAAAAGAGTGATCAGGGGACAGCAAACGATCTTTCTCCTAATGTTCACTTTAGCGCGCTAATTATCGCCTTCGTTTTCATTTTTGGGGCTTGAAAATAGCATTAGTTATTGCCTTTAATTGCAGAAATTTTCACCTACGGGGTTCTGGCTGCGACAATTACGCATCGATTCTTTTCTGCTATCTTTTGTCGTAAAAGCGAGAACCCTATTGTTGGGGCTTATCGTTTGCTATTGGAAGGAACTGGAACAAAAGAGGAATTTTATTCTGCCAAACGATAAGACGTTCTCTTGGTCTGTTGGCAATTAAGGACTGTGGAGTTTGCCGTTCGGTAGGAAACAAAAAGAGAAAAGACGGTGCTCATTTGCAAGGAACCCCTAATGTCTTTGTCTGATACGAAAGTTCACACTACGAATATGCTACCATTTTATACCGCACTGCCGCCGAACCGTCTGCAAAGATATTCGCATTGTGTATGCCATAAAGAGTACCAAAGTCACTTATTTCTTTCCCCTAAGGAACCAGAACTATCAAATCACTTAAATAATATTACTGTTACAGTAATTGTGTTGATGCATGAAATATATTTTTATCAAAAGAAATGAAATAGATCAGCACTTAGAATTTTCGATCAAATATAACTCTAGAAATAAACCTTTTGAATAATTAATAAATGCTATATTGATAGCATTTAATTTAGAGAATATTTTATTTATTTTTATGATTCAGTTTTAATTTTCTTTATATAAGATTCATGTATAGTTTATATAATAAATGAAACCAAATTATTTGCTTCCTCCACTACAGTGCATATAAAATTTGAAGTCCGATGTTTTAAAAATAAAATAAATAATAAAATAATTCATTAAATTTTAGCATAAAATTTATGACATTTAAAAGCTATTCTATAATTAAATAAAATTCAAAATTACCTAAAGTTAATTTATTCCATTTTAAATGCATATTTTGTCTGAATTTGAATTTCTGGTTTACATCAGCTAAAACATATTGATTTATCTGATAAAAATAAATTTAGTGACAAATTTGAAGAGATAATAATATAAAAATAACAAAGAGAGAGACATATATATATATATATATATATATATATATATATATATATATATATATATATATATATATATATATATATATATATATATATATATATATATATATATATATATATATATATATATCTGTTTATTTTCCAAAACAATTTAATGTCACAAAAACAATGCAGTTTCTTTCCTTATATGCAATTATCGAAAATAAAAGCTATATAAAACTAAATGTATTAAAATCCTCAAATTTTGTGTTGTGTTTGTTATTAAATACAAATTAAATATTAGTTTAAAAAAGACTAAAAATAAATATATTTAGCAAGTTTCAAATAAGAAATATAATATCTGCTGTGTTTATAATTTTATAAATTTTGTGTGATTCTCACTCTATTCATATAATAAATTAATATAAATTATGATAAATAATTTACGTGTTCATATTTGCAAAGAATAAGTCTGTTAAAAATATATTTTAACTACAAAAATTTTAGTTTTTATAAATACATCTAACTAATCATGTCAATAAGATTATCAATTTTGTATTTCATAAAAATGATAAATATTAACTTAAAAAACTTAACATAATAGACTTTAAAATGAGGAAAATTTATATTTTCCTTTTTGTACTTTATACTGCTTTATGCACCTTTCTATTATAAAAATAAGCACAACCTTACATTTTTTATAACTTATAAAAAAATGCAAGGATTACTTTGCAGTCAGTAATAATAAATGTTTCCATTTGAATTAAAAAGTATTGTTATCAAAAACAAATTTATTCACGTATAAATAATTACTTTATATAATTATTTTCGTATTGCTATATAATTATGTAATTATTCACGTATATATAATGTTTCTAAAATTAATATGCTATATCTAAATATAATGTATATTTTATCTGAAATATGCCTTTAAGTTTATTTTAAAAACATTTATGATATACCCTTTCTATTTGTCGCTTGAAATACAAAAATGTTAGACATTTCATGAGCTTTATTTTAGAAAAATGTAAAATATCATACTTAGATCAAATTAAAAGTGCAAGACATATAAATTTTTTTACTAAGAATGGTTGCTATTCATATGAAATAGAAAAGTTAAAAAATATAATCATTTGGCATAAGAAGTTTATAAATATCATTTATTACATTCTAATACAATATTCAAATATTTGAATATAAAAGCGAAATATCCACTATGCATTCATTGTAATCCCAACGTTACTTAAACTTCTTTCTTATAAGAAAATCACACCGAAAAAATCAATTTTCTGATGCAAAATATAAATTATTCAAATTCTTAATAACGTTTCAAAGTATACAAAAACTCGTGAAACTGGAAATTTATTTTTAAATCCTAAAAATTGGAAGGACGCGATATCAAGAACAAGAAGCATTATTGGGAGCCCTTACATGTTTAATTTAAAACTCCTTTCACTTCAGTTGAAATTTAACACCTGGAAAAACTTGAGAAATCGCAGACGATAGATAGAAAAGGGAAGAAAATGAGGACTGAACGATATTTCGCCAGTGCATAAGTCTTCGCTCAATTAAACTGTGTTATTAAAAACAATTCGGAGAGTAAAGAAACAGTCTCCTTTCCCCATTTTATCATTAGGAGGGAAGGAAAGAAGGGGAAGGGCAGCATTTAAGCTCGCCGTCCCTCCCCCTGCTGTAATGATGCGGTGTATAATTTGATTACATTTGCATGTAAATGCGAACCCTGTGGTTTAATAGGAAGCCCTTTTCCATTAGGACTTATTTTAACAACGGAACGCATAATATTTTCTTAAACTGTGTAAGATTTTATGTTTCACGGGTGGCAGCAGCAAAGGGAAATAGGATACGAGAGCTTATTATCTCCCTTCAGAATTGTCGATAGAGGGTGGCACTAGAGTGAAGTTGAGGGATCTTTCAAAGAAGGATACAAAGAACGTGGTTAGATGCAGATATATATCGTATTGCCTTCATCAAATCATAGATATTATTCTTAAATGATATGCCTTCATTATTTGAAAAATTTGCTTCCGATGTACAGCAATGAGTACCTACTAAAACTTTTAGATAATTTTAGAGAAATGGATATGATGAACAGCTAAAATCTAAATGATATTTGAAATCCTCATTACTTATTTTGTGTAAACTTTTTTTTACTTAAGGTTTTATTAATTATTAAGGCAACATGTTGTGATGCTTTTGAGTCGAATTTTACTTCTCTAGAGTTCAAGGTTTAGTTCCATGGATACACAAAAAGTCTACATAATAGATTATGCTATCCAAAATCGATAGAACACTTAAAAATAAGTAAAATATTTTTTTTCCAGAGATCACAAATAATTTTAGAATGTAAAAGGTTAGAAAATTAAATCTTTAAAATAAAAATTCTTTATTTTTAAGAAAATAACATTTGTTTTAATTTTATATTAATTGGTTCAAATCAAAATAAAAAGTCAATTCAAGTATATATTCTTTACTACATATAACAAAAATTATTATTAAATTTTATATCGTATATGCAATGTTACTCTGATAATAACAATTTTTTTAATTTGGTGTTATTTGAATTTTTTATTAATTATTTATTTATATAAGTATTTCACGAAAAATAAAAATGCGTAGAGTGCTTAGCTACATTTAAAATAATCGAGACATGAAAAAAGCTCAAGCTTATGAACTGTAGGTATTATGCCTAATTAAAGTGAAGGAAATTTTTGAGTAATATTAGCCTATTAATATTTAAGAGATTAGTGCAAGCAATAAGGGAATTAATTATAAATAACTATTCGTCTTGCTAACTGGTAAGCAGTTCGTAAAAAATTTCGAATTAAAAAAGTTGGGTGAACACAGATTTTTCTGGTGTGGCCCTTGAAGAAGTATTAGATGATTTTCAGATAACCATTCCTCCTTCACCTGTTACAATATTTAAATGTGAAATATCTAATATCATTTTGAGTCCTTTCCTTGGAATCAAAATATTAGATATTTTACAATGATGACAACAACGTATCATGGTTTTATATTCGAAAGTTTTCTACAAATGATAAACACAGTATAGTCTTAGAAGTTATTACATTATACAACCCTAGAATATATAATTATATTAAAAGCTCATTTTAATCGTCAACATAATTATTTTAAATAAAATTCTTTGAATTCATTTCGAAAATAAATTAAAATTAGCCGGTTTTTAAATTTAACAACATTTAAAAGACATGAATTTATAAAATCACTTAGCTAACAAATATAGCATTTTTTACTATTACGGATTCAATAGTCTTTTTATGTTTAAATGCAAAATTATATTGTTGTTGTTGTTGTCGTGTGACAAGTGCAAAAAGAAAAAAAAGGTAAAAAAGACAAGTCATATGGGATCAAAGTCAAAAAATTATATTGTATAATAATAAAATATTAATTAGATGATATTACCACTCATGATAAAAATACAATAAAATATAAAAAATAATATTCAATAAAGCGTTTATAAAACCACAAAAATTATTTTAATTCTTATAATTAATTATATTTTTATATTAATTGTAATTAAATTGAACACAAAATTTGCATTTCTAATAAAAGCTGATAAACTATTTGTACCAAAATAATAGTACTGAGCAGTTCGTGTTGTTTCTAAAAACCACATCTTAAAAACTTTGGGAAAATAACTAAAATTATTTTAGGTTATAAATTTGGGATAAAGCAGAATAATTTTTAAGCCAGTCAATATTATAATTGATGTATGCAAGTTGACACAATTATTTTGTTATTATTTTGAGTTGACTGAGGTTATTTTTTTAATTACTATGCTTATAACCTATTTTCAACATTATATATGATACAGTCACAGATCAATTTGCTACTTAGTTTTAGTCATAAATTGTCCATTTTAGAAATATTACAATCATTTTGAATCGAGTGTAGAATTTATAATTAACTTTAAATTTGGTTGGAAAATTAATGTTTTGAAAAATAAGATAATAAAATAGTGTAATCTTTAGAGATTTAATTGAGTAAAAGTATTTAAATACCACTGAATAACATTCACACGTATTTGCATTAATTATTTTAAATATTATGTAGTATAGCTTTAATATCTATAATAAGTTAATCATTTGACATTTTTTATTATTAAGTTTAAATGGTTTGATATTTCAATGCCTTACGCTTACAATATTTAGTTAAGAGTCAATATTCTTGATATTGATTCCTTAAATAATGGAATTGTAATTTGCTATTAGTAAATATTTTATGTATAGCTTTAAGTATATCTATATTCTCTCTCTTTCTCTACTCATATATATTTCCTACTATATATGCTAACATTATATTTGATACCTACAATATTTATTAAAACATATTGTTACGAGTTTAAAAAATGATGTTTTTTTAGAAATGTAAATAAGTTTACTAATTATTCTTAATTTATACTTAAAATATTCACCTGTATTGAATACAATAAAAAGGCAAATTTAATAGGTATTTGAGTTAATTAAATTTTTTTCTAAGGAGAATAGGATTTCGGTGTTAAATTTATAATGATGATAATTTAAAATACTAGGTTCCGTTGTAATTAAATATTATCCTACACATTTCTCCTTAAGCATACATTCACGCGAAATTAATAGCAGGAGGATAATTTATTTCTGTAAAGAAGTCTACAAAAAAGGATCAGAAAAAACTACAAGAACACATTTATTTTCGTAATTACCCCTTATGTTGCACAAAGTTTTGTCACCTATTAATGAAAGTTTAACACTTCTTTTTCGTTTTACTAATAAAAAAAACGATACACATCAAAGGACAATTTAGAAAAGAAAACATATACAACGCCTGATCTATTTTCACGAAGATAAAAAAAAACGAGGAAAATTCTGAAGAAAAAAAGAAGCGTAAGAAGCCGCTTCGGAAAACATGGAAAAATGGACGGGCGTACACGACCATGCGGCATGCTTTACTTCATATAATCGTCATCTTGGGCTCTGATGGATAAAAGGCCTTTTCATAAGACTATAAAAAGAAATCAACAACATGGAATGAGTTTATAAAAAGGCCGTCGCCAAAATATAAAAAAGTTGTTGGCGGAAAATTTCTTTCAGCAGCTGGTAGGGGGTTTAAAGTGGACTTTATATATATAAAAAAATGGGGATCTCATAAATTGGCTAATGGCTTTACTAAAAAGAAAAGGGGGCGTACAATTGTTAAGATCATAAAGGAGTGAAATCCCTTGTACGCCGACCGCAGGTGTCTTCGCGCCCTTGTAAAACAGGGCAACCGGGCGACCACTTACAACAAATTACTCGGGCTGATTTTGTCGTTTTCTGGGACGAACTTTTTTAATAATAATTTTTTTCCATCTCGATTGTTGTTGACGTGGGCGATTCTCAGTAACTTTAAACTTTCGTTGCTTGATTAATTGATGTGACTAAAGCACAAAAAGCCCTGGCATGGGGCGTGGCCCAATTGCTGATCTAATATTTTCGCGTGAAACAAGTCGCAGACTGAGGGAGTTTCGTTTCATTGTGTGGCATCAGTTTTTTCTCTATTTTATTATATTTTTGTTGATATATAAATAAAAGTCATTTGTAAATATATTTTGAATGGTCGCTTTGACTTTTTATGGGGGTGAAGTGATTTTTCTTTGAGTTGAGCGCTTTATTTTTATGGGGTTTTTTTCTCCCCTTCTCGATGACATAACTTTGTCTTTGCAGTTTTTCTTTATGATCTTCTCTGCCTTCTTCTCAACGATGTGTTATTTTTTTTAACATCTCTTTATTGTATTTTTTCATTTTTTAAGCCCAAGAAAAGTTTGGTAAGCTTCTTTTATTCTAAGAGTTATTTCTTCTTGTGTGAGGGGGGTGTTTTATTGTGGATAAAGACCATAAAAGCGTTTAGCTGTCAAATACAAGTGTGCTTCAGGGTTTCTTCTTATAAAAAAAGCAACTGTGTCGATAAGTGTACGTATTGCTTGATATTAAAAAGCGAATGTTTCAAAAAATAATTTGAACTAAATGTGCCGAGAATCAGTCATTATACAAATTAACAACACTAATTTGCTAAATTTGATTTTATCATTTACTTTACATTATAATAATAAAGAATATTAATTAATAATACTTCAAAATTAGTACACTTTTGTATTTTTTATTTTGATTATATGAAAAAAAATTTAGATTTCTTACAAACAAATTAATTTATTATTATTATGATGTTAACAAAGTTAAACTTAAAGTGCGAATTTCGGAACTTCAATTTCTTAAATTCATTCTTAAGTGAAAATAAATTTTAAAAATTATAAACATTCTAAATTTTAAATTGCATTCTCCTTAGTGATATTTAATTTAAAAAATTGATAGTATAAATATTTAATGCGTGATGTGAAATATCACTTACGTTTATAATAAATTATAATTATATATTTGGACATCACACTCTATATATTTATTTCACGTGTGGTAATTGTGATTTATTTTAAAAAAACATTCATTTATATTTATTACTGCGTCATTTGTGCATAAAAAATAAGAAGAAAAATAATTAAATATGTTTACTTGTGAAAAATATTGCCGAGAAATATACACATATCATTAAGTCAAATTTTCAAAAATTTGCCTCAACTCATTTATATTATGAGAAATTCATACACAATGTGCATTAAGATTCATCATTTGTTAAGTTCTTTGTAATTGCATATTACGAAAAAATAACGATTTGGACATTGAAGATGATTTCCAGAGTTCACAACTCATTCGCAAGTACGCCACGAATTTTCGACATAAATAGATCCTGAGAGATCTTAGACCATGACAAATAAGACAGCAAACAATTTGTCTTAAAATGCTTTAGATTCTAAACGATTCCATTCTAGCAAGATCGTTTATGAAAAAAAATCTTAAGTTAGAAATGATCAATTGATTTCCCAAATTTATTAGGTGACTTATAAAATATAGATGATAACAATGCTTAATGGGACATAGAATATTCGAATGTAATCATGAATGCCAGATCATTTATAAATTCTTCAACAGTAGTAATTCGCAACTTTTAATTTTTTCGCGCCACACTTTAAATGATTTCAAATTTTGGCAACACACAAAGAAAAAGATAAGTTTAAAAGTTACTTGCTTACTTATAATACAATGTGTAATAAGTATATTCTTTATGACAATAATTTTGAATATGAAATAAAATTATGTAATGTGTATTACAAAGACAACAGTACGTTTATTACTTAACTCGTAGTAAAAAAAAAAGTATTATAATTTTTATTATATACATTTCTAAAATTAGGCGTCACACTTGAAGAATTAGGTGTCACACAAAAGTGTCACGGAACAGTGTTTGGGAACCACTATTCTAGAGAATTCTTGTGTATATTTTCTAAAAATCATTTCATATGTTATTGATGAGAGCAGATTGATAACTTGTTGCAGCAAATGATATTTGCAAAATTTTGATCATTTAAGAGATTTGATTGCAAAGGAAATCGAAATAGAAATAGAAAAGAATTTTAATAATCTTTCTCCAATTTATTCATATGTAATCGTAAATTCTTTTTACTAATATATCCATTTTATCTCAATATATTTTTTTAAATATGATTTCTGTTACAGTATAATTATTTTAACACACTGAACTTTTATACTATAATGAAACTTTATCTTTTATACAATCAAATAAAATTGGAATTTTAAATTTTAAGAGTAAGAGTCGAAATTTAAAATAATATTTTGAATACTAAAAATGTCTTACTTTAGTAATTGAATTAAATTAGCTATTTTTAATCTCAATTTTCATTGGATTTGATAGTGCCTGAACAAATGATTAGCCCAGTTATAGTCTTTTTTCATATACTTTAGTGAACATTTCTAACATATTGAGTTGTATATTAATTAGCAATAACATAAAATTCTGAATAAAAACAAATATATTTCTAAACAGGAAGCCTAAAGTTTATATAAGCAAAATCAAAACAGAATTGCTCATACTTAAATTAGATCATTTCTACAAACAAATGTGTACAAAGTCAAATTTTGATTCAAAAGTTATCTATGCGGAACAAAATAAATAAATAAATAAATCTGAGACAAGAATAGAATGAAAAACAATATAATAATAAGCAAAATAATACAAAACATAAATTTGTGTATTTATAGCTCGAGATGACATCATTTATAGGTAGATTAATTGATGTGAGAAATAAGTGATCTAAAAATATTACTCAAAAATCTGAAATTATTACCTTTGTCATTAATTTTACGAACACATTTATCTTAGGCTACCTAATTGTTAGAAATAAAATTTCTGTTTTATTGAGTTACATAAACTTGATAATCGATTTCTAAAAACGAAAATAAGATGGTTGCTTTTTTCCAAGCATTAATATTTAGCTGAAAGATAATGAACATTTATAAGTGAAATTTCTTGTGCCGTAGATTATTAATTTTATGGAAAAAAATAAGTCTGAACAATAGTAAGAATACGATATAAATTTAAAGTTGGAAATAAAAAGCATTAATAGAAAAATGTGAACCAACACATCAAATTGATAATAAAAAATGACAAATCATAATTGTATTCAATAGTGAAACTACAATTTTAAATATATATATGTATATATATGAAATTGTAATTATATATTAGTTAAACCTAATAATATATATGAGATTTTTAAAGCAATTTTCATGAAAAAAGTCAGAAAATCAAACTGAAGGACAGCTATAGGAATTACATTTTTTATTATTATAAAAAAATTAAATACGAATTAATGTATAAATTGAACCCTAAATATTTTCGAATATTTAATACCAATTACTAATGATAAAATCTGTTTCAGTTCAATGATTTTTTAATTTGTCTATAACAATGTCGAACGAAAAATCAATTTCTAATTAATTTATTATCATATTTATTTTAAGAAAGTTAGACTAAATTACTATCACTTAGTTAATAGATGACGAAACAGACGTTTAATGTAATAAAAGAGATTGAGAATGCCATGAAACATATCAAAGCAAAAAGTAAACCTTCTTTCTTCAAGCAGATATCTTAAACTTTCTTTTTTTTTATCAAAGGTTCCTACTTTTCCTTATGTAGGTGAAGAGGAATCTAGTGAATCTCAGCCGCGAAAGGCTAGAGAAATACCGGAATTTATGAAATTCAAGTCGTCCTCTCATTCTAATGAGGTTCGCGCGACACCTGTCCTGGTGTAAAGCGAGCACCCCCTCCGGGTCCCAGCCCCCGATTTCAACTCTTTCTGGCCTACTCCCACTTCCTCCCCTTTCACTCGCTTTAAGCCCCTGGTCCTTCCTAAATGCGAATGTATAATTCATTTTTCTTCAATTCTTTTGAAAGGGGTGCGCGCCCCATTCGAATTCCTTGGCCGCACTTTGGCGAAGTTGGCCTTTTTTCTTCCCTCAACACTACACCCTCCTCTCGTTTTTCCCTCCTTTGAATTTTTCCACCTCTTTTCTCAGCTTCCGCCCCTCCCAGATTCCCACCGGACGCCCCTGCTGGCTGCCGGGGCTTTATATGTATAAAAGCTTTATCAGTGTTATGCTTCTATAACCCCTTCCCTTGCTTCACGGCCACCCCCACCATCCTTTCTCTTTGATCCGCCAGTCTTAGTGGACTGAAGTATATATTGGAATTTACTGACTATATACACTCTGCTTAAATCGAAAAGCTTTTTCCCGAAAAGTTCACATCCACCATAGGTGACGTTGCGTTTAAAGAACTGTGACCCATTTTCGAAATAAGTTTGGAAGATGAAAAGTTAAATCATGCGGGGAAAGATATGGATCGCTGGGGAATAAATGTTAAATATGTCACACACCAGAAAGAAATCTAATTTAAAATACAGAAATGTGAGAATATCTTAATATACACACATTTATATAAGAGAATTACCTATTTTTAATTTTCGTTGAAATATTCCAAAAAAGTACTTAGATTTAACATGAGAGAAATAATATATGGATTAATGACATCATTGATTTCATTAATGGATGTAAATGAAAACTTATAATTAATTTTCGATATGCAACCTATGCGTGAAACATATTTGTCTCTTGTGTGGAGATGCTTTTGAATGAGATTAGAAAAAAACTTGGTATCTTTAGGAAAAATGCAGGGAATAAAAGATATGTTAAAATAAGATTCTACTGAAAAAGTTCCTAAGTATGATCTCAATATGACTCGTATGGTTTTGTTTGCTGTCAACTTATATATAGTCACTTTTCCCCTATGAAGCTAATTGGGTCAAGACTTACACACAATTTAAAGTTATTTTTTATTAAATAACAGTGGGCATTGGGTGACTAACCCTCAACCACAGCAAGGCCGGAAACTGCGAGTCATTTATTGTTACACGTTGGGCACCTACGAACCAAGTCACGGATGCGAGTAACACTACTCACGCCATACTACCACAAACCCGTTTATAGAGCCACTTTCATTCATCACCCCAGAAAAAAAGGACAGAGAAACACAGGGAGAAAGAAACATCTATGCCCGAACCGGGATTCGAACCCGGGACCAACAGCCTATTAGTCAGGAACGCTATCCACTCAGCCATCAGTCGGTACAATTTAAAGTGGATTCTGCACTAAAAACATTGATTCCCGAAATAGAGTTGAAATCACGTTTAAACTGCAACTCTAATATCTGGCAACTAACAGCTTGGAAATACAACTCATATACAAAAAGAAACCTTAAGATATTCGATCAAGACTTTCGTTTGGATATGTTACTTTGGCGGACAGAGTATGGATTTTAGAAGCTGATTTTGATCACATGGGTATATTTCATCCTTCATGATCTCCTCCAAAATGACTCTTGAGTGTAGTTTCCAAGAAATGTCTCAGACAATAACTAGTTAGCAACAGATTTTAATGATACAAAAACATAATTAATCACATTACAATTTTCTATAAAAAAACAACTACAAAATTTATGAGATCCACCCAGACGGCATTAGATTTAAGATGGTTAATTAAAAGTTCAACATTGGTTATCAAAATTTCGTTAATTAATGAATGAAGTATTATTAATATGAATACTCATATGATCATAGTTTTCCCAGATTGTGTCAAAATGATACTTGGGTGAAAGCTGTTAGCTTTACAATTGAAAGTCTGGCAATTTTGTATCCAAACATCTGTTCGCAGCCACCGGTACTCTAACAGTTTCATGCCAATGTTACTGAAGCAAGACAAATTGCAGCAACACAGTGTAAAGCGGAAGTTAATTCATATTTACCTTTCGTTTCAACTGTCACGAGTGCTCTCTTTTTCGCAGTCACGTAGCTTTTGTGACGAGTCACACAACTTAACTCATATATAAAAATTCATAACGTATGAAATTGGTAAATCACTTATAAATAATAACTTAAACAGTAATAACTGACACTTATATAGCAAATTGTCTTTCGCACTATAAATATTTAAAAATCATTTTCATTTGTATTTTTTTAGAAAATTACTATAAAATTAATATTTAAATATCCTATATTTTAAACATTCAAAATCCATAAGTGTGATTTATTGGATTAACAATGCATTTGGGCAGTTGTTTTTCATTGAATTCTACCAGTCTTACAATTTACATCATCTACGAAACATCTTATATTTTCATAGATTAAAATAGTAGATTTAATCTAGATTTAGATATTATTCATAGATTTTATTTTCAAGCAAAAATCCACATAGAATAAATCAATGAATTACAATGAATTCTTTCGTTAACATCCAACAATGGATTTTAAAACGTTATTCATCAAAATTAAATTATATGCAGACAATTTTGATTACGTCCTTCTTCAGCTATGTTAATTAATGTAGTAATTTATTTCGCTTAATCTAAATTAGAGAAGGAGAGAAATGTGGGTTCTTATTGAAAGAGAGAAATGTTATTTTTTAAACAATTTATACAATACTAAAATTTGTTGTGTTTTTGTCTTTAAACAAACATGAGTAGTAGTAAATATTATCATCCTCAATAAATAATTTTTACAAATGAAATTATTCCTATTGATCACAAATTTAAACTTTTTTTGTTTTGTTTTGGAAGTAATGAAAGCAATTCGGAAAACATTAATTTCAATACAATATCGATAACATAAGAAAACATAGAAAATTAAAAAAAAATATTTTTTCGTTTTATCTATTCATCAATTGAAAATACTGTTTGTTATGTCCTGAGATCGATACTAATTGGTCCTCCCTAAATGATGTGACTAATACGATACAATCGATTTATTTTATCCACCATGCTATTGTAGCTAGAGATTGAAGAATTTATTTGATATAATAATTTTGATTATTTCATTATTGTTCATTAATAGTTAAATAAAGGAAACCTGTTCAAGATGTTCAAATATTGCGAAACTTAAAATGGAATTTTAAAACTACACATTTGATTTAAAAAAATTATCATTACAATGATTTAACAAAACTTCAAAAAGCAAAATTAAATTAATATTTAAATGCAAGTTTTTGTGCGTTGCATAAAATAAACTAATCGAAATTATTGTTTAATCATATAATTTAGAGTATATCATTGCAAAATTTTCATTGCTCCTTATATGCTAAAAAATAATATTAAAAGGTATTTAATCATATCAATTGATATTAAACATAAAAAATAAATTTATTTGTATTCAATATATTGATAATTGATACCTTGCTTTTAAGTATTAAGAAGAATAAAGGTGGTTTTTTATTTATATCCTAAAATTACAAACAAATTTATGTGATTGATTTTATATCTTTCAAGGTTTTAACTGTAAATATTTATAAACAAACATGATATCGCTGAACACATAGAGTAATAATTTTATGAATCGTCAGAGAGATTATTATATGTATTATCTTGTACCTTCCTTCCTCACATGCTAAATTGTTAAATATTTCTTAAATGTATGCATAACTATTTCGATTAAATAAATATATTATATTTACATAGTCAATTTGAAAACATTTTGTCGATAAACAAATTTCTTTTTACGAAAATTCACAGTTGTTACATTTTTCTGTTTAAAAATTTTCTAAATTAAGATACTTTAAAGTAATTATACTTATAAAATATTGTTAAATAATATTTCTCACATAAATTTGTTAAAAGTGGCTTGTTTATCCCGTATTTTATAAAATTGTTTTTACAAATTTTAAAAGCAAATATGTTTAATTAAATCGATATACCTATATAAGAAGCATACATAAATTACTTGATATTTCTAAAAAAATTTCCTATTATAAAATAACCCAGCTGCGCTAAATTTTGATAGCTATTCAAAAAGCTAATGTGACTCGAAACTTAAGTTAAGTCTACTCTTTAAAAATAGCATTCAATATCCAACAAGGCTCATGATATAATTGCAAAGAGTTAAATTTCTGATCAATTTATCATTGAAAACTTCAGATAATAGGCTTGTACGTTCGATGCGAAATTTTATTTAACACATCGAAGTCATTACAATTTCTTCTGAGAAAATAAGAAGTTTCCCGATAACAGAATATGTTTTTGTCTCTGAATGGAAGCATTAAATAATATATCAAAAATGAAAATTAAAAAAATTTAAATATATTGAAACAATATATTTTGTATGTTATTATCAATTTAAGAGCATAAATATTTATCAGTTATATTACTCATTTTAAAGTTGAAAATCATGAAGTACATTATGTGTGTCATCTCTAATGAAACTTTCCAATACAGTATAAAACATTGAATGATAAATTATAGCAAATATTATTTTTCATTATTTTCAATTTAGAAGACATAAAATTGGAATAATAATCACCTATTTTAATGCACTTTATTGGCATGTACAAAATATGATAGTTGAGTGATGAATTAAATTAAACCAAATGTGTGATTGATAATAATCTGAAATTAAAAAAAAAGGCTTTGAAACATGTGTTCTTACTCCTTGTTCACATAAAAATTTCGATTATCTTAAAATATATTTGCAAATTAATATCTTCCGCATCCTTGAGAAAAATTCAAAGTTCAAAATTCATTGTCCGAAAAATTCAAATGCGTAATGAAATTTCATGGTGAAAAACTATACATATTTTGTTGAATGAAATACTGAGTATTGAAGACAAAAAAAAAAACCCGTCTAATTTTAATTTTTAGTATTAAATATAATGGATTTCATTATATTTATGTTAAAAATTAAATTTAATAATTAACTTGATTTCATTCGGGTATTTAAAAAGTGCACAGTAATTAATAATATTTGTTTTATGAACCATTACACATTCTCAGAAATTAATATCTGTCTTTAAAGCTGGTATACGAGGAGGACGTTGTTACTTGCATAAAAAATAAGTATTTAGTAAATTAAATATATTTAGTAAATTTTGACTAATATATGATATTTATTTCAAATATGTATAAATTTTCAGTTTTCTTTAATTCCAAACTTTTTTTAAACTTCATCCTTTAAAAGATATTTCAAAGGCAAAACTGAAAAAAAAAATTATTTCCAATCTGTCCAAAATGTATAAAAGTAAAACCTTGAATAAAACCGACATTTCTTTTTGCAGACGACTCTTTTTCTTTGCTTAAACTTCCCCTTCAAAAGTAGTTGTGTATTTTTTTTATTTCTCTCCCCCTTTCAATCCTCTGCGGACTTAGAAAAAGGGGTCTGGCAAAAAAAATGTCGAGTTTAAAGAAGGGGAGTTTTTCGAATTAAATGTCCCATTCCGAAGGATTGACCAGAAAAGAAACTGGTGAGAACGACAGTTAGAAAGCAACCGACCTTGTCCGATTTCAGGGCCCCGACTCCAGAGCGTTCTCCGCCGCGCGGACCCTGTGGCCGAACGGTCGAGGGAAAAGGGCTTTCCCCGGTGGACGGAACGGCGAAAAAAAGAGTTTTTTCTTCGGCGTTCTGACTTCCCGTGGGGTTTGTCTTTGCATAGTCTTCAGTTTAATGGTCTTTTTCCCCTGCAGAGCGAACTTTCGCTCGAGACAACTGCAGTTTACAGAACTGTAAGCTTAAATAATTCGAAGTGTTTTTTTTTTTTTTTCATTTCTTTATTTTTAAAACAAAAGTTTGAATCGAGTTCAAATCTCAAGAAATAAATTTTTTATTTTTATTTCTCTCTTTATTGATCAATTTCTTACTAGCTATATTTTGTACATAAATTTTAAATAAATCAAAAATATAATAAATTGGAAATTTAGGAAAATAATTTTTTTTTTTGAATTACTAAATTTTAATGTGAGCATCAGTCGGAAAAATAATAAGTAAATTACATTTATCCAATTTTTTTAGATAATTCATGTGTTTTCATTAATTTTTAAAATATTTTACATGCCAAACGCACATACAGCTTAAAGTGTAATGAAATAATTTTATAGATATTATTTTTGTCTATTTCACACACATTGAATTAAATTTCCTACAGAACAACAGTTAATGATGCATTTTAAATGGTACATGTTATTCATATCTATTGATATCTTTATTTTTATATTTTTTGAGGGATTAAATACGCAAATAAAGGTTTCTGATGTAATATAAAAAAATTTAATTGATTGAATTAAAAGACATTACAAAATTTAAAACGTAACTTTATACTAAAACATTTGAATTCATTTTATTTTAATTTGAAATAATATCTAAGGATAATTCAAGTCATTTCTAACCTACCAATTGTACATCAACTTATTTCTATTCTTGAAGCATTAATTTTTTTATTATTCAAATTAATGTCCGACAAACATCATAACATATGCTTCATATAAGGCTATTTTAAGTACGTAAGCAACTTTCCTTTAGCAAAAACATTTTCAATTAATAGTTTTGGCTTTTTAATTTCGTTGGTTTATAGAATTAAATATAAACACGAAAATAAAAATGTAATAAATCTCATTTATATTAAATATTTCATGTTTTACTAAGTATATTTCAATACATGAAATAGAATTTTAGAAAATTAACATAAAAATATTTTTGAAAATTTCCACATATATATAAATTTGTATAGTTTTTTTCCTATAAAAATTTTTTACCATCACGAAGTATTTCTTTGAAAATCAATAATTTAGAAATATATAATAATTTCAGATCACTATGAAAATTTATTTATAATAATTTTTGCATTCTATAGAGATTCATTAGTTTTCATGTTGAATTTCTAACTCAAACAACTTAGTTTACCATACAGAATAAAAAAAACCGAAAATCAGAGCTTTTAAAATTAATTGCGTTTACTAGAAAGGGCAATGCGGGTAATTACCATATTAAATTCATTTAATATTTTTATATGGTTTGAAACTAAGTTTTCAAGAATGTACTTTTGTAAAAGATTTCATATTTAACTAAGCCAATTTCATTTCCCGAATTAAATACAATTTTTATTCCAACATTATCAAAGATTATTTTAATCATTTTCTGGCATATTGCTTCTCAAAGTAAAATAATCATTTCGTAAAATTCTAAATGATTCTTCCACTTAGATTTTCTGGTTTCTATTATTTGTTCTTTTTCATGTATGTTGCATTAGAACTACGTAATAGGATTATACCAATTTATGGTCAATTAATGAAATCAACATTTAATTTCAAACAAAGGCTATTTGTGATATTCTATATTAGACACAGGATAATATTCATTGATGTTGAATGAGTTTGTAGTTCTCAAGATAGAAGAATTTCAAAGAAATATACATAAAGTTTAAGCACTTACGAATTACCTTTTTTGAAATAAATATTTTCGCTGGAATGAAAAGAGCAAAGATTCTCTAAATTTTTCTTTTCGGCTCACTTTTAACTTGTGTTTTCGCTTATTAAATAAAGAGCAATGAGGCTTTGCCAAACTATAAATCATTGAAACACAGTTAATAATTTATTAGCTCTTAACGAATTGAAATAACAAACGCTTATGCTACTAAAACGCGCAATAATTTGTCAGTTTAGTATTTCAATCTCGCTTCAAAATATGAATACCTGTACAAACCCTGTAAAAGCGGGATTCCTGCAGAGTGGCTTTGTATGCGGGAAAGCATGAAAACAGGATTGGGGAGAAGGGGACGCGCGGGAAGAATTCCTTTTCCCTACGACAATCTAAGCCGGATTTCTCGTCTATTCCCTCTTCCTAAGCGTCGCGTTTGAGGGTCTTTTGATTAGAGTGCCGTCATAGAGAGGGTGGGGGCGACAAGTGGAATAGGGGATTTTCCTAGGGAGTAGTTCCTTCTCCCTAATCCCACTTAACCGAGGCACCTGCTGCCAGGGGGAGGGGGTGGGGTCAGGCTGATTCATACGTCACGGTGTCTGACAACTGGAGGATGATAGTCCTTTCTTGAGCTGAACTCTTCCCTCCTCATCCCCCACATTGTCCCCGTCATCCCTTTGGTCTCGCGGTTTTATTATCCCTTAATTGCATTAAATAGTCAGGGATTAACAATCATGAATCCTTGCTCTTCAAACCCCCTTTCGAATGGAGGACAAAAGAAGCGCTTGTTTCAAATCTATCAACTAACATTTAGTTTCAATAGATGATTATGTAAGTGAAGAAAAAATTAATATTTTCTTTAGTAATTTCTAACTCGAAATGGGTTGCTTTCACAGCATTTCGATAATATTAGTAATAATAAAAATATTATCTGAATCACAGCTCAAAGAAGGGTATTTCTAATTTTAAAATAGTCATATGAATGGTTTAATTATAAGGTTATTTAAAGAACCCATCAATCATCTTTAAAAAAATTAATTAAATTATTAAAAAAGATTCCAACTGCTTTTACAGACAACTGTTTTCTTCCAAATGAAAATTTTGTTTTTATTTAATTTTCACAATCAACGTAAGTAAGACCATCTGATGAGAGAATTTTTTGTGTGCCGCTGGGCAGAGTGAACATTTTATAAAATCTCCTTGCTTAAAGTAATTGTTACTAAGTAATAATTTCTCGCATATCTTTGTGCCGAGAAAAATTACCAAATATTTCTCATGAGATTTTATTTTATTTTAGAATGAAAAATATAATTTAACATTTAGAGATTTACATTTAATTCTGTTATATATTTTGCTAAAATCATGTTTCTATTTATTATTAAGTATCTTATTATTAAATTGCTTTTTCAAGTGACTTACAGAAAAATGTGTATTTAAAATACACACTAGAAGTAGAAAATTCATAAAACTGAATTTTCTACTTTAAATTCCATTTTGTGAAGTTTCAATAATCAGTAACAGTTTTTTGTAAAGAAATTTGATGTTTTATATTGAAATCTAAATAATTTTTTATTAAAAATAATCTGAATTTAAGAAAATATGCCATAAAAATACATCGCTAATGGATATTTTTGAATTTAACTAATATTTGAGCCGTACTAGGAAATATTATTATACGTAATTATAAGTCATTTTTTGAAAAAATCGATCGAAATATTTTTAATTGAACTCTACCCAAAAATTGGTTATTAGGTTAGCAGATTATAACAGAATTTAATTTATTATTTTTTTACAAAAAGATAGCTCAAAAATCTAATACGCAAAAATTCTGCTTAATTTAGCGTTAAAATATGAAACTTTACAAAAGTGTGCTTATAAAATTTGACACTTATAGATCAGACTTTAGCTAATTAAAAACTTTATTAATGAAATGAATTAAATCTAATATTTTTTTATATTTTACTACATTAAAATTAATAATTCTCTAGCATATTTATCCATTATTTTATTATATATTTATAAAATTTATAGGAGAAAATAAAGATTTTTAATTTGAAAGTTATTTTATCATATTTTTTGAATAAATTCACAATATATTCTTTCAAAAAATTATTCACTTCTTTCTACTAAGAGAAATGTTCTACTACTTTCTATAAGATAATTAATTCTACTACTTTTCTATAAGAATAAAATTTTAATTCGAAAGTAGCACTTAGATTACATATATAGTTTTGATATCAATAAAAAATATTTTTCAGTAGACATTTTTAATCTATGTGTTAACACACTTAACAAATTATTTCATAAATGTTCTGATTAATTTTGGTTTTATAAGAATTTTTGATTCATAATAGATGTTATTTTTTATTAAATGAGTGTGATTGTCTATAAATATGCCATTTATTAGCTAATATTTTGAAGTCAGAAAAGTTTTAAAATAGTTTTAAATATACATTCTTCATCAGCTTCGCATAAGGTCATTTTTCTAGTACTTTTAAGTATATTAATCTGATACTGTTTTTAAATACATTCTTATTCTGAAATTTAGGAATATTGTTATTTATATTTCATATATAATTCACTAATCACAACTATAACTAAGCAAAAATTAATCATTATAATTTAATAATGATTTTCTAGAACTAAAATTAAATTATCTTAAAACTTAATTTAGAAATGCATTCTTATAAATTTTCAAAACTTTATTTTTATATTTTCTTTTCTTAATTTTATCAAAAAATATTTTTACATTGAAATATTTGTGAATTTTGTTATGATGTTTTTTAAATAAAAAAAAATTCTACATTAATTGTTATTATTATCATTATCATTATGTCTACAACGTTATATAATTTATCAATTTATAATTTTTTTAAACTTGATATCATCCAAGACATGTTTTAAAATAACGTAAAATTAATTTCAATTCGGATAATTTTGACGAAACTAGATAAAATATTGGTTTGTAAAAACAATTGGATGAAAAAAAAAGCATTTTAAAAGGAATATTCAAAATTAATTTAAAACTTTTTGGGTGCTTTATAAATGATTATTATATTATTCTCACGGAAGTAACCCAAAAATACACTTAACTTAGAAATACATATACGATTTAATAACTTTTGATTATTTTTTATTTTAAAATGTCTTTGATGTTTTCAAGCATACACCAAAGTGCTGAATATAATTTTCGGCGACAAATGTTCAGCAAACATCTTTAAAAGTTATTTCATATTAATCGTTTTTATGTTGTTAACCGAGCTTAAAACACACAATATTTATTTATTTATTATATTTATATTGTGTGTTTTAAGGTCTCTTACCAACATAAAAACTTATTTATTTATTGACAAGACTTATTTATTGAAAAATAAAAACAAAATAAGAAAGCCATTGTTTTTAATCAACTTTAAGATAAATGTTTTGACAACAATGTTCACTAGCCACGAACATACAAACTAAAGAAAAAATTGCAAATATAAGCTTAAAACATGATTTGTCCCTTTCATTAAAATACAAATCTTATGAATATTCATAAAAAGTATTGGTTTTTGGTGATAAATTAGAAGGCCAAGAGAATTATGATATACTTTCGAATATTTACAGTATATTTTTACACCATTAGGAAATATTGTGTATTATTGTCTATTTGAATATTTGCGTATTTATTAGATCGACTTATACATAATTTGAAACCCAAACATAAATCATTAATGAAGAGAAAATGTAACATTAATTTAAAGCTAATTTTGAATAAAAATAAAAAAAAACTTGGAAAGGAATGCAAAATTAAATTGCATGGGACAAGAGTATTAAAAAATACTTTGCTAATATAGGAATAATCAAAATTTAAATACAACAACCTATATCGAATTACGTAAGTACTTTTATACAATTAATAACTCCAATAACAATTAAAAATTCAAGCAATGCAAGTGAAACGAAGCTAATATTACTCTTTCGGAATAATAAAATAATCTTTTATATTCTTTTAATGTTTAATATAACAACATTTCCAACCAGAAAAGAAGAAAGATTGAATGGATTCAAATACTTCTGAAATTACCTGCCAGTCGGAGAGCGGACATTCTCTGAAATTCTGGCTCCTCCAACCACTTGTACATCCGGCGGAAAGTCTCTCTACCGGACTTGAGCTTGCTCCATGGCTTAGGGTTTCGTAGGAGGTCGGAAAGTGTCCCTTGCGACCTGCACAGGACCCTCTGAGCGAAGATCGCCTGTGGTATGCTGTACCTTTTGAGCTCGGCGCTGATCCTCTGGGCCAGTTCCTTGGTGTTGATCTCCTCCACCTCCTCCGCAGAGTTCACCTTCTGCTGGTGCTGCATGGACAGCTTCCCACCTCCGCCATGGTGGCTTACAGTGTTTACCATCGACACCATGGAACCGTTCATGGAGTTGGGGACAGAAGCCTGGATGGGGGCACTCGGTTGTGTGAGGGGAATTCCCCCCGGAGTTGTAGGGGTTGGCGTGGGTGCTGCCCCAGTTAGGCTGTTGACCGGAGGCACAGGGGTCGGGGACGTGAGGGTCGTCGCGGCGGGCTTCACGTCTCTGATCGAAGCCTGATGATGGCTCGAAGACTGGTGCCCCATGTGCGTGCCGTTCATGGTCAGTCCGTTCAGAGAGGACATCATAGACGAGGGGCTGACCGTCGGACTCTGCGGACTGACCAGACCCCTCGTCAAGTCTCTATGAGCGTACGACTCATAGCCGTTTGGGGACATGTTTTTTTCAGGAGAGTGAAGTCCATTCTGTGAGTAAGGTGAGGAGATACCGCCCTGTTGGGGGGCGCCCAGTCCATTGGCAGCGGTCATCATCGCCGACATGGCTGACGGGTGAGGGTTCATGTTCATGCCAGCCATGCCGCCAAGCTTTTCGTACTGGTGATAACTGTTGGCCATGTGTCCTGCCATTCCCAAATTGTTCTGCATCAGGGTGAAACCACCACCAACGTTGCCGGCATGGTGGTGACCGTAATGGTGAGAGAATTTGTCGGACATGGTGGAAATGGGCGGTAGGGGCTGCAAGGGTGTCAGAGTTGCGTAACTGTTGGCCTGAACGGCCGTGGCGAACCCCGGCGGAGACATGCGCCCGTTCAGGGTCTGGTACGTGGGTTCGGCCAGCGCCCGAAAATCGGACGCGTCCAGCATGTTCATTCAGCTCGCTTGTTGGTGGTCCACCAGACCAACGACGACAGAAAGAGGGCGAAACTGCCGTGGTCCACTTTCACGCAGCAGTCGTTTCTGATTTTCTCTTCAATGCTCGCAACTGCCGAACTGATTTGGCCGACCACGAGGTTCGCGCCCACTGAATATACTGGGCCCTTCCTACCGACACCTGATTTGTCCACTGCCTGCAGTGTGTTTCGCGCCGTTTTGATGCCGGTGGCACGCGGGACACACCTCCATGCTCCGGCCACTGAATGATACGTAACGATCATCGTCTGGGCGGAGTTCAAAGCTTTCAGCACCTCCCTCCGCGCCTGCGCGACCAGACATCTCTAGTTTCTCCGTCTGCCATGCGTTCACAGAGGGCGCTCTGTCCGAGAGGGGTAAGTTTCGATTTCGGTATTCACCCCTTTCTTACTTTCAGCGAATAGGAAGTGAGAATGAATGAATCAAATGTTCCCACCACATTCGAATTTCAAGAGAGCGCTTGTGATATTTTTTTCCAAGAACTTTTATAGAAAATTTGACAGATTCAATGTTTTTCCACTGACTTTAGCTTTATTTTCTGAATAAAGTAATATTATATTTACCATTCGAGAAGTTATATCACCTGTCTCATATTCTCGTCTCTGCCATCATTAGCTCATTTAAAATTATCACCTCTAACCACAAAATTTTATTGGTACATTAATTCATCACTTCGCTTATAACAAGAAATAACACATGACGTAATAATTCGAAGCTAATTATAAAGCCCTTAAATTATATCAAATCTATAGAAAACTATTTAATAAAAAAGTTATTCTATAAATAATTGTGTACAATATTTCACTCAAAAGCTTTTTTTTACTTATGACGAAAAGTTCCTCACTGCTTTGAAAAACAAGCTTTATTTTTCTGCAAGTGATGTTCAAAATTGTTAACCCTTGTGATTTTTGGACTAAGAAGAATTGTTTCCTAGATTAGTTTCTCTTTTCTTAAAGCGAGGAGTGAAATAAGTCAGTTAAAAGAATAACCAATCAACAATGGTACTGCAGATTTCGTTTAAAAATAGAATTGCCCTGTAAAAATTATATGGAAAACTGCATCACTTTTAAACATTGATGTCGATTCTATAAGATTCAAATTTTCTTTTAGAATGTGTTCAGTTTCTCATAAGCATTAGTTGTGCCACACAAAATTATAAAGTGATTACGAAAAAAAAAATAATTATAAAGTAATAAAAATGTTACAAAGTAAAGCAAAATTTGTAATTGAATTAAAACATTTTCTTTTTCCATTAATATTTCATACTTAATTAATATAATATTATAGCAATGCGCTTGTTGATGAGAGGATTATAGCATCTAAATTTCAGATAGTATTCAGTTTCGATAGTTCTGGATCAATACTCATTTACTTTTACATTCTAGTTTGAATTAAACGGACTCAACAGTAACAACGATTTGCGTTATAGGAAAGTGACATTCTTTCACTTACATTAATTTCAAAGACTTCATCCCCTAAATACTAAAATATTAAATTGCTTTGAATGAAAAATAAAAAGTATGAAAACATGCATATTTTTTATTAGAAGCAATTTAATATGTAAGATATTAGATCCTTTCTATAAGATATGAAATCCGTATAAGATATTATAATATCTTAAAAGGATTAAAGATATAAAATCCTTTCTACTGAATTACAATGATTTGTAACCTGGAAATATCTGAGTGCCAGCTAAAAAACAGCTTTCTCTCATTCATTATGTGCACGGATTACATCAAAGGAAAAGTTCATTAATGGATGAGGAGAAATATATTAGATGCGGTAAAGGAAAAATCATATTGACTCTGTGGTTGCAGTTATTCTTTTAGTATAACATCCGATGTGAAACAGGTGACATCTTATTTTTCCTGTCTTCAAATAACATATACGAGTTCAGTGAAACAATTTGTTGTACTGTTATTTGTTTTATTGTAGAAGTTTCTATTCTGTATGGCTATGTATTCATTTAAAGGTTTCCTTTTGAAGTCTCTTAATATGAAGTTATTGCGGGAAAACCAACGAGAACTTATGGGAATGCGCAAATGTTTATTTTCTCAGCAGTGAAGTCTTTTCATATCAGTATTGCTGATATTTGCCCAAGGAGGGAAAACACATGTAAGTATAGTTCTTACTGGTGAATTATGAATTACTTTTTCAGATTTTATATCGAGTTTTGAGTATCTACCGAAAATATCATTAAGTTTATCTGATACTGAATTTGATTTAGAAATTGTAGTAATATGATCCTTTCGATTGAATTTATTATTGATAATAACGCTGAAGTAGGTGGCACTATTGACAATGAAGATTTCTTTTTCAAAGAGGATGACATTATTGATTATTTTTTACCTTTTCTTTTTAATTATAAAGAGTTAGGATTTTTGTTTATTAATTTTGATTTTCCAGTTTTGACACTATCAATATCATCCATTTTATTTTGTAATTTTTGAAGGGCAAAGCTAGCGTATTTAAATTTTGTAATAATAACAGTGTCATCAGTATCGAGTCCAGTAATAGATTTTGGATCTTTCCTGTCCATAGAAAAGTCAGTAGTGTAGAGGTGGTGAAGAATAGGACCCAGTTGACTTCCTTGCGAGATCACATTCCGAGTAACAGGCATTTCTTAGTTTTTTTTTCTTTCTAAGTAACAGATATTTTTGTAATAAATTTTAAAAGTTCTTCTTTGAAGATTGGGTTTTCTAAGTAATATTACGTTGATAGGAAAATTTAATTTCATGAATTTACTTAAGAGTCCAGCGTGCAATACTTTACACTGACAGTGACGGTTATAGTGAATAATATTTAAAATATAAATTAAAGATAGATGAACATATAAATTAAAATTTAATTCTTAGTTGTTAAAATAAAATTCATTTCAAGGAACTGTTTTTTTGAATTTATTGCATAATAGTACCGCATTTTCAAAATTAAACATCAAAATTACTATTTTATAGTAATCTAAATGAATTAAGATATTTTATTAAAATAGGTCATTTACACAATATGCGTATTATTTAATTTATCATTAAAAGGAGAAATATACAATTGATGAAATTCTTGAGAAAATACTGTTTTATCACTGAGAAAGTTTTTTCTTTAATAATAATTTTAAAATAATATAATTTTCTGAGCATTTTGACAGAAGAAATACCTAATTCATCTTTACATCATAATTTCCATTTATAAAAAAATCTTTTAATTAAAAAATTAATTTTTAAAAATGTGTTTTTTAACATTATTTTACGTAATTTTTTTTCAAGTTTAAAGGAGTTTTATTATTTTACAATATAACTTAAGTAAAATATTCACATTTAAGCATAAAATAAATTAGATTATTCTTGGTTTATTTTGCATAAATTACAATTATTTTAATATACCTTTTTAAATATCAATATATTGAGCATTACAATAAACAGATTTTAATATTTATTTCGTGTAGTTTCGAGTATTATAAGTTAAATATCTTAAATGACAGTTGCAAGTTATCAAAGAAATTTGTTTAATTCTTTGATTATATGTGAGTAGTTATCAAGGAAATTTGTTTAATTTTTTGATAATTTATGAGCAGTTATCAAGTAATTGCTTCAAGTTAAAGTATTTCATATAACAAATAGGAATTCTCATTATATACTTATAGAAATATTTAATTGAATAAAATAATATAATTTCACTCAGCGGAATTTTTTCAGAAAGAAGTTCTTTTTTTTGGTAAAGTTGTATTTCTCATGCGCCTACGTTAAATATTTCATTTTATTTGTTTATTGTTTTTAAAATTTAGTAGTTTCTAAAACAATATAAGCATTTATATGAATAAACACAAAAAATTAAATTAAAAATATTTATTTATAACAAAAATTCCATCCCCCGTTACACAAATATCTTAACTTTAAGCCACAGAAATATTTTAAATCCATGTAAAATAAACTTCTTATATTTTGTGTGATCACATATATGCCAGTGGATGGATGTTCTCAGATTAACTTAAAATATAGGTTGCTGCATACCGAAATTTCAATTAGCATTTGTTAATCAAACTACATCTAACGCTCATTTGAATTCAATATAAACTTTATATGCCTATGTACACTTTTCTGGAACTAATTTAAAATGGAGTCTTTTTATTATTATTATTAATAAACTGTCAGCTATACTTGTAGACATTGGGGATAGAGAAAAACTAGTTGCAGCATTGGATCTTAACTTCTTTGATATTTCTAGGATATAATCGCTATATTTTTAAAATTAATATTTTTACAATTTATTATTATTACTTATGAAATTTTGTTGTTTTTGCTCCTTGCAACGCATATTTATGTTTTTCTGATATACTGCTGACCTAAAATATGTTAGAAAACGATAAGGAGTTTTGATTTTAATATTTAATGCTTTGTAATTAAAAGAATTTTCAAGCAATTCGTATTTCATTCCATTTTTTTTTACCTATAAGTGAAAGATCATTTCATGCAGTAAGACTGTGATCTGATCAAAGCCAAGTAAGTAGAAAATATCCAAAAATAGTAAATATGAATATTTTTTGAAATCGCATTATTTTTAATTTAGAAATTAGGGTTTTCTATTGGAAACGCTTTTATCAAAAATGTTTTGCCCTAGTAGCCATGATCAACTAGTTATGATCTAAAATAAAAAATAATCTTAAAGTGAATCCAATTAAAACCAAGTATGCGTATAAAATCCACATAATCATTGCATCAATTAATGGCAAATATGGTTTTTCAGTATATCATCTCTTCCTCTTTCCCTTACTTCATTTTATATTACCATCTTTCGCTTCGCTCAATACTTTTCTACGCAACAATTTTGCCCGTTGAGAAACGTGTTTCTTGGAGAATTTGAGTGCATCTTAAGCACTATTTTAAAAAAGGTTGTTTGTAACAAGCTTATTTAACTATTCTTCAAATTCTATGAAATGTAATTAATTTTAATTTTATCCATAAGAGAAATTTTTTCAACCTTTCCACAAGACATCCATTTTTTTTTTAACTTTTCAAAACACTTCAAGCAAGACTATTCAGACACCAGTATAAATTTTCGGGTGAATATTATGTCAATTTTTTTTAAAATACTTTTAGTAATAATTTACTACGAGCAAACCACTTTGACAGAGATCGCTATTGTTAATTAATACTTTTTCTTAATTCGATAATGTATATATATATATATATATATATATATATATATATATATATATATATATATATATATATATATATATATATATATATATAAATAGTGGACGGATATCACATATATAGCAAAATAGTGGACGGAAGGAGAAGCTGAGTGAAAGAGACCGACGGGTATTAAAGCGAATTGTAATGTCTAAAAAGAAAACAACTGCAGCCAAAGTGACCGCAGAGCTCAATCAGCATCTGGATTCTCCTGCATCAATGATTACAGTTAAGAGATATCTTCATAAAGAGAGCGTCTACTGCAGAACAGCAATTCCCAAGCCACTTGTCACAGATGCTATTGCCAAACGTCGTGTGGTGCCACAACCATAAAACCTGGTCGATGGATAAGTGGAAGACTGTTATGTGATCAGACGAATCATGTTTCACACAAGCGTATGATACTGATTGCCTCCTTCCAACTGTCAAGCATGGAGGTGTATCGGTCATGGTTTTCTGCTGGTCCAATCATAACCCTGAAAGGAAGGATCTCTGGGGAGAAGTTTTAGCTGACCAGGTCCATTCTATGATGCAAACTTTAATTCCTTCAGGAGATGTAATTTTCCAAGATGATAATGCCCTCATTCATGCAGCCAGAGTTGTCCAATCATGGTTTGATGAACATGAGGATGAAGTGGAACATCTATCTTGGGCTGCATAGTCCCCAGACCTCAATATAATCGAACCGTTGTGGTCTATTTTAGATCGACAATCCGGAATCGATATCCTCCGCCGACATCTCTCACGGAGCTTTCACAATATCTCCATGAAGAATGGAAAAATATTCCTTTAAACACTATTCAGAATTTGACCGATTCGATTCCCAGGCGAATCCAAGCTGTATTACACGGCAAAGGTGGTCCATATAGTTACATATTATATATATATATATATATATATATATATATATATATATATATATATATATATATATATAAATAATATGTAACTATATTTGTTAGAGCCTTGCGGAGAAATTCCCGTTTCCTATTTTCAGTAGACTCATATGATCTTTTTTTCTTGCCCACGAAGGCAAATTAGTGTGAGTTCTACTATTTAATATGAATTTCGAATCATAATAAATATCCAAGCCAGTAATTGAACTGATAAATTAGTGAATTAAAAGTCAGAGGGCTATTCATTTACCCGCCAGTTCGATGAACCTAAATTTAGTATTAACTCCACCTAAGACCCCTTTTTTGGGACTTATTGAATATCATTGTTTACTTTTTCAATATTTTAAAGGAAATTGAATTGATTTCAATGATAAAAAGATTTCAATTTTGGCACTAACTCTACCTCAGATCCATTTTTTGGGGAGGGTATGACATATCCTAGTTTAACTGAAAAGAAACTGTTTTTAAGGCCTTTTATTGTTCTACATGTCGAACGCCGATATTCAAAATTTTTTCTAATTGAGAGTGGATCGCTTGAGATAATCGAAGAAAGTTCAGTAGTAAATTTATTCTTTGTTAAATACTTAAATTTGAAATTTTTATGTGATATTACAATGATATGTCTTTTAAATATATATACATACATACATACATATATATATATATATATATATATATATATATATATATATATATATATATATATATATATATATATATATAAATATAGAAAATATTACTGAATTATAATTTCGATTAAAAATGATACATAATGAAGATATCATTCTTAAATGAGTGTTTATTTAAGAATATCCTTAATACAAACAAATTGCAGGGAAAAAAGAATTTCTGTATAATAAAGTATTTTTATTAAAAAAATGCCTTAGTATTTATAAAAAAGTATATATAAAATGAAGAATACCCAACAAAATATTCCTTTGATAAATCAGCTGTATCTTTGCTACAGCCAGAATAATCTGAGTAAATAAATTAATAAAAGTAAAAATTATAGATAATAATAATTACTAAATTATTTAATTATTATTCATTTAATTATTAATACTAAATTATAAATTATTTAATTATTAATAAATTATTTAATATTGAAACACAGTTTTATGAAAGGAACTTGTTTAAGAAAATAATTTTCAAAAGCGGACGTTATTTAGTTTTTTGTTTTAAACGGGGATTTTTATTTATTTTATTTTATTTCATTGCTTATGGTTGTTGAGATTAAAGTTTGTTAATATGAGTACTTTATATACAAAATAAATAAATTCTCAAATAAATATTATGTTCTAATTTCTTTATCATTCAAAGTTCAGAATTGTATAATAAGATATGGTTGGTTTTCTACGATTCAATTTGTATAAAAAGGTACTTTGGGAAATTTTTTAATCCAGTTATAACAATCAATACTGAAAACAACACAAGCAGATATGAACACAAAAGTTCTGAATTGGAGTTAAAATTGTTAACTTCAATAATCTATGTGTAAGAGCACCTGTATTTTATATAAAACATTTGAAATAAGAATAATAAATTGAACACAAATATGAATTGGATTTCAATCATAAACACAAAATTTTCGTGCAAAATAAAATAGCTATAAATTACATTTTTTCTTAAATGGTTGCAAAGCATGAAAAAGAACTACTTATTTCTTATTTCAATGCAGTATAACAACATTCTTAAGGAATATAATTATCTGAATATTTGAAATGTGGGGTGTATAATTGTAGCTTATAAGCATTGAAGCATCAACTTTAAATTTTTGTTTTATTTCTATTCCAATTCAACTCAATTTTCTCTAATAAAATCTTCGTCACCATATCCAAGTATAATTATAAGAAAATCAATATCACTTATTATGTTACATGTTATGCAAAAATAAAACTAATTGTTCTTATTTCTAAGACTTGTTATGAAATGTTTGCCTTTTAAGCAATATTTGCATTTTAAAATTTTAAATTCTTTTAAATAGCATTATTACATTCATAAAATATTTTAAACGTCACCTTTAAGAAAAGGTTAACGTGTAGACAAAGAAGAGATTGTGAGGAATTCTGATCTGAAATATTTGCTTTAACTATTGACTGAATTATAGCAATTCCACTGAAGGGAAACACCTGTTTGCAAAGTTTTATTATTAAGCTAAATTAACTATTCATTCGTTGCTTGATTATAGAATTTAATAATTTTAACAAATTTTACAACTCATTTCTAATCCTGTTAATATTTTTTATTGATTTCCAAATTTTGGGGTCAATTAAAATCATAATTACTTAAGAGAATTTATTACAAATAACAAAGTGATATTTATTGAACAAATGCATTATACTGCAAACGATAATGGTTAAATTTTCAAAAAATTTAGAAGAAGATTCAGATATCACTTATCAGAAATTTCAGTTATAAGAATACTCATATGCTTGAGTATGTCAAAGAAAGTTTGGAAAACCTGTACCACACACCTGTACAACTGATCCTATAGTAATACAATACCACAGTTCATCGACTGTAATGATTGAAGTATTGAGCATTGAGAAAAGCCGGATAGTCAACAATTATTGAATGCACAGACGTTTTGTAATCAACGAAAGAAATAATCTGGTACAAATAGAAATAATCAACTGTAGACTCTGGTCATTGATAGCAGCTGACATGAGTATTTTAGCTATTGACAACAAGCATTAGTGAGAGATCTGGAGAATGTGCTTCTCAAGACAAATGGTGAACATTGTAAGATGTATAATATATCATTGAGAGAAACCTATGTGCATTATCCTGCTGAAATGAAACATTTCTCTCGGCTCGAATGAAGGATAGAACTTCACTTTTTAACGTAACAAAAATATTACGGCCATGTCCGAAGTGCCGTCTGTTTAAACATAAGTGGACAGGCACATTATTCAGTGCATTTCATATAAGCACCTCAGCTGATAGGCCAGTATGATGATGCCAAATACAAGCTGATAATGTGCGCTCTCTACGATGCCACCAAACACGAATGAGAATACCATGATGCTGTAAACCAGTGATTCTCAACCTAAGAAGCACTGCCCCTTTGCGGGGCGTGAGCACACTAAAAAGGGGACGTGAATATATCCAAGAGAAAACGTAATTTAAAAAATGAATTTACTAATTGAAAGGCATGTACATATACAAAACAAAATACATTTTGATTTGACATATTTTTTAATAATTAACTTATTAAATTAAAACAATTTACTAAACCAAAATATTTTATTATTTTACTTCATTTAGTAAATTTTGATTAAGAAATTAATTAGAACTTTCTAAATTATAATAAAATTAATAATTATTTGGGTCTCTCTCTTGCAGAGCAAAATTTAAGTTTAATATTAGAAATAGATACTGTTCCGTACCCATAAGCGCTGTGAGAGCAGCGCCATCTTTGTTTATGGAAAAAAACACACACACAAAACTGTGAGAGGAGTCGAGCTACGGCCTTGGAGGAGGGCAGTTGTAAAATAAGAGAGGTAAAGCTACGAAAAATAAAGAGTTTTTGTTTTGTTTAAATTTTACAGTCCTCTTATTCATATACCAGAGCTACAGATTAAAACAGATACCCTCAATTTTTTTTCTCTATATTTATCTGAGATTGATATTTTGTCTTCAAAAAAGCCACCGCAGAAAATCCAGTTTCACCAAAGTAGGTTAGTGAAAATGGTGAATGCGAAATACCCTTTGTTTTTAGTACTGAAAATTAATCATCTCTTCCTGTCAAGAATTCAAAGAAGGATTTATTACTAAATTGTCTTTTGATTTAGGTATTGGTAAATTCAAAGTATAAGTATTCTTGAGACAATTTTCTTGATTTTACTTTCGGAATAACGTTTGTCCGTGTACTTGTTGATGCCTGACCATCGTCTCAAGCTCGCTTACTACGGCTTAAAAATTTATCCATGTTTCTAAATACTGTATTAAATGATCTGCCATGAATATTTAATACTGTGAACTGCAATGAACACAAAACATACATAGCATACACTTTAAGATACACTCATGTCCATAAATTAAGGATAATTCAGAATCACACAGAAATTGAACTCTAAAATAAAATTTTCACACACATCGTGAAGAATAATATGCAAATAACAAGAAACCCCCAGATGGTGCCGATAGTACTTCACAATGACAAGAGTTTAAGAGAGGGGTATATATGGAATGGTTGCAAAGAAGTAAAATTGTTTACAAACACTTTAAAAGCTTTTTAGTTTAATAACCGCCTAATTATGGCACAAAGAACGCATTTAGATTATGTTTTACGTGGTAGAATTATCGGCCGTCTGGAATGTGTATGTACCCAGCTGGAAGTATCCGAGGAACTTGGAATCACCCAGAGTGTCATCTCCAGGCTTTGGCAGCGGTTCCAAGATGATGGTAATGTGAATAGACGTGACAGCACAGGTCGCTTCCGAGTTACAACACCGAATGAGGACCAATATTTGGCAGTTACTACCAAAAAAAACAAAACAAACGGAGCACAGCATCAAACCTGTTTTGTCAGCTCTCTTCAGTTACCGGTACGATAGTTTCAAGGCAGACCGTGTACAGACCCTTAGGGTACACTGGTGTATATGCTCGTAGGCCTGTCAGATGTGTTCCAATTACCGCAAATCACTGTCACCTGTGATTAGCCTGGAATAGAGAGCATGAATTGTGGACACCACAACAGTGGTCTTGTATGATGTTTACCGACGAGTCCAGGTTTAACTTTCAGTCTGATTCTAGCCGGACTTTCACATGGAGAGGGCCAGGTACCCGTTACCACCAAGAGAACACCATTGAACGACTTCGTTACGGTGGTGCAGAATAAACCGTTTGGGGAGGAATTATTCTGGGTTCCAGAACTAAACTGCATGTTCAGAATGTAACCATGACAGGCCACATCAATCGGGATGTCATTCTGGAACATCATGTATGTTTGTTTCGGGGCACCATGGGTGCAGAATTTTTGTTTATGGATGACAACGCCCGTCCTCATTGTGCAAACATTGTAGACGAATGCTTTCAATCGGAGGATAACACTCGTATGGACTGGGCAGCATACTCACCGGACTTGAATCCAATGGATGCATGTGTGGGACATGCTTGGCGGATGAATTGCAGCCCATCAACTCTGGAGAACCTTGCCCGGAACTTTGGAGAGCATCAGCCCGGAACTTTGGAGAGCATTGCTTGATGAGTGGTGTATTATTCCTCAAGATCAGATCGATAGCTTGATACTCAGCATACCTAGGCATTGTACTGCCTGTATTACAGTTTAATTCTACACAGTTTAATATTAGAAATATTGAACACAGTTTAATTCTACAAATATTGGATAAACGATAACATTTAAAAAGGACAAATCTATTTTGCTACAGTGCCTACTCGCACTAGTAACAATATCATTAAACAATTAGTGAAAACAATTATTAGCGGAGCACCTACTCGTGCGTCCGCTGCACATCAGTAAGTCTCTCTTTCTTTCTGAAAACACTCTCTGCTGTCTGGAACCATACACGATGCTCGCTGTCAACTAGCGACATCTATTAACAGTTCCGGAAGTTCTGGATCCTATATATATATATATATATATATATATATATATATATATATATATATATATATATATATATATATATATGTAAGCATGGACTGATAGAATAGCTATAAATGAAATATTAACTTTGAGAGACTATTTAATACCGCGTAAAGGAATTTTAAAATTCATCTCATAAATTATTTTCCTGGAAAAGTTTCCATAAAAAGTCAGTCCAAAAGCACAACTCAGCTTAATTGGGCCCTGGGGCAAAAACTTCTTTGGTGGCCCCCTCTACTTCACAACAACAAATTTTTATTTGATTTAGAACATTATTCTATTCGACTGACAACGTAAAATAAACCTTTTATTATATTTGAAGTCCCTAATGATGTGGGGAATCGGAGCAACTGTCCGGATGTCCTTACCTTCATCTGAATGGGGTGTATTACAAAGAAACAGACATGTGAAATCCATAAGATTTCAAGCCTTTATCGACAAACGTGCTTATAGAATTCAGAAGCAAGTTATGTCTCAAGCCAACCACCGAATTGTCAGGTCAAATTTGATAACTTTTAGAAACATTCTACCGAAGACTATTCCTGTAGATAATTTGGTCACCTTGATTACCAAATATGAATCCTCCAGAATTTATATGGAATTTAAGCAAACGTCAATTTATACATAAACTTCTACCTCGGTTACACTTATGTACTTGTATCTTGTAAGAGGACAGCATGGCTGACATTTTCTTGAAAGGATTTGTGAAGACTTTTGAGTTAGTGCTGCGTAGAGTTGCAATATTTCATAGTGAAGTGAAAAAGCGTTAGGAAAATATAAGTTTTATACAATATAAAAACTATCCCTTGATTATTAATTTTGAAATTTAATTTCCATTTATTGAAACTTAGTTTTTATGATTTATTCAAGGATTTTGAGCGAATTTTTATAAAAATATTTTAAGGATTCACTGTATGTGTATATCTCGTGGATATAATTATAAATTATAAACAATGGTCGTTATTATAAATTACATCATTTTCACCTAACAAGCATGGTCCACTTAGTAAATAAATTAACTAAATAATCTTCAAATTCAAACCAGTTATACTTTTACGGTTTTATCTTTTTGTTGAGAGTTCTCAATTTATTCGATTTTCTTTAGAATTGCTGAAGATTTTAATGAAATTTGGCTTGAGCGTAAATTGATATAGTACAAAGTGGTAACAATTAAAAAGATGAAAAACATACATCTGATCTCTTGTAAACAATGATTGAAGTCGGAAGGTATGACACATAGTTATAGAATCAAATGAAAAATTAGGTAATTAGGGATATAATTTTATATTACAAACACTCTGAAATGACAATATAAAATTAACACTCTATAATTTCATGCATGAAATACACTTGTCTCCAAACATTAAATGAAATCCGGTATTTTGCTTCAAACTTGCAAAAGAATAAATGTATAAATATCAAACTTGGATGATATGTGCATAAAACAGGTATATATTTATTGCAACATAGAAATTAACATAAAAAATAAACATGCATTATTTATAACAAAAAAGAAATCTCACTGAAAATGTCTATTCTTGGAGAAAAGAATACTTACAATTTTATATGACAAAATGTCATAAAAACATAACAAAAATAAGTTTTAATAAGGAATATTCCCACCCCTCGCTTGAATGATTTGGCTTTCCGTGCTCTCAATTAATTTGTCGGTAACGGAAATGCATCTAGGATTTCATCTTGATATTTTGTACTAGTCGTTGCTCTTCCCTAGAATACATTCAAGTCAATGTGACCCCCAAGTGACATCCTGCCATAGCCATGATTCCAACACCGTGGTAATTGTGTCTTTCCACAGTGTTGGATTAATGGTATCTGGAGCTTTGTCCATTTGATCTGGACTCGTCTGTGAAAATGCAGAAGCCCATCACAGCCTAATAAAAGTGTTCTCTAGCCGAAGATAAGCGTGCCTTTTTCTGTCATACTTATCTAGGGCCAAAAACATGTCGTTGTGAGGGAACACACACAATCCATTGACTTTCAAAGATATTTTCATGGTGAAGACGCCTTTGCATCGTATTCGCGGATATTCTTCTCCTTGATGCTACATAATTGTCTGCAACAACTTGCAGCACAGAAATGCTTCTTCTTCGGGACGAAAGAGCTAAAAATGGTGTTGTAGTCTGAAGTCAGCCTGGAACATGTCTTTTGAACACGAATCTTCAGTTTGATATTTGAAGAGATAGTGGACCACATTCCAAAACATATTTAGGCACTGGAGGCATCAGCCTGTGACAGCCTCTTTTTCATCCTTTTGATTACCTTAACGAGTCTGGCAAATGGCTTCTCTCAGATATTGCTGGACACCCCTGACTAGCAATGACTATTGTCAACGCCCCTGACTATTGTCAACGAATTTGCTCACAAAAGTTACACACACAATTATGAAAGTCAAATGTTTGCATAGTTTATAGTCACTCATGTATATACTTTTCTATCAAAAAAGTAGCAGCAAGCGCTTTTTTCATTAATTTACAAAAATTTGTTTTAATCATTTATCTAAACTATAAGTTTTATTAATATTGTCACACATTTTTTAAGGTGGGCTTCAAAAAAATGTTCTTTAACTTATGGAGGCAGGAGCAAGCGAATTTATGAGCTCTTATAACAATTGTTCTATCTCATTCTCAGCAAAGTTGTTTTACTATTCTAATTGATTCTATGAAAAGAAGTGTTTGGTATAATTTTTTAGAGTGTTCTAGACATTTTATAAGGATTGTAGTCTTAATATATGGCTGGCAAATTCCTCAATTGTGTATCTTTCTTTCCACAAAATGGTGGACTGGTCTTTGTGTGTCCCCAAGTTGTCGTTGGCTAAATTTAAAATGGTGAATTAGGCTTAACTAGAATAACCTAATGAAATAAGGTATGTCCCATTTAAATCTCCTGCTTTCCAAGAACTGGATTTAACTGGAAAATAAAATTTGACTTTATTTTTTCAATTAAAAATTTCAGTTTTTGAAAGAGTTATATATTTCACTAGTCTTTTAAGCTTAAAATATGCATTTTTTGATTGGATATACTAAGGAAATTATATGCAATATTATTGAGAAAAAAATCAGTATTTTTCTTCGCTCTAATAATTTACATTGAATGTAATATTTTGTGCTACTAAATATTTTAAACTATGGAATGTGCTAATACATACATACATATATATATATATATATATATATATATATATATATATATATATATATATATATATATATATATACACAATTTTTCCAATTATATAAAATTAAAAAGTTGAATTTGTTTTATTCTAGTGAAATAATTTTCTTCAGAAATTATTTTTTTTAATTATTTTGTCAGTTAAAAATATTCTTTGATTAAAAATAGCCCCCATTCCGCTTTATTTAAAAAACATGCTATTGACTGTAACAGTATGTTTTATCCCCACTTAACTGTACTAAAAATATTTCATTGTTTATTTTATAATATTTTTTCCATCTTATAAACATCAATTGACCACGCCTTGGACACATCTATGCATTTGCTTATCACCAATCACATAAAGTGTGTAAGCTTTCCCTCTCAACAAAACAATGATTACCATCAAAGTGGGTGACAGATATCTTCCATTCACTTCACTTCGAGGAAAAGTGGAACACAAAATCGTCTTTTGAAATCGCTTCAGACGATAGAAAAGAATTTCAATTCAAAAAGTTACTTCAGCGGAAATGCAATGAAGCTTAATCCAACGAAATGGGAATGTTTCGCGACACAAACCTAATTTATATGACAAAATATTTCGAATTTAAGGGTGGCAGCAAGAGGTTACATGCATATCATTGAAAGGTGATCGTCTGACAGAAATGTCAGTAACTGAAAAAGAAAATCTCGCAGCTTTCATGCAAATGGCATTCGCAACTCACCTTACCTTTCATCGGAACGGTAAAGAGGGAGAACTTTTGAGGGAAATAAAATAGAAAAAACAAGGAATAAAAATGCATAAAATGCACTGAAGTAAAAAAAAGTAGAAGAGGGTGTTCGAGAGGAGAGAAGGGTGGATAATGGGCAAAATATGTCATGCCGGGCAACCATGCAGAGGCGGAAATCTGCATAAGAACTTTTGAGCGAAAAAGCGTGCCCACCTTTGCTATTTTTTAAACAGGGTGTCGAAAAAGTTCTACTGTCTTTCCACTTTTTTGTTTTATGCAGATGAAAAAAAAAAAAATCTGAGAGAGAGAATGGAATACTGGATTTAAGAACTATTCTAAATTTTGCCATGCATTGAAGAACTTATTCCGTTAGCATTTTACGTGAATTCGTTTACTAAGACAAAAAAGAAAAAATACATATATAATAACTAAGAAAAAAGGAAAAAAAATTGCATGCTTTTAATTATTGTTTCATTACACTAAAATGTAATTACATTTATTTTGTAATTTTCATAAAGATGGCATCTAATATACAGAGAATTTCTTAATATTGTTTAAAAAAATGAGGTAAATCATATGAAAAATCATATATAATAACTGGTCTTGTTAAATAAGATAAATATGTTTAATAATATGGACTTATATTTGATATGATTAAGTTTAAAGAAACAACTATAAGGTAAATAAAAATAAAGCGCATTTAAAACAAAAAAGCAAAAAGCTTACATTGATTTTGTAAAACAAATAAATAAATAAAATAAAACATTGAAATTTTAATTTGGAAAGTTTGCTAGTTTAAAGTTATGATTGATTAAAATTATTTCCAATTATTTTATACTGGTTGAAATTTTTAACAATTCACTGTGGAAAACATTGTCGAAACAAAGTTTAATTTTTTAATTGTAATTAATATTCAAATAATTATTCTTCTGACAAAAAAAGCTATTAGCAAGCAAAAGCTATAATCATGCCTCACAATCTACCTCACAAGTTTAAAACTTTATTTCGAGAGAAGAAAGATTGATTATGTATACATATTTCCTATTAATGATAATTTTTTCTTAAATATAATCCCACACACACACATATATTTATTTTTATGTAACAATTAATATTGTTAAAACAAACAAAATTTAATCATTAATTAAAACTTAAGCGTGTACCCACAATTACACTTACTGATAAATGTTCAAAATAATGTTCTGAAACAATATTAATCTTGCCTAACAAGAAAGTTTTCATTAGAAGGGAGCATTTTTCTAGTAAATAATTTTCTTATGTAACTTATGAATTGTTCATTTAATTTTTCTGATGAAAGTAACTTGGAGTTTTATCACTTAACAACAATTGACTACTGATCACTTTCTTTCAATTACTTTAAATATATTTATGCTCTACAAAAAAATCTATGTTTAAGTCATAAAACGGAAAATTGGTTTCTTAAATCTAGCTCTTCTTTTTTCTATTCAAATGTGCACAAGGTTCAAATCTTAAGCAAAGCAAACAGTGGGATTCAAACTATTTTTATGCAGCTAAAGTTAATTATTTTTTTTAAAAAAAATGGTTTTTATCAATTTTTTTAATATTTTCAGCCAGTATAATTTATTTTTCTTTTATTAATAAATGAATTCACTAATAATAAAGGGGAATTTCATGTTTTACAGCTGTAGAATTAATCTTTTGATCCTACAAGTTTGTCTGCATTGACCCTTCAATCTGCGTAGTTTTTTAATTGTTTTATTTTCAATAAAAATTTAAATATTTTGCTATAAATTTACAGATTAAAAATCTTGGACATTTTTATCCTCTTAAATTTTAAAAACTATTCACTCAATTGTATTAAATAACCAAATTTTATTAATTTTGAAGTTTAAAATTTCAATGTTCCGTTTTTGTATTTGAAAATAAATGCATGGTTTAAATGAATTTTTATACCTATAGATTATACTGTTTCGGATTTAAAATCATAAAAAAATATTTACACTGAATAATTTTAAATTTTTTTATGTTTCTGAAAAATATGGTTTTTTTTTTTTTTTTTTGTATTCACTTTATTAGATTGAATCTTTTTGCACATATTAAATTTAATGTAAATTGATAATTAAGGTGTTATTTGCAAGAATTAGAATACTATATTAAATACTATGTCAAATCTTACTAATTAAGAAATGTCTGCAAAGTAAATCAACAAATACATTTAAAAAATTACAGTAATTGAGAAATAACGTTTAAAAAAATTTCATTTTTGATAAAAAAAAATAATAAAAAAAATGTTGTTAAATGCAGCTCTAGATTTTACTTATCACTGTACCTGAAATTATATAAAGATTTTATATCATTTCTTTTTGATAAAATGTTCTCATAAGATGATTAAATAATTCATTGATTACACAGTATTCTTGAAATAATATCTATATAAAAATATTTTCTAGGTCATACATATTAAAAAATTTATTTTACCCCAAATAATTCTTTCAAAATGAAGAAAGTAGGAATTTATGAATCATATTTAGTCTGAGTAAGTCAATATTGTCTCTATTAGTGAGAGTTTTTAAAACGTTTCATTGTGTGAAATATCATATTTGGATAAATATTTAACTAAAAAAAAGATGAAAATTTACAATATAATAGACCAATTGCTTAGCTCATGGTTTGAATTTCACTGGTTGAGTAAGCGATTTCTAGCCACGAATGTCTAGGAACGTTAAATAGTTGACAGTGTTTGTGTCCTTCCTCTGTTGCAGTGGGAAGAGGAAGTGGCAGATCAAATATTAACTTCGTCCTTTGACTTTTACTCAAAGTTATAGAAATCTGATGATGACAGAATTTAAATCGTTAACTTATTAGCATAGACCACATAATGAACTATATTAGTGTTTATAATTACATGTTTCTCTAAGCTACTGACTATTTTTTTTAATTATTTTTTTCAGTTTCCTTTTTACAACTCATTAATAAATTTAATACTTTATGAAAATTTCTTTTGGATAATAATGGGCTGAGGAAATCATAAAGAGAATCTCAATAGCGTTTTTTAAAACTTACCACTATATAGTTTTACCTAACAACTAACTACACTAAACTCCATGGCACGACAGCCCATGTGGGCCAAGGCCTACAGTGTCCATAACTGTTTTCATGACCAAGGGCCCTGGGGTGCGAAGCATATGTCCAAGTTAGGTGGTCAGCCTAACGTAAGACTCCCAGTGTTTAGTTCTCAAGCATGCTTGGTACTCAGTTAATCGACCCACTGAAGGGATGATGAAAGGCTGAGTCAACCTTGCCCAGCCCGAGGCTCGAACCTCGGACCTGTGTCATGGGAGCATGAAACACTTCCACTAAGCCACCGGGCGTCTTAACTAAAAACCAATAATTTGCTTTAATAGGTCTATAATAATAGTGACAAAGGGTACTAGTAAATTTCTGAAAACATTAATATTCAAAGACTTTAAGGTGCTTTGGAGGATTTACATAAGAGGAATTTTAATGAGCATTTCTAAGGAATGTAACTAGATAATAAAGCTAGTAGTTTCTTTAAAAAGAGAGAGAGAGAGTAGGGATTTTCATAATGCTTGAACAGCCTCAAATAGTGATTCTTATCATCTTAAATATTGAGCTTATAATAATGTTATACATATTTGAAGGGTACCCTATATCAACTTTACTAAAATTCAAAGGGTACTTTCTTTTTTCAACTTTTCTGTTGTTAAATGTTTTTGAGACTGAATGGCAATTTATTGTCAATAATTTACATGCAATGCTCACATTTAATTTGCGGGATACCTTCAATATTATAATACTTTAAGAAAAATTAGAGTAAGTGGTTGATATAATCTTAGAATAAAAATAATTATTAATTTCGGTAAAAATGGAAAAAGTAACATTAATCAATCAATGTTTCATTGAGGATCCATGACGTGAACAACCCAATCGAGATGGTCCCACATATTCACGATTAGGTTTAAGTCAGGTGAGTTTGCTGGCTTAAAAGGTATTACTTTGAACTGTACAAAATCTATGGAGAAGAAGACATCATTAAATCAATAAAAACTATCTAGAATGAGATGGGCAGGCCACCTCATGAGACATCACCCCTTTCCTTAGTAGACCAAGAGGAAGACCCAAAAAGAGATGGAAGGACTGTCTGGAAGAAGACTTAAAGTCAAGAACTGGAGGTCGATTTCTAGAAAAGAGGCGGAATGGCAGAGACTTCTGAAGAAGGCCAAGGCCCACAAAGGGCTGTCATGCCAATGCTGATGATGATGAGTTTGCTGGCCAAAGGAGAACAGTAAATTCAACCTGAAGCTCTTCGAATCACGCGTCTACTCTAGGAACTGTATGACACCTCGTATTCTCCTGCTGGTAGATGCCATCATCCTGAGGGAAAAAATGCGCATTTAGCCGTGGACATGGTTCCCAAGGACAGAGGCGTATTTGTATTGATCCATCGAGAACTCCACAGTTATAAAATAAACCCAGAGAATGCCGGGAAAAAATTCCCAAAGTCATAATGCTCCCACCTCCATCCTGGACCGTTCCAGCAATGATTGCAGAGTATTAGCTTTCAGAATTTTCACGTCGTATACTCCAACGCCATCTGTCTGATAAAGCATAAAATGGAATCCATTGGAAAAAGCTACCTGTTGCCACTCAGTGGACGTCCAGTTGTGATACTCATGTGCAAATTCTAGCTTTTGTCACCGATGAACAGCAGTCAGCATAGGTGCATGATTCAGGCATTTGTTTCGGAGACCCAGAATCATCAACGTTCGCTGAAAAGTAGTTTGGGAAACACTGTTGGTTGCTCCTTGGTTTATTTGGGCGGTCGGTTGTACAACTGTAGAATGTCTATTCACCTGAACGCATTTCGACAGCCGTCGTTTACTTCAGTCATTTAAGGTCCATGATGCACCACATCTGCACGTCGCTAATTTTGGACCATCTTATTTTGCCTTGGTAAGTATACTCTTACCACGGAGGCACTCGAATATTTTCACTAGCTTAGCTGTTCCGGAAATGATTCCACCCTAGGCCCGAAAGCCAATGATTATGCCCCTTTGGATGTCGAATGAATCGCTCCATTTCTGCATTACTACAACGTTTCCAATGTTGCCAGAAGCTCTCACACACCTTCTTTTATACGCTCAACTGCATTGTATTGCCACATGCTTTCTGTGATTGGTTACTTAACGTCGACTTCGAAAGTACGTGGTGGTCACATTGATGTGACTGTATTAGGTATTTATCCATTATATCAGAATAAGTGTTTTTCTCATAGTGCTGTCAAACGTGAAGTACTTCATCAATCTAAAAGAACTTTGTCAAAAGTCGAGATATTTTTTTTCTTAATCACAATCAGTTATACTCAGGCATCGAAGAATATGAAAAGTTTTTTTGTCTGAATTTCTTTCTAAAATCTTTGAAATCCTACTATAGTGTCAATTTGTTTCGTTTTTGTGTTATAAAAATATATGTAAATTAGAGTGAAAGCAAATTTTATTTGTTAAGATGAGTAATTTTATTTCACTGATCTTAATCTCTCTATCACTTAGTTATCGCCAGATTTTCGTGGCGAAAAATGCGTACAATTAAACAAATAAAGAGTTTACGAAAAATGTGTGTACAATCAAAGAGCAAAATAATTAGCTATGCACTTGCTATTTTTATAAATTTTTGTTATACTTAGATATGTCATATTTTAAGTGATATATAATTGTAAAGATTTTTGGTCCTTCATAACTACATTGTTATTCAAGAAAAGTATATAATTTAATCAAATGATATTTTTCAACTATTAAATAGTTTAAAAAATTATTTATTACTTCTCACCTAAATAAATATAAAATATTAATTGCACATGTAATAACAGAATTAATTCATCATTCAGTAAACATAATTAGTCAACATTAATTAAAATAGATATCGCTAATAACACTCATCACAACTTCAAAGTAAAGTAATATGCCAGCATTTGAAAAAAATTAATAATTTATAATGATGTGACCTAATAAATTAGCTTCTTTTAAATTCCTCAGACAAAGTCGAGAAGAAATTTGAAAATGATTTGACATACGTTGAGACCAGTTAAAGATCAAATCTATACGATTTTGATCCACTATAGTTCTTACTTATGCACTTATATTTATAGTATAACAAATAAAGCATTAAAAGAATTTTTTGACGAATTTAATGAGAAGACATTTATATCAAAATGTATCTTTATTTAATCACCAATTTAATTTACTAATTAGTTTTAAATAATTGTAAAAAATGGTTTGCTTATTTTATCTTTTGATATCCTTCTGGTGATTATATAAAGGAGGCAAAATAAATTAAATTATGAATGAGATATAATAGGTAAAATCTTTCTGCTTAAAAATAAATTTGTTTACGCAATTAGGAATCCTGATTTTCTACGGATGTAGACAAAGTAAAATAATATTTTTGCATTAAACATTTAATCAATGAAGAATATAGATATTCTCTAATTTTATATCAACAATACTTCAATAAATTAATTTCATATGACAGAGTAGATTTTTCCGATAAAATTTCTTAATACTTGTTTCTTTAATGATATTTTGATAAATTATCAAGAGGATTAATCGTTAGAAATATAAAATAAACTTCCATTAATCGTAACCATACATCAATCAACATATAATTCATTAAATGCCTAATGATTACTTGACTCAGTTTATAATATCCTGCAATTTAAATTACACAAATACATGCAACTAACTTCGCATATAATTTTCTTTCATAATTTGTCATTATTTTACTAGAATAGAATTCGACAATTAAATTTTCTTCAATTACATATAGAAATACTTAGAATTTACAAATCTAATCATTGAAAATTTGGTTGATAAATTTTATATATTCAAATTAGGGTTGAAATGATATTCATCTTTCTTCGATCATTGGGGAATATCCGATAATTTAACGATGATAAAAAAAAAGAACTTGAATATTAAAGAAAAAAAATTAAATGTTCCAAGCCCTTGGTTATAGCTGACCAATCACATGGAAGAAAAAGAGTCTGAAGCCATTTGTGGAACAACGAGTCATTTATCACAGAAGAAAAAGACTACTATCATCAACTCGTCCACATCGATTTCGAAAAGCCACTGATTGGTTATTTAAAAATTCTAAAACCTGGTCAGAAGATGTGGGAAGGGGAGGGAAATTACTCCACCTACTCTCCCTCACCTCAAATTTTTGGAATCATTAAAAGTTGCATCTCTTACCGTTTCATTAGCCCTGTTATCGTTTCCAAAAGACGGCAAAGCTCTGTAGATTCATTAATAAAATGCCTTTAAAACATCGACTCGTAGGGAAAAGTTAAAGCCTTTTTCCCCATTTCCCCACCAATTAATCTCGTGCCCCGATTCTGGGCTGTGCTCCAACCATTTTCCGCGATGTGACAAACGCAGGACTGGTAGCATTTGCTGGAGACAAAAATAAAAATAGAAAGAAAAAGGAAGAGCTTCTGGGGGAATTATTTCTCTCTTTCCTTCTTACCCACCAGTTATTATTATAAAACTTTTATTATAACTGTGTATGTGGATTCCAGGCCTTCCGATTTCAGCAATTAACTCATTACGAACGGTTCGTCCGGGAATTCCTTTCTGGAATAATTAGTCCCCGGAAAAGATAACCGGAAAAAGTCCTACCTGGACCTCTTCTTAATTATGTGAAACCGCAGTTTGTCAAGGCGCTCTGCCAATAACAGAGCTTTCTCTGACCAAGCGAAGCGTGCTTTTTGCTAATTGACGATTGTGTAAACCCAGACAAACTCCCTATAGGGTGGGAGACCGGTAAAAAGCAAAGGGTCCATTTCCCGAATTTCTTGTGCCCCGTTATGGGCTATATATAATTAACTTGCTCTGAGTGTGTGTGTTGCCTTTTCCGCTCTTATACTCTTCCAGTTTTCTTTGGTGGAGTCGTTTTCAAGGATAGAGTGGGTGTAATTAATGAGAGACCCCTTCTTTTCTCCGCAATCCTTGTTTAAAAAAAAGAGCCTCAAATAATAGGATAAAATGTGATGAGATACGAAGTGAGGAGGGCGAAAAAGAAAGGGGGATATTATTTATTCTAATAATTATACCTCCGATAAATGTGCTGGCATTTAATTTACTTTTGATAATGTAATTGGATAAACACGTGAAATTAAATTTAATAATGTAAATAAAATTTGTTGAAATTCACTGAAAATCCAATATTTAATCATTAAATTGTTATGTATCCGTATATATAAGCTGGATTTACTTTTGTAATCGAGTGTATTTTTAATTCCAAAAATTTTTTTTCTCTCTAGCTTTAGCTCATTTTACAATAAAAGAATTGATTTCATAGTGTTGAGAAATTCATTAATAACTGTAAAAAATTAAAAAACACAATCAGTAAGTTTTTTTAAAATCATCATAATCATTTAAAAAATTATATCTTATTCTTTAAATAATATGAATTACATAAAGGAAATTAAATATAGAGTCTATGTGAAGGAACATGTTTTAAAAAAGAGATTTTAGCATGTTTTAAATTTAAATATGATTATCAATAGAAATAAAGCTCTTTTACAAAAAATTTTAATTTAAGAATATTTGTAACCCTAACTATCAAAACATTTAAAACAACCTGTTTTAAATTTTATTTGCATATGCGAATAAGAAAATCAAATCAATAAATAAAGTGAAGACAAAAAATATGAAAACTAATTTTTTCGATCAAGAAATAGATAATTTCAAATCTTATTTATTTTATTTTGAATGCTCAATATTTCAGCCTTCTTAGATTAGATTTTGGAAGTATCTTGAATTTTCTGAATATTTAGTATGAAAGATTCGGTAATAAACACAATAGTGGAAAAAAAGTTTTAAAAAAATATTAATTGTAAAATTTGGAACCTTGTAAATGAAATTTTCTGGTTATAGAAAAAATACGAGGTTTGTTTTTATTTCAAGAAAGGTATGTTCCTTTTTCTTTTAGCTATTATTAATGCAGAGTAAATATTTGTTGCATAACAACAAAGTGCCATTAGTGAATTCAGTTTAGTACTTAAGTTAGAAAGACTTATGACAAATTACATACTTTTTTTTAGTTGGTATCATTTCAAGAAAATTATCGTTTTTAGAATTCCTTCATAATTATGGGACTGTAAAAGTCATTATTTTATTGAGCAATAAATTATTGGAGTTATTAAATTTGAAATAAGCATTTAATTAGTTGCATAGAATTAAAATATAATAAAGGATTTTAAAAACTTAAAAATTATTGGTATTTTTATATAAAAACGTAAATTACTGTATATATAATACATTTACGTAGTATCAGGAATATTTTTATAAACATTACTTTTTTTTCCAATATATTTCTTATTAAAAGAAATTTTTGTAAATTTAAAAATTTTGCTATAAATTAAAAAAAATTATAAAAATTTAAATAATAATATAACGCACACAGTAAATTAAAAAATACTTGCAATAAATTAACAAATATGTTAATACTTAATAATATAAATTTAACATAAAAATTATTGTGTTGTTACTAAGGACACTTTGACAAGTCAAGTTCGCTATGCCTTGGCTATGCGAATTTAAGTCAGTTGGATGCGTCTTTCGCTTAATCAGAGCACCACGAAGGTGGAAGTGCGACTTTGCTCTACAAATACTCCGATAGATGGCATCACCATATCATCCATTTCCTCAGTTTTGACATTGATTTGAAGGGGGAGGAAATTTTCTCCAGACCTTTGCACCCATGTTAACTGCTCAACGATAGACCACAGTACTTTCGATTACACTGATTTAACGAGTACGCAAATCGCATGTATCGGTGGGTCTTTGGTGACATTGGGAATCAAATCCCCGCCCTTTCTGACGGAAGACTGATGCCCTAACCACTGGGCACCTTATAAACATTATTAAATAGTAATATATATCTCTAATCAAGCAGTATCACTGAGAAGGTGCAAAACAAAATTTGATTTCTCTATATTTAAAATCAATAACAAAGTTTACCAAGAATATTTTCTAGAATTTGAACTATACAATTTAATTTATCAATGCAGGAAAACATGAATCTATATCTGTTTACTTCGTGTGCATCACGTTTGCTTATGAAATTAGTATCTTGCTTGCCTTATTTTTTATTAATCATTGACATCGCGCAAAACCGTCAATAAAACAATTAAATATTATCTCATGAATCTATAGTTAAATAATAACTAATTTAAATGAATAATTTCTGTAATGATTAAAAAATATCTTTATCTAAAATTTTTACAAATATGTATATTTATTTCATATTATCTTTTCACAATAAAACAGTACAATAAAGTCCTTTATATCTTGCTTCTAAATCATTTCACTCACATACTAACATTCCATTTATCAATAATATTTTTAAAAAAAATTTTCTTTCCTGAAAAATCTTCAATTTTTTGCACTGTTTAAAATATTATATTTATTTTTAAAAATGTCTTTAAATTGAGATTTAAAGAAAACGTATTAATTTAGCTGTTAACAAGAATTAAACGGAGAATATAATTTTAATAATACCATATTTGACAAATGATCAACTTTTATATTGTTAATAAGAATTAAATATTTGTGAAAGTGACTTTTCTATAAAATTATTTATATTTTTAAAAAAGTGGTGTATTTAGTATTATATGTTATCGTTAAGATTTCACATGTTTTTGCCTAAGTCCAGCTCCAGTACATTACTATTCTTACAAACAGTATGACATTGAGAAAATATCATTATATATCACTAAGTATTACATATAGATATTTTCTCCGTGTTATATTTTTTGTAAAAATAGTAATCTACTGGAACTGGATTTTTACACAAATACATGTGAAATCTTAGCGATAACATATTCAAAATAATACGATTTTCAAAAGATTGTGTTCAATCTTTATATTGGTTCATTTTGTGGATAATTAATATGTATTTACTGATGATAGGATTCTTACTAATTATTATTGAGTGCATATTTTGTAGAGATTATTAAAATCTTAGGTAAAAGTATGGAATATTTTTATTTTAAAAATTAATGAAATATATTGTAAATACTTTTCTAGGATATATATACAAAGTTAAAATTTCTTGTTAAAGTCACACGAAATTTAATTACTTAAGCATGAAATATAAAACAATTAACAACATACAGATAAATACTTTTAAAAATTAAATTTTATATTTGGCACTTATCAAAATTTTATCACAAAATAACGAAATTAGGAACTGTAAAATATACAAAAATTCTTTGCATTTATTTTTAATATTTTTTTCGAAGGAAATTTTTTCTATTATTGTCGAAGCAAAGAATAAGAAGTGAGCTGCGACTTAATATCTCAAGAAGAACAATTCTATAAAAAAAGGAATGCGAACAAATTCATGAATTTTATTATTAAAACAGAAAGTAACTAGGCTTAGGACCTCAGGTTTAAATAAGATGATCAACTTACGTAAAAACTACAAATACAGAATTGATATTGCTTGGAATCAAAAAATCTTTTCCATTTTTGTTATTTTTATAAAAATGATATTTTACTTCAGTTTAACTTCTACAGATAAAAAAGAAATTAAAATATTCCTCGAATGTCATATGCAAAAGTAAAAATTTCCACAAAATATATCACGTATAACGTTACATTTTACAATAATTTAAGATACGATGAAGTTGTTAACTTTTTTCTCTACAAGATACGTATTTGTGGGATTTCAAAATTTATCATAAAAAATAAACCCAACTCATTTTTTAAAACAATAAATATTGAATTAATGTGTATCTAGTAAAAATGATATGGGTTAATTTTTCATGACTGAATTTTCTTACAAAATCAGATACAGATATAATTTTTCATAATGATAACGTTTGTACCAGATAAACGAGAAAGTTCTTGTATAATTGAATGACCCAAAAGAACATTATCTACACAAAGCATAGGCTGTGGTTAATCCTCGTAGTAATCACCATGTGTATCCAGCATCTTCTGCCAACATGTCTCCCATGCAACCGGTAAAACTTGGGAATTTTAGACGCAAAGAAATCCGCGAAAGCTTGGTTCAAGTCTTCTTCATTGGTGAAGGATTTTCCACGAAGAAGGTTGTCCAAGGAATGGAAGAGGTGGTAATCTGATGGTTCAAGTTCAGGTGAGTAAGGATTGTGGCACTCAGTCTCCCAACCAATTCGTTGTAGGGTTTTCTTGGCCACACGCGCAACATATGGTCCCACTATATCGGTCAAGAACAGAACAATCTTGGGATTAAGCAATGCTAGTTCCTTCTGCTACAATGCTTGTGGCACACGTCCCAGTTGATGCGAGTACAGATCCACAGCGATTGTTTGACCAGTTGGTAACAGCTCATAATGAACCACTTGAAGACTAATCCACCAGACATCAGCTGAATCACAGAGGAACAAGTCTGCCGACCTGAATTTCTGAAACCAATACCTTCATTCACTGTTCTATCCCCAAACGCTTGACATATTCAGTGACCTGATGCAGCAGCTGAAGTCATAAAGCAAACAATACTGAACAAGAGATTGATGAATGTGAGCGGTGGACCGACCTACTTTTATAATGATTGACATTAATACTCTCAACTGATCGGTGTCCCAACCACGCCATACTCTGATTTCCATACTTATTCTCATTTCATTCAATAGCAACGCAAAAACGGCAATAACTTTCTTGTTTACATTATATATAATCCAGCTAGAATATATAAGATAAGTTTAGCCTAACTTAAATCAAAATTAAAAAAAATCCAAGACATTTCTGAAATTTTTATTCAACATAATATCAAGAAATCACTGATTAGAAAATTCATGTAAATGTTTCTCAATTCAATGATAAAGAGATGAGGACAAACTAAAATGCCAATATAATTGAAAAAGAAATATTCTAAAAAATAGAATAAAAAAATTCTAAAAAAAATAGTATTTTCTAAAAATATTATATATATAATGTAATCAATTGATTTGTGTAAGTTATATGTTTGTATTATTATTTTCATTATTTACTTACATGAAAGTTATCATTTGATGAGTTTATAATAACTTCTTTAATAAAAACATCTTCAAAATAAAATGAAAGACCTCAAATAAGAATCAGTATTTTTCCATTATAATCATACTGAGAGTTGGCAAAAATTATTAAAAGTCCCGTAAATTACCGAATAGAATATCTGTCATTCCTCTAGCAGAAAAGGTTTGGGTTTCGCAATTTAATTACAATTCAATTTTGGCAAATGCCATTTTAAAAAATAATTAATTGTGAATAATTGTAAATAAAATATATGCTACATTATATTCGTTATTTTCCAAAATTAATTGTTATCTGTCAAATTTTAAAAGTCCTTCATCTGATAATCCTTTTTTTAACCTACTTAACAGAAATTTCACTATCATTAAAGATCAAATGCGAATTATTTTTTCAACATATTTTCAGATAAAAATCTAAAATTTTGTTATTTCCGATGGCCAAGAAAAAAACGAAAAGCTATAGGTACAAAAAAGTAAACTACAGAAAGTAGACCAAAGTCATTTGCCTAAGAATTGATCTTGCCTCCCAATTTTTCGCTTCCACTATTAGCAGCAAAGAGCCCCACAAAGTGGCAGATGGTCCTTGTCCACTACGTTTCCAAATCTGCAGAATGGACAAGTAGAAACAGTAAGAATGCCCAAGTGCTTCAAATGAGACGCTATATAGGCAGTCATGTACTAGTGTTAAACGAAAGGTGGCAACTGCATTTCGTCTTGGTAAATCAGGAATAAGAGAAGAACCTAAATTACTCCAGTGTTTTCGAGCTATACGAATCTGTAGGTCACGTGAGGCGTTAGGAGCAAATAGATGCTTTAAAAACAGTTTAATCTTCCAATACGAGAGTAATGTGGAAGAATATTGAAGGAGACCGGCATCTTTCTTTGCAAGGAAATAAAAATCTAAAATGGATCACTTTATCTTGCTGATTACAATTAAAAAGCATTAAAATTACACAGGCTAAGAATTTTAAACTTTACAAGATAAAATTGCTTGCTGTTATAATATTATTTATTGAAATTCACTGCTGAATAAAAGAATTAAAAATTATCTAGAAAATATCCATATTTAATTACTTTGTCTTACCTTTCCCTTTTAACACATTAAATATTAAAAACTCCTACAATCTTCAGTTTTGTCTAGAATAACATATTATATACTATATATACTTTATATTTTCTAATAGTTTTGTCTTTTTTAAGAAATAGTTATAACATTTGCAATAATTTGTCTCTTTCACATGATAATTTTCAAAGAACTAGTACAAATTTTCTTAGAGTATATAAATGGAATTTACAAATTTTAAGAACAGTATTTTTATTTCAAATATATAATTAAATCAACCGGATTTAATTATATGATGAATAATTTGTTAAAATTGGTACTTTTAAAAAACACTTATTTTTACGACAATTATTTCCCTTCTATAATTCAAATTTCATAATTCTAAAATTCATTATTTCAAATTTATTAGATATTTTTAATTCATATTCTTCATGAAATTCAGATTATATATATATATATATATATATATATATATATATATATATATATATATATATATATATATATATATATATATATATATATATATATATATATATATATATATATATATATATATATATATATATATATATATATATATATATATATAATTATGAGCAGGAAAATACACAGTAAAAATAAAAATGAGTAAGATATTAACATATGAATTCAGATTTTGATATTACTAACCGATTTTAAATTAATAAAAATTCAATTCACGCTGTTTAACATTTCAACAACTTTCTACATTTTCTCTCAATTTAATTTTTTTAGAAATTTTTTTTTTATTTATTCACATATTTTCTTAAAGTAAAATTAATTTAAATACGCTCTTATCAGAATGGGTTTAATTGTAATACATTTAATATTTCATATTATAAAAAACGGAATATTGAAAAGAAACAATAATAATTTAATCTCCGAAAACTATTCTAATATCACTTTATACCGATTGATTGCTTAAGAAGAAGATTGTTTGACATTTAATTTTGAATGGAATAAATATTGCGCATTAGTCAATGAATTGTAATATTCTAAAAATTATGACTTGAGATGATTAATTAACTCTTTCTATGTTTTTTATCTTGTATGTCAAATGAAGAAATAAATTATAATTGAAAAATATCTATTCAGCTTTAACTTAGAAGCCTCATTAAACTTACGTAAAAGAATAGTACGCTAAGCACTGTTATATATCCATAGCAAATATTTCATTTTGTTCAATAATATTTCGCTCTAACACGCATATGAATGTGAGACATAAATAGAAACAGAATATAAATCACCTGTCCGATAAAATAATCGAAATCAATCGAACAGAGATGATTTTCTAACTCACACATTTTGAGGTTAAGCGCGAAGCAAACGTTTCATATATACCGGTCTTCGATTTTTAGATTCGTCGATTCTACATCTTGCATGTTCTATTCATTTGCAAGACATTATGGGGAAAGTAAGATCTGATATAAAAGTAGAAAAAAAGTGAAGCGCAACAAAGAAGGAGTCAATCGTATCGAATCTCTCCTTCCTTTAAAATTCGGAAGAGGGCGCTAGCACCAAACCTATTTGTCGTCTGCTTATTTGCAGAAAAGTCATTTAAGAATTCCGCTATCTCGATTCGGCATTCGCGAAGTTTTCCCTCGTAGTTATCGGTAAATAATACATTCCGGTTCTAAAAGTCCAAAGGTTTTGTGATAAAAATAAATATTATGCACAGAAAAATGTCGATAAATAAAATAAGTGTCTTCTTCTTCTCATACAATTCAGCACACGAAAATCGACTTGTTGTAAAATTTATGGTAGGATGGTAGTGTCATATGACTTCAATATTTTTTTCCCCAACTTCACTTTCAAGAAGGTGGAAATGATCTTTTATCAAAGAATGTAACTCATGAGAATCATTTTCGGTGAAAAATGGTGGTTGACATTGTATTATATCTAAGCCTACCTTCAGTAAAATCTGGTGCATTTATGGAAGAAGACTCATTATTCAAATTTTTTAGACACTCCACTTAATTATTAACCATAAAATACACCTGAGATATTATAATAAATCATTAAGATTTAATTAGAGGGTAGAACTTTATTCTGAGTTTAGTTTATATACAAATAAAATAAATATTGACTGTCTTTACTGAAACTGCGACCAAGAATTTGAAAACAATGCTTTATTAAATTTTTTCATTAACTCAAAAAATTTACAACAACAATAATACTTCTAATTTGCATGTGTTATGGGTAAATACCATCGTTATGTCCTTCAAGTATAGATATATGTTGGTCGATGTTTCATTAATATTACATAGACCTTAAATACATATTTATAAAATTTTTATGCAATAAGGTACTCGTGTATTTAATATTTGGGAGCAAATAAAGTGAGAATATTATAAATTTGAATATCCATTAAAATACTCTTAAAGATTAAAAAATCTTACAAATGGAGGAGTTTAAATAAATTTTTAAAGTAAATCTTGCACAATAAAATTTGTTATATCGCAATATAACTATTATTAACAATAATAATAATTAACTCAGTTTCTTGAGATATTATATACCTCAATTATAAAAATTATTCTCATTACCCTATACAAATTCATGATGCACTGCGATTATTGTAAGAGCCGTTGCGGAATAATTAGGGTTATACGAACAAATTTTAATCTTCATTCTAATTATATAATTATCTAGGTAATTAGATTCCTGGTAATCTGTTACTTTTAAAATAATAGAAAAAGATCCAGAAAATGAATTTTAAAGTTCCAAATTACATACATATATATATATATATCAAGGAATATTTTATACTGGTCAAAGAGTAGAAAATGGGTGGTAAGCAAAAATAAAGGTATTTTGGAGTATTATTTATTAACGCTATGCAAAATATAGAATTTGATTCATAAACTTAAAAATTATAACATTTCGCAAAATTTCAATGATAATTTTAACATGCCTTTTATAAGATATGTATGGCCGATATATATATTTTTTAAGTAAATAATTCTACGATTAAGCGTTTCTTTTCAATTTTGTATTTAAAAATGTGGGAATATTTAATGTCTCAAATGTAAATACAGGGTGACAACTTTATCCTGTTGACAAAAAAATATTGCATTAAACTAAAAATATGGATTTTATTTTCAAAAAACTAACTTTACTTAAGCCATTTGTTACTTAGATATAACATATATAAGTATTTTCAAAATATCTCCCTTGGGCATCGATAACGATGCGTAAAATTTTCTGCAATGGGCCGCAGTCCATCAGGCGTAAATTTAGCTCATTCCTTCTTAAGAGTGGCCTTTAAGCATTCTAAACTTCCATGTGGCTTAAAGCATAATCTTGATTGCAGAATAGACCAAACACTGAAGTCCGTTGGGTTAAGTCAGGAAAATAGGGAGGCCACATTCCCACAAGTATGAAATCTAGAAGATTTGCTTGACACCAGTCTTATGTTGCCTTTGCTATATGAGAAGGGGCAGATTCTTGTTGAAGTGACCAAATGCTGTTTTTAAAGTGTTTTTGGTAAGAAGTAAAACCGACTGTAAAATCTCATTGCAGTACATGGTCTTGTTCATTTTGAAGACTTCATCTATGAAAACCAAAAGAGTTTTTCCAGATTCACAAATGCCTTTCTAAACCATAATTGACTGTGGTTTTCGCCGACGTTCTACTCTTGTGGAAGTTGCAGGACGAGCAGATGACCAGCAACGGTCATTTTGTCGAATATAGGATTGTTTAATTGTGAAAAGTCTTTCGTCCGTGAAGATGAAATGCTTCCATTCGCCTTTTGCGGACTTTCGAAGGAGAGCTCAACATCTTTGCAACAGTGTACGCTTATTTTGCTCTGTTAGTTTCTGTACTTTTCGAAGTTTATATGGTTAAAGTCCAAGTTCTTCTTTTGCAATTTGTCTAACTGATTCTCTATTAACCCATATTTCTTTAGCTATTTTTCTCATTGAGTTTCTGGGATCTTGGTTAATTCGTTTCTTGATAATTTTGCGAATTTTCTTTGTATTCACAGTTCTTTTTTTTTGGTTTTCGGGGTCTATCACCGTCATGGCCAAACTCCAAGAATCATTTTATAGTACGTAATACCGTTTGTTTGTGGATATTCATCTTTATGGCAGTCTGAATTTGCCTTAATCCAGCTTCAAATAAAGCAACTATTTGTTGTCGTTAATTTGGCATATTATTTCAAACAAGGAACTAAAAACTACCTATTTGTTTTACTAGCATTAAGGTCTTTTAAGGAAATGAAATTATTATAAAAAGTGGTGGACATGAATTAAACCAATCAAAAGCAGTACAATTTTGTCAACAGTAAAAAGTTGTCACCCTATATTGGAATACAGAAGTAAGTGCAGTAGAACCCCAATTATCCGAATAATTTGGAACCGGACCACAATCAGATCATCCAAAATTTGGTTAGTTGGATTTTTTTTTAAAAGGATACATTTTAATTAACTATTCTATGTTGAAAAATGGAAGAAAAGCTACATATTTTTGAAGAAAAATAACTTTTAAGAAATTAAATGAAAAACAACACATGTGTTGGTATTTACAAGTGCTGATCATTAATACAGTATGTATGTATAGTGTTGTAAGTGAAAGTCATTACTTGCTGAACATCTCGATCGGAGTAAGCTCTTTCACTGCCTTCATCTGCTTTAAGGCAGTTAAATCAAGCATCCTCTTGACATTGAGAATTTACATGTTGTCCCAACTCGGGGTGACACTTCATCTACTTCAAAGAAATTTAAAATGCGTCTCTAGCTAGTACCGTACCTGGTTCAACTTGAACATTAAAGACATCTTCCTCGACACTTTTGATTAATTTAGCATCATTTACAATTTGAAATCCAGGATCTGAGTCGTAATCCATTTTCTTATGTCTTCAGCATTAACTTCAGAACCTCCAGGAATTTTCAAAAGAATGTTTTTGTATTTCTCAAGTTATACGTCTCTCAATCTCATTTTCTCCTTTCTCTTAACTTTCTAGTTTCTGAGCTTTTTCCTATTTGTCATTTTCTTTTTTTCTCAGTATAATTTATTTTTCTGAAAATTTAAAAGCGATTTAGATAAACCTAGTTCTGTTCTACCCATTAAAGGTAGAGAAAAAATACGTGTGGCTTTATTTCTTTTTCAACGGAGAAATTTATCAAACAACAATAATAATAAACACTAACTTATTTTCATTTTGTGAAAATGTTTTGTTTTTTATTATTCCACTTTATATAATTACCTTTTTCGTTAAACACGATCAATACAAAATACAGTGGAAAATAGATTAAATGAATTCCCAATTCCAATATTTAATGACTTCCTAAACAAAGGGAATTTTCAAGTCTTCAGTACCTCAGTCGGTTTGTTTTTAGCTGATATGTAAGAGAGTCTTCATTTCGTGGTGCAAAACAGCGTTTTAAATAAAGTAAATAATACTGAAATTCTGTGGCACGACAGCCCATGGGAGCCAAGGCCTACAGTGCAAATCATTGTTCTCTTGACCGAGATGGTCTGGGGTGCGAAATATATGTCACAATTAGGTGGCCAGCCTAATGCGAAACCCCCAGGGTTTAGTTTCCAAATATGTTTTGGTCCACAGTTTATCGACCCACTGAAGGGATGAAAGGCTGAATCGACCTTGCCCAGTCCGAAGATCGAATCAAAGACCTGTGGCTTGGGAACATAAAACGCTACCACGAAGCAACTGGGCTTTAAGTAAATAATACTAAATGGCTATGGGTACCTTTTCCAGTGGAAGCCACTAAATGTAATTGGCTTATCTAGCATATATATAAAAATATATAGCCGCAAAACTAAATTATATAAGACTTGTTTAATTCTATGATAGGGAAAATTAGACCCTAAATAAAGATACACAAGGATCACTGGATATGTTGGAAAGAAAAATCTTCAGAACTCATTTTGGCTTAGTGCAGGAAGAAGGACGTTGGAAAGCCAGATACAATTTTGATCTGTACAGGCTCTATAGACAGCCCCAAATTACACAATTTGGTGCTTTTTGGGAGTATAAGCATACTTCCCTGTACCAATCACAGATGTGAGCTCCAGTGGTTAAGTGGAAGCTGATGAGGAAAGAAGTTCACAGTTTAGAAGCAGGAACCAAGCAAGAGTATCCATAATACTTGACCTGCCACCTGCAACGATATTTTTCACTTTGAGGATATTATGACCACGAACTATATAACGTGAGAAAACTTTAGCGAACACGGTGGCTCTTCGATTAAGTCGATATTCAAACTCACTACCTTCTGAAAATGAGAAAGAAACAGGCCATCGCGGTCTCAGTTCCTAATTTAACAATAGGTTTCATGTTTTAATTTAACAATAGGTTTCATGACTGGTAATGATAGAAAAAGTGTAAAATAAAAATAATTTAATAGCTTATCGCATGAATTATGGAAAACGGGAACAAAAAATTCGATAATGAACCGCAATCGGAATGTTAAGAAAGAGTGAATACTATCCATATATCACCAATTCATATGTATTTTCAATCAGACAAAGATTTTATCTCTGGATAACAAGATTTTGGATAAGTTTCCTAAAGAGATAGTAAGAGGTTGCTAAATTAAGGGCGTTAGAAATAGAGCTAAAAAAATGGCTGCTTTCTTAGGTTCATTTGAACACCAAAGCCCCTCGTGGTATTTGCAATTTTTTACTGAAAGCAAATGTTCCGAAGATTGAAAAGGAAATTGACGTCATCAAATTATTTTCAAGGACAGGCTCAATTTAACATGAAATATTATGTTAATAAATAATATTTCAAAATACTTTGTAAGTTACCTTCTTTATACGTTGGATTATATTGAATATTCTATTTTTTAAATTGATTTAACAGGAATTTTATGTTTTAAATTCATTTTCAAATTTTATTTAACAAGAAAAAATTGCTTTGAAACTTCTCTAAAACCTTTATGGCTTTTTTTTCTATAAGTTAAATGTAAAAAAATTCTATTTAAGCTATATTATTACGATGGAAAATTTTTAAAATTTCAATGGAATTTTTAAAATTAAGTGTTTTATGTTTTTAAATTCTGCTAATTGTATTCTCCATTTAACTCTTTTAGAGTGATATGAAGATATCAAACATAATTTATTTCTTAAGTAAATCGTATGATTTCAACTATATATAAATACGTCCTTAAAATTTTAAAGTATGTAGTTGCACTCCTCACTCACAGGTAAACTCGAAAATAAATGAGAGCGATTAAATTCCGTCCCCGCTGTTTCATCCATCACCACTGAGGTCACGCTGTAGTCTATCTACCAATCAGAGACCCCGATAAGTTCATCGAGTGGCTCGATTAATAGAATGCGTGGCGAGAGAAACTCTTAATAGAACTGGAGTGGGCTTTTATTGGAAAATGGCAGGTAAACTTGTAGTTATTCCAAACCAAACGATGCAGTCAATACATCATGCTTGCCCACTGCTTCCGTCACTGCCTCCTGTTGGCGCAGTGAGAAAGCTCAGTGAGACATTTGTAACATTTCATTGGATTGGCGATCGCCAAAGTTGGAATTAAACTCTGCGAGACAGGGCTATGTAAGAGATGATTTACTATACCGCATATTCTCTTACCAACTGTTTAATCGATTTGAATTCTGAACGTTAGATATTCGGAATGTGATAAATGATAACGAACAGCATGTTTTATGACTTGTGAAAGAAAACTTTGAGGACAAGTAATGATGATTTAAAGTTCGTTAGAATATATAAATAGCAGAGATGGTATTCTTGGCAGAGATTCTATTTCTCTCAACTCTTTTAGGCAGAGAACACATGTTAAACTATAACAGAAGAATTTGTGTGCTTTCTAAAGGATATTTTTTAATTAAGGCAATTTGAGCTTCTTTTCTTATAGGGTTAAAATAAAGTTAAATAATTGTTAATAACATGGAATAAAGAGTTAAAAATTTCCTATACTCTTTTGTGTGAGTCCTGAAATAAAAGTATTCTATAAGGCTTTGAATTTCTATAAAGTTCTTTAATTCTTTTTGCAAGAATGAAAAGAACATTCCTTATAAGAACTCTTTATAACTGAATTAGTTAAATTTATATATATTGACTAAATAATAAATATAATAATATGTTTAAGAATATTAAGAAGCATATAGAAAATTGAAAAAAAATAGGATATGGAAATGTGAGGTACAGTATTAAATGTACAAAAACCAGTACGCGCTATTTAATGGAAAATGTATTTTAAAGTTAAGTTATAAATACTGTTTAAACTGAAATGAAAAAAAAAATTTTGCAAATAATTTTATCTAATAATATAAGAAAAAGAAAAAGGTTCAAAAGTTGGTTTCTAAAAAAACTGACGGAATGCAATTGGCATTTCTGACAAATTTTACCAAAAAGTTATGTAATTATGTTTAAAATTTCCTTAAGATACTACCCAATAATATTTACATAAAATTAATTATTTCAAATAATATGAAATCATGTATTTTCGTTATGTCAATTAGAAATTTGTTTTTTCTTCCATGAAAAAATATATTGCTTAATGAAAACAAATTGGTTTATCAAAGCATTATGGAATTATCAAAACATTTTGTCAAAATATTCCTTTATACACGTAAAATGATGTTATATGACACATAAAATGTTGTTATATGAAGATTTTCTTAATAAAAGAACTTTCAAATTTGAACATTACTAAAAGTATATTTATATTCATTATTTCTTAATTTATCATTATTTGACACCATATAATGAAAATTCCAAAGATCACTTTATATTGACTTTAATTTTTCGTTCACAGCTGAATGGTTAGAATCCTGCCCTTCAGTTTCTGGATTCGATTCTTACCTCTGGAAAGGTTATTTGTAGTAACTGGAAATCTACTTCTTGACATTAACTGCAGATTCTTAAATTGTAAGTATTACAAGCTTGAAGTTGTAGATTTCGATTTAATTATCCCTCATATGTAACAAAATTACAATATATTTAGTAAATAGGCCATAAAAGGCACCGATTTATTTAAAATTATATTTTAAAGTATTTATGCTTTAGAAGAGGAAATAATTTATAATTGTGGATAGAAGGTCTTGAAGTTTGAAATTTTGCAAATTGTTAATTGCATCATTATTTATTAAAATGTAACACAAACATTCAAATTTATCAATTTTGCTGAAATATTTGATGATGTATCGATATATTAGTAAATTAACATGCAGTCTTCATTGATATATTTTAGAATTGGTTTAATAAATCGACATGATTTTATCAACAAGGTTGAAGTAGTGGGAGGATTTCATTATATTTGTCTCCTTTTCCCATAACAGATTTAATATAATCATAACACTATTATAAAAAATTCCTTTTGAGTTTCATTAATTTCTTTTCCTGTGTAATATATTGGGTTGTCCGGAAAGCTCGTGCTGATTTTTAAGAAAAATTAATACACAGCTTATTTAAATTTTGGTATATATTTATTAAATTATATAGGTACCATTCTGTTCCACAACTTTTCTCCCTCTTTCATGCAACTTGAGGATTCTGTCTATCCAGAACCACTCACATGTTTTGGGCAAAAATTTTGTCTAAATGGGGTTTTATTTCAACCAAAGAATTGAAATTTTTCTCATTAAAAAAATTTTGTAATGATCGGAAAAAGTGGAAATCTGAATGTGCGAGGTCTAGCGAATTCTGGGGATGTTTTACCTCATCCACAGTAAACTCCAACAATTTTTGTCGAGAATAACTGACACATGAGGTCAGGGACTGTCCTCATGAAATACGACGCCCTTCCAATTCGCAATTTCTGTACGTTTTTGTTCAATTGCTGTCTTCAATTTATCTAATTGAGAGCAATACTTTTTTCAAATTTATTATTTCATTATTTGGTAAAAGTTTATAATATTGGATTCCTTTCCAATTCCATCAGACACAAAGCATTACTTTCTTTGCATCAGAAATGATGTCTCCTCGTTGCGTTTGTAAAACAAGTAGCAAATAGCGATGCTATCCAACAGATTTTTCTCCGTTAAATCGTGCGGAACTCATGTAGAGACGGTTTAAGCATTCGAGCTTCACACTATGGTCGTAGATAGTTGATTCTGATTTATTTAGCATTTTTGTGCTAATTGACCTAAAGTTGAGTGATGGGTTGCTCTAGATTTCTGTTTTAATCAGATCTTCGTCTGTGCTAGACGACCTACACGGGTGTTCTTGATCTTCAACGACGAAATTTCCAGGATTTAAACCTAGCAAACCATTTCTGCACAGCTCTTTCGGTTACGAAAATTAAAAGCTTTAAATGCTTTTAATGCACTATTTGCTACCATATTCTAAGGCATTTAAAATTGATAAAAATTAATGAATCGTAGCCAAACATTTTTCCAAATACAGTGAGTGATCGGTTAACGAACAGTTTGGACTGCGAACAAATCGCACAACGAACATATATTCCGATAATTCGGAATATATGTTCGTTGTGCAGAACGAACGGACGGATATATTCGGAACGCATATTCGGATTCAGGTCTTTTCTCACATAAACATATTCTTCATACACACACATATATATATATATATATATATATATATATATATATATATATATATATATATATATATATATATATATATATATATATATATATATATATATGTATGTATGTATGTATATATATATATATATATATATATATATATATATATATATATATATATATATATATATATATATATATATATATATATATATATATATATATATATATATATATATATATATATATATATATATATAGATATATATATATATATATTAAATTGTAATTAGTAGCATCAATTATTTACTATCAAAGTTTTTTGCTCTAACTTTTTAAGGCAAAATGATTTTCATAAGATTTGAGAATACTATAACCCATGAGGGCTCATGTTACTAGTTCTTAAATTGTTAATTTAAGAACTAGGCATGATATGTTAATTTGCTTTGCTAACATATGGTTTTAACTAAAGCACGTATACATTAAATATTACTGTCTGTATGTTTATGATTCCTGAAACTGGTTCTGAAAAAATAATGTGATTCTTAGAACTGACGTTTCTATTCATGTAAATGCAGAACTTCTCTCAAAATATCATATTTGGCAAGATTAAACTTTTTTTAAAGTTAATGTTATCAAATATATAAAATGAGAAACGAGTTTAGAGAAGAGTTGTAGGAGGACTTTGGTATTTAAAATAGTTTTAGTTCAATAGAGGTTAATCAAAAATAAGGTCATAGGTTTTGTATTTTAAGTATAAGTTTTCCAAAGCTTTTCCAAAAGAAAATCATTCTAATCAGCTGAAAACAAAAGTAAAAGTGCCATTAGCTAATGAATTTTAAAAATTTACTAGATTTATTTTTCAACCACTATCCTCATATGAAGCTGTAATAGCATTATCTTTTTAGAACAAAATTATTTTATAATTGATTCCCTTTTCTTTTGTGACATTTGACAAGAATTGCTTTGAATATGATTGAAAATCCTATCCTAAGAGTATCTAAGAATCATTCGCTTATCGAGTATATCTTTTAGCTCTAAATTTTTTATAATAATATATTCCTGAGTTTCACGCGCGTTAAAGCATAAAATTTATACTTTGGGTTAAAAAGTGGAAAGGGCATGTTATAACTTGCGATCATTACCATATATTTCACTATCAAAATATTTTTCCAGGCTCTAGCAATAATATTAATGTGAGTGATGCACCATCTTGATTGAATTCGTGTAAAATATGGTATGGTAGTAAAAATTATATATATATATATATATATATATATATATATATATATATATATATATATATATATATATATATATATATATATATATATATATATATATATATATATATATATATATATATATATATATATATATATATATATATATATATATATATATATATATATATATATATATATATATATATATATATATATATATATATATATATATATATATATATATATATATATATATATATATATATATATATATATATATATATATATATATAGTGTCCACACTGAAGATTATAGTTAAATATGTACATAGATGAGGTGAAAGTCTGAGTCCTAATTATTCAATGACCAATTTGGTATTGTGAGAATGTCATATTACAAAGTTGCTCAATACAATATGCTAATTGATCTAAGCAAAAGGCATAAACTGTGGTTATTGTTATGATGATTTCTTCTCTTTCACTCTAAAAAATTATTATAAATGATGAATTTCACAATTGAAAATAAGTTACGACATTTAGAAAAATGCCTTTAGCAAACGGATAAAGTGAAATTCTCGTTTGAAATTATTTTGATAATAGGGTTAATAATAAAGGATTATATTCAGTTTGACTTCTTTTTTTATCTAGATATAGTAGAAATACAAAAGTAGCATCCGATATTAGACGTTTTTCTGGTGTTCCCAATCTGACTGACTTCGTAAATCGACATACTATTATCGTTGTTTAGTGCTTATTAATAGTATATTTGTTAAAAAATATATTCCACTTTTTGGCAAAGATCGGCCCACCACTTGGCGAAAGCTGGAAAAATGGCAACAAATATTTTCTCACCAATCAAAATGACGTGATATTACGTGATCACTAGAAATTAAGTTTCACACAACACCATTAAATTATACATTTTCAACCTGTAGCATTCAATAACATGATAAATTCGGCTGTGTACTCTTTCATGATACTGGACTATTGCGCAGTGTAAAACAATAAGTCATAAAGAAATGCATTCTTTTAAAGAGGACACTAGTGTTTTCATATTTTGAAACCAAACGATAACGTAAAATATAAATATCGTGTTAATTTTTATTCTATTCAATCGCTTAAAATGAAAATCGCTTGCAATTTTAAAAATAAAATATTTCTTAGATATCCTAATTTCGTTAATTAATAAATTTTTAAAATATTTGGTCTATAATATTAGAATACTATAATGTTTTTATTGACATTTCCAGCAGATTTAATTTTGCTCACTAAAAATATCATTTTAATATATTTTGATGAAAAAACTTTCGTCTGCTGATTATTTTTAAAAATGTTACGTAATAGTGATTACCATAGAATATTATCCGAATAAAAATGCAGTTCGAAAATCTTCATAATAAAGACTAAAGAATAAGGACTTTATATTCACTGCATTAAAGAATCCAGCAGCTAGACGACGTAATCTACTGATTTGACTCCTCATTTAATCTTTGGCGATGGGGTGGGACAAATGAGATTCAATCGCATTTGATATATGACACACTACATAATTCTACATGTTGTTGTCGTTGTACAGTAATTATTAACTGTAAATTTTAATGTAAATTTATTTATTAACAATAAAATTAAACACGATAGAACAAGGCGACGATATATCGAAAGTGCAGTTGCTACAATGTTTACAAATACCCTAATTTCGTTTTCCAAGTCGTTGTCAATTCGTTTTTTATAAAAATAAGTTTCAAAATCAATCAATCAAAAATCAGACATTTATGAGTCACCACACTTTTAAAAGGTTGTGGGAGATGGACTGCATGTGTACCTCTAATTTGCCAGAAGGTTTTTATATGATATTTCGCTTATGAAACCTGAGAAAAAAATACTGGATTATGTTCGGTAATACTTCTGTGCAGTGTTGGATAAATAAATGCCAAATATATGCTCATTTATTTTGAGGTATGGCAGATCTTAATAAATTTTGTACTCATCTTCGTCATTCAACTGTTTTAAACATACTGCTATTGATGGATGCTGAGTGATCTTTTGATTTTTCAATATGGTATACACTCAATGTTTCCTTAAAGTATCTTTTCTTTTTAAATATTTAGGATGGGTGAATCCATGTCTCTTGAAATACATCAATCAAAAGAAAAACAGTCATTAATTTTATTTCAAAATCTATTATAAAAGATTTTGCAATAAAACTATTTCAAAATCTATCATTTTAGAAAATTAGTCAAGCACTAAATAGGTATTTTAGATTTGCATGATATAAAATTAGATGAATTGTTGCATGAAGAAACGTTTGGACAGTAAAATTTAAAATTGCTTACCGAATGTATAATACAACTTAGCAAATATTTTGCAGTTATTACACTTTTAATCACAGTTATTTCAGTATAACCATATTGTTTTTTAGAATTAACACATTAGTAAGGAAGTATTCAGTTACCACTTTTTATTGGTTATTGTCATAAATTATGTAATTCTCCTGTCTTGATATAAAACCCTTGGTCATTTAAGACTGTGTTCTCAATTTAATCGATTAAATCAGTTTACCTAACTAAATAAGCTACTATGGATGACCTGCGATTATATATTGAATACATTTACCTAAGTAAGTATTTTTTTACGTAATAAATATATATAAATCTCTGTATCTAAAGCTTTTTTCCTCCAAATAGTTTCTGGTTTAAAACTTTTTTATTTCAAAATTTTTCCCCTATAAATAGCTAACTGCCTATTAATTTTTTTCATATATTAGACATTTTTAAAAGCGTACCTTCGCTCTATCTCACACACACATTTAATATAGTCTTCAAAAACTTATTGTGTTTTAAAAACACAAGGAAATTTCCTTTTTGAGGAAAGCTTTACTAATTCTGAGGAATTTTTCTTTTATAATGTTTTTTCTTTTTTAATAAAATCTCTCTTTTCTTTTTTTTTTTTTTTTTACAAAATATCAGCAATATGACAAAATCTGAATAAGTTTTAAGGCATTCATTTAATATTCCGATGTTGACAAACCATTAATATTGAATGGGTTTTGTTTAATTGTTTGATTGAAGTTAATGCAGAATAGTTATGTAGTTAGAACACATATTTATAAATAACTCTGTCTATAAAATTTTAATTGAATAGCAAGAGAGATTTTTTCTTGATAAAAAAAACACTAGTACTGATTGAATAATACTCTGCTTAACTTTGGATCAATTTTATTAAGGAAAATAAATCCTATAAAATTATAATAATTAAAATATTTATCAAAAGTACACTACATTTGCTTTCAGAATTTTAGGTATTCATTTACTATTAATTTAGAAGCTTTTCTTTTATATATTTACATATAAGTTCTTTCAAACAAAATTATTCAAAAGAAACAAGAGTTTACTTTAGATTTTTTTGGATATCACTAAAATCAGAATACTTAATAAATATAATCAGGTAATTACTCTAATTTGAAATTTTATAATGAAACACTCCTAATTTAAATTTTTTTTCAGATCGTTCTTGTTTCAAAATGTCATATTTTTTGTTCAACAATCGTGCTTTTGATTTCTAACTTGTGTGTAGATACCTGTAATGGTCACTGTCTAGTTATTCCTCGTGTATAAAAAAGACTTTTAAATGATAAGTAAACCAAATAACCCGATCTAATTAATCTGCGGTTGGAAAAAGCAACAGCTATAAGCAAACGAAACTCATCATGTTTACATATTTGAAATGAAATAAGCTTATTATTTTTTTATTAATTTTATATGAATGAAATAGTTTTATTTTGTTATATTTTGTTGGAAGTGTGAATAAAAAATTATTGGTATTCTTCGATTTAAAACTGAATATTATTATCCATTTATGAAACTAAAATCATCATTAAGTAAAGATAAAAATTTAAAAATATTGATAATTTTTTCTAAAGTAATATTTTAAATAAATTAAAACCACTCTCTGAAATTCGTGCCTGTTACTTCGCTTAAAACTGTTACATTTATTGATGAATGACGCAGAGAAGGCAGATAATTCATGGAATTGAAGCAATTCATTCACCCAACAATGAAATCTTGGAATTCCTTTTTAAAGAAAAAAAGAGAGAAAGAACAGTGAAAAAATCTCACCCCTTTTGTGCAGTTTATTAAATAAGTGAAAGGATTTAAATAGAAATCCGTGGAACATTATTGAACGAGCTTGATCGTGATAGTTCCTCGACAGAAATGAAACATTTTTTTTTATTATTAATATTCCACAAAGCTTCCGCTTACAAAGTTTTCTTTTCCTCCAGTCCATTGTTTAGCAAAATTCTCATAGCTGGTAACCCCTTTGTGCGACGTTCTTTAGTGCCTCCTTTTTTTTTCTCCTAATTTCCACAGACAGGAGTGAAAATTTATGTTCCGGGAGGAAAAACATCCCTCCCCCGCAACTACCCCTCCCCGTTGGACTTCGGCGTCGAAAACGGGATTTTAAAAGGGGAAGAAAAGTTGTTAATAAACGGGCGCGTGCGTGGGTGTATGTGTGTGTGAATTGAAAAGCGTGGAGGCCCTTCGTTTCTCAAAAGCATGCTCACCTGAAGACGGTCGTGGGAGAGGAGATTCTGCAACCCATAATTGAAAACGGTTTTCAATTAGGAAGGTTGGGTGAGGATGTGCCGCCCACCCCGCCCCCGCTTTTCCGCACCGGTCCGGACTGCACCGTCGCTCGGTCATAACCAGCAAAAGGGAGGCTTCATTACGAAGGTGTTGACAGTGGTCTGGACTAATGGTGTCTTAACACGTAAGGCATCTTCTATCAGAGTTATGTTATTAACAACCCTCTCGCCACTAACGGAAGCCAATGAATTCCACCTCCACAAAATGCATTTATAAATTAAAATGAATGTTTCCACGGGTAGAACATTTCCCAGGATGCGTGCTCTCTTCAAGTTTTGCCCCATCTTTCCGATACTGTTGACCGTCGCTGTCTACGATTAAGGAAGGACAGGTCTATTAATCGTCCGTGTCGTTTAATTCATCTCATTTGAAAGGGGTAATCACAAAACGACCCCTCGCACGCCTCGGAATGCGAGCCATTTTTCTCGTCTGCTTTGCATCATTTCCGACTGCGTAAGTGGCAACACCATCTACGCCGAGTCGTTTAATGTTAATTTTTATTCGTCGAAGGATCTCCGTGAAAATATCGCTTGGTAAATAGTGTTGCCACTCATTCCGCAACAACCGATAAAAGTCTTGCTCTAAACGTAAAACTTCTCTGAAAGTTGATTGCGTCAAATTCTTTGAGAAATTGTTCCAAGGTATTGTTCCAGGCTTTGTATCTTTCAAAACTTACAAAAACAGCTGTGAATCATTCCAATTTATACTTGAAATAATAAATTAGAAAAATACGAAGCTTTTTGTTTTTAATTAGAAAGTTATTAAGTTAATTTGTGTGTATAATTTTATATTAATTCGATGATTTAAATAATAAATATGTATTTTATATAAAATACCATTAGCTTATGATTCAAGAATTAAAGTATCATAAGAATGTGTAATAGGAATAATTTTCCCAATATTAGAGCAATTTCAATTCCTATTAATCAAGAAACTAATATTACTATACGACATAGTTAATATGAAGGCCATGTACATAAAGTACGTATATAATAGCTGTACTAAAATTACTCTCTCCAATAGCATAAGTGAAAAAACATAACATGATTATATAAGGCATATAGCCTCTATCGACACATGGCTATTTTGGGGTAAATATAGATCATATTGACCATTTGCCTATTACAATCGATATTCTTTTTTTAAATGTATAATATATCAAAGAATTTTAAACAAATATCAGAATACAAATAATTAATTTTTAAAATTATTTCATAGTAATTATAAATAAAATCCACTAATTTATCTAGTACTCAAAATAAAAGCATTTGTGTATAAATGTGGTTTCTATTTTATACTTTAATTTGTTCGTTTGTCGCTCTACAGTAACTTTATGTATGCGAAAGCCAATTTGATTTTGGCCAATGTTTTGAAATAAATTGATTGTCACAGTCCTCACGCATCTATGCAAGAGGTGAGTATTGAATCCATGAATCATTGCACTGAAAGTCAAGATGCTAAGCATACAGCTGCCAGCACGGTATTTCAATCTTTAAAAATCTCTGTAATTGAATTTTTAAAATATATAATAAATAAGAGTTTTTAAACAAGTCTATTTTTTATTAAACTTTGTAAAAAATTATTAATAAAAACTGGTAATGACTCAAAAACTATGGAAACTTAAAAATGAGAATGGGTAATGTTTATTGTCTTTTACAGAGCCTGTCTATTTAAGCTTACGTATGAGGAAATTTTAACGATAATATTCCAAAATATTGCTCCGTTAATTTGAATATAGAGTACTACTTTAATAAAAGTTCATATATGTTCTCATACTATAAATAAAATAATAACTTTTTATTGATATTAAAATTGAAATTTCCTTTAACTAAAGGTGAGCAATATTTTATAAAAAAATTTTTTTATATAAAAATTTCTTTGGGTCCTGAAAAATTAGCTGTTTTTAGTTCCTTCGTAAGCACTTCTGTTGTATATCAATTTGGAAAAATTCAATTTCAAAATATGAATAGTAAAAATTGACGAGATTTTATTTCCAAATCAACCACATCACTTTAGCCAAATTCCAGCATGAAGTAGGATTTATATCGAATTCCGAGATTTATATGACGCGTTTTACATTTGATTTTGTATATATCAAATGAACAAATCATATTTGTTGCATTAATTTAGAATGAACAATATTTTTTAACATTAAATATGGGCAATATTCATTTTATTAAATTCATGAACGATGTTGCAACACTCGTTAAACTGCTGTTAAATGCATTTGAGAATATATAGATTGAAAGTAAGTTACAAAAAATATCTTCTTATTTTATTTTTAGAAGATATTTATATAATTAGAGTGTCATATTATAAAATTATCTTTTTATGAGATATTAGGAATTCAGTTATATAAATTGTATAAAAGTAGGGAGTGGATATATTATTAATGATTTTTTAGTAATCTATTAATTATTTGCTTCTTAATATTTTATTTTGAAGTAAAAAAATGTTTTATAACTGATTAATTGCATAACAATTAAATGCATTTTTGTTTCTAATTTGTATACGTAATTGTTCATAAATTAATATATTAGGAAAATACAGTACAACTCCCATTATCCGCATCACATAGGACCGGACCCCATTCGGATAATAAAAAATTCAGTTAATTGGAATTTTTTCACAAAAAAGGGTCCATTTTAATTAATTATTGTAGGTTGAAAATAGGAGTAAAATCTATATATTTTTAAATAAGAATTTGATGAAAAAGCAACACATTTACATGTTGGTACTTACAAGTGCTATGGATTAATACAGTATGTATGTACTGTATTGTAATTAAAAAACATTGCTTGCTGAACATCTTGGTCGGAGAAAGCTGTGTCACCTGCCTTCATTGTTACTGAGTAGCTAAGTCGTCCTCTGCTTGACAGAGAAAATTTGCATGCGTGATTATATTCGGGCTGATGCTCCATCCACTTCAAAGCAGTTTCAAACCAGAAAAATGCTTCACTATCTGATGGTTCCATGTCTGCTTCAGCTTGGACATTAAGGTCATATTCTTAATCGATATTTTAGATAAATTTTGCATCATTTGCAAATTAGGCTCTCACTTCTAATCCATTCTCTCTTTTATCTTCAGCTCTAACTTCTGAACATCCAGGAATTTTCAAAAGAATGTTTTTTAATTCTTCAAGTGATACGTCATTCTAATCTTCTCTCACCTTATTCCTTTTTTTTCCCAATTTTCTTTCTTTTCTTCAGAATTAATTATTTTTCTGAAATCCTGGAAGGATGCAGATAACTAGCGATTCGGATATAACGAATCTCGGATAGTCGGAGCTCTACTGTATTATTGAATTAATGTTGTTATTTCATAACTGATTAAAAATATTTCAGAACTGAACCAAATAATATGCTACAACATTCTTTCATCAGTTATGAAAAACAACATTATTGGTAGAGAAATGTTTCATAAATGATAAAATTAAATGCATTTTTTTAAAAATTTGTATACACAAATGTTCATATTACAATATATTTGGGCTGAGCAGATTAACAGGAAACAGTTTGATTATTTCATATTGTTATTCGTATAATATTTTTATAATATAATATTTCAGAACTGAACGAAATAATATGCAACAACATTCTTTTATTAATTATGAAAAACAACATTATTGGTTGAGAAATGTTGTTTCATAACTGATTAAATTAAATGCATTTTTGTTTTAATTTGTTTAGACAAATGTTCATACTACAATATATTTGGGCTGAGCAGATTAACAGGAAACAGTTTTATTATTAGTTATCAACAGAAACAGTTAAAATTTCTTATTTACTAAAATTAATAATATATGCCATTGCAATTACACAATAGAGGCATTTTCTTATCAACTTCATATTTGAAGTATCCGTATTTACTTCAATATTGCTAATTTTTAAAGAAATTTAAACTGAAAAAAGTTTTGTTGCTTTTTCTCAGGCTGAATAATTTTTTTAAAAAATTGAAGTCGAATTTTTTAGTTATTCGGCGAGAAATTTTCCGACTTCATTTTTGCTTAGTAGTCCTCAGGTAGATAAATTCATCTGACATATTTATTTCAAAGTAGTTTCTTCAAAGAACTCATGGAAGGGATATATTTTCCTGAAACAAAAAAGACTTGGAAATTTTTCCAAGATTTTTTGCATAATTTAATAACTAAGAAGGTATTTGTTTTGTCAGTAGCAAAGAATTCTAATTATTAGATAAAAACTTTAATTGAAATTAACTTTTTAATTAAAGCCTTTTTCAAATTAATTAATAGAAATTGATTTTGAAGAGGCATACCATTTTTGTTCATGAAGTAATCAAATCATTTATTTATCTGAAATGCAGAGTTTGTGGCCGCAGCTAATAAATTTTGAACTTGTTTTTGAATAGTACTATTGCAAATAAAGTTATTTCTTTTTAACTGGTTATGTTCATTATAAATTGAACTAGACTTTTTAGTATTCTTTGTAATAGAATTTTTTTAAATTTCAAATTGGTATTATTTAACATTTTTTTTATTTTCCTTTATTTGTTATACAAAGGAACAAATAGATAATTAATTATTCACTTCTTAAATTGCATTGAAAATGTACATTAAAACATTACATGTTTAATTGCATTATTATAATTAAAATTTAAAATCAATATTCTCTTGAATTTCTCGAATCATCTGAAAAATATAAGATTTCGAATATTGAATTCTAGTTTTTTTTATATTCTGGAGGGGGGGTTACGGTTGTTAAATCTTGACTAAAAAGTTGGCTATTTAACTCAAATTTTTAACGAGAATAATTTTATGGGCATCCAATTAAATTATTCTTCAAACATAATTAGTATTTTGATTAATAGTTGATCAGGTAAAAATAACCCAATTTTTATTAAATTTTTGCTGATTAATAATTCAGTTTAAATTAATATAATTTCCCATAATCTCATGAATACTTATAGAATTAATCAAAACTTGTTAAAATTCTTAGCTCTATTCTATGTAAATAATTTTATAATTCCAATTTTAAACTAATTTCATTATTCCAGTGTACTTAAATGAAATAATTTTTTGCATAAGTTAACATTTCTAATGTAAAATTTAAATTAATATTCAGTGAATACATTGCAAATTTTCATTATTACTACCTCAATATAACACCTTTTTCTTCTAATAGTCAATTGAATCCAATTACAAGTTCGGTTCTCAAAATCTCTTTAACCAAAGACCGAAAGTTTGAACCAGTTGTAGTATTGAATATGTTTTTCAAAAGGAATTGAAGAGATGAGTAGAAATGTTGAAATGTGTTTTTAACAAGAATATATAATAAATAGGTGTTCACACATTTAATATTATTCGAATTTTGCTAGTAAAGCTCAGAAAACAGTGAAATTCTTAAATAATTCACTGAGAATGATTTGAATTCAACAAAAATAGTTTAGAGATGAAAATCTCTATGAAATTGTCTATACAAATGGAGCCATTTGAGCTTTAAAATACAGGAAACAAATTATTATTCTTTTCGAATGCAGGAATAAGTTCAAATAAACTACTAAAAACGTGTACTTAACCGCAAGATTTAAGAACTAAATTTTGTTAAAATAATTTTCATAGTATCTAAAAAAATAATGTTATCATTCCTTGAACAGTTTTCTTAGAAAATTATAATTTTATAAATTTTTATATTTGTTGTATATTTTATTTATCAAAGTTTAGCACAAATTACTGAAAAACTATTCCAATCATCTTCGAGAGATCAACTCTTTGATGATTACTTTTTAACTGTGTGATTGCCGGTCAAGATTGAAAAGTGTCACTGTACATAAAGAATTGATTAAGATATTTTAAATATTGAGATACTATTCTTTTATAAATTAAGATTTATTTATGGTAAAAAATTCTATTTCTATGCTTCTTTTATACTTGATATTTTGAAAAATTCATTAGAAGTTTGAAATTTAAATTTTAAGTTAAATGCTCTTTTACTTTTAATTCTTATTTTCTCTTTACCGAAGATTCAAAAGATTAAAAAAGTATATAAAATAGGAAGTGCTCGAAGATTAAGATTTATATATAGGAAATTTTAAAATTCACACCTTATTTTTAATTAAATCTTCCAATAAAAAAATTATCAATATATTTATATATTCTATTGATTTATATTATATTATTCTATTCAATTATAGTATTTTTGTGCCTTAAATAATTATTAACCTTTTCACAACCCTTTTTGTAAACTTTGTATTCTTAAAATTTATAAAGATTAGTTGCTTAATTAAAATAAAAATATTATACTTTTAAATTAATTGCATAAATTTCTAATGAAATTTTTGCTAAATAGGAAATTTTATTAAAGTTAAATTTGATTTGCAATAACATGTACTGTTAGCATTTTATTTCTTATAAGTTTTTTAATTATTTCTCAAAACTTTAAATTTAGATATTCCTTAATTTTATATTCATTAAATTTTAATTGTTTGTAATGAGAATTTTAAATTCATATTTTTTATATAAATACGTGTATAATGCGATGATTTTATGTACAATGCGATTCAAAGAAAATTTAACACCCTGTAAGACTCATCAAATGGTTTGAAATTAAGCATGTGAATTAGTCTAGATATAATAGGAACAAATGATTAAGCATTCAGCTTAGAAAACAACGTCAAAAAGACATCCAAAGCATCCAAATCAGTATATTGAAAAATGTTCTTAGCAAACGATAAGCAATTACAAGTGCATCAGTGAGGGGAGATGGACTTCTAATGAATATGGCAGCAATGGATTAAATAATGTATAAATTAATAGCAGTAGTGGATAAACATTAGCATTTGCAATATTGACAAATAGAAGTCAGTAACAAGAGATGATGTTTGTGAACATCATTCACTGATTATGTCTGCAACAAAGCTTTATAGCATGTGATGGAACTGTTTGCAATTACAGTCAACCCTACTCTATCACCTTGAAGTAACCTCACTTTGAAGAAGCTCTGACATAGAATGGAAACGAAACAGATAATTTACATCTAAGAAACTGTGCCTGGCTTATCAATTCATGATAAACAAAACTTTCATCCGTAGGTACATTAACAGTAGTGCTACCACCAATATCATGATCATTTTCTTTTCAGCATTATACAAATCAAAGACAATTTGAGTAGTTAGCAATATATTCATGAATTCTTGGAACCAAATAACCTACGATTACTTCGTTCTAAGACTGCGTTCCAATCGAATAATGTGATTTTTCATGTCGTTTGCATTCCAAATTTTTTGGCATTTCAAATCTGATAACCATAATTAAGTTTCAACTTTTAAAATTGGAATTGGATCACGAATGCCATGGAAAAATTTTCAACTTTTCCTTGAAATTCAAGATTGGATTCATTTTTATTTACCTTGGTATTCACGATCGGATTCATTTTGATGTACCTTGGTATTCATGATCGAATTCATTTTGATTTTCCTTGGTATTCATGATCTGATTCATTTTGAATACGTCAGGGATATGGTTACCAACAAAGATTAGCTAGTATGAGATTCATCCAGAAGTGAGGATTTGCAGTTAAACATTCAACAAAAAAACTAAAAATTACATTCCCTAAGCCAAATCTAAATTTTTTATCCGTCCTTACAACATTGAAGGGAATTTGACTTCAGTAGAATAAACTTCACATACAGTGTACTTGTTTCGCATGCTCATTTAAATTAATGCCTCTGTGGAATGTAGTCCCTTATATCTTACTTCATTTTTTTGTAACCTTTTCATTAAAAGTCTTTCTCGCATCTTTTTTCTTTTTTTAATGTTACAATTTTTCTAAAAAGTTGTACAATTGAAAATTTGGCATATATTTGATTATGTATTGAAATAATTAAGTACATTTTCAAAATTTGAATAAAATCCTATTCTATCAAAAATAAAAACATGTGAATTGATTAATATAAATGAAATAATTTTGTAAAAATTAAACACAAGGTAATTTTTAATTGAAGTTATTTAAGCAATAAAATACAGAAATATCCTAAGAGAAAATTGAAGTTTAATATTGGTGATCTATGGGAAATATATAACACTTGAAAAAGAAAGAGAGGTACATCAATATACCAATTAATAACACAATATAAAAATTTAAAGCATAGTTTTAAAAGTATAAGAAAATAAAATAAGAAATTTTTAAATACAAATCAACATTCACAACTTCAAAAATCAGATATGAGATATAAGTGCAGAAATAATCTTGATATTTGTATTCTGTCTAAAACTTCTTTTTTATTTCCTTGTTTATGAAATTCAATTTTTCAACTTTTATTTTCAAGAAAAGATTCTTAAAAATATCATAACAACGAGATTTACTAAAATCCTGAAAATAAAATTTGCACATTGAATCATGAAATTCAACTTCTGGAATTTCTGGCAAGAAATGTTATTTCAAGATAATGTAATTATTCTCTCCCCTCCCCCCAAAAAATGAAATATATGCCAACAAAAACAATGTTGCCTACATACTATCACAGAAAATGTGGTTAATATGTAATGCTAACAATTAGTCAAGACAGAGGAAGATCATCTACTCACCAATAAAAAGCAATTTCTTTTGGATACAGTAAAAAAATCCTCTAGTATACTCGAAAAAACTCGATGTAAAATAGGCTTTCTCAGCTGATCTTAATGCATGGAGGCCAACTGTGAATATTTCATGATATCAATTCAGTCTCCATGTAGGTCAAGGTGTTTGAGTTACTGAACATCAAAAGTTAATGTTAAGTAATCGAAGATAAATAATGTTTACTCACGAGTCCCAGTTTAGTTGTAAATAAGATACCTGTCATCTTTTGATATGAAGAGGATGGGATATTTGAAATAGTCTCTCACATTCATTCAAGAAATATATTACAAACGTGGTGGATAGATGGTGTTGACTGGAATCAGCATCAGATAGACATACGGACATGTCGTATGTCATCATTTGGAAAGGCAGTTTAATGGCTCAAGCAGAAGAGATACCCAGACCTGAGGTCATATCTTACACTACAACTAATAGCAATTCTTTCTTTTAATGTATGATGATGATAGATCTTATAAGTTTTGTCTTGCTGAGGGAATACCTAAAGTTAAAGTTGAAACTATACAACGTATTGGGTGCATTGCATACAATTTATATGGCAGCGTATATACGTTATACCAGAGAACTCTTGGCAAAACAAAATAGTGAACGCAAGGAGAAGAGGAGTGAAAAAGGTAGACTGCTTTAGAAGAAGAATGTATCACTGAAAAGAAAATTACAGTTAAAGCTTCTGCAGAACTCAAAAAGCATCTGATCTCACTAATGTGTGACAATTCCCAAGACATTTATCAAAGTTTTATGGTAAGCAACGTCTGTAATTACATTGCAGCCATGAAACTTGGCCGAACGATGAGTGGAAGAAGCGTTATGCAGTCTGATAAACAACATATAACTCTTCTTCCCCTTATCACTTTTCACGTTTTTCCCAAAATTAGGAAGAATGTACTTTTTGAAGACATCTACACACAAGCATCAGTATTTTATCTTTCCAGCCTGGATAAACGGTAGTCATTGTATTGACAGCAATGCCGTGGTTTTCTGCTAATTCATTCATAAATCTGAAAAAATGTATCACTCGGAAAAGTCTCAGAAAAGTTTTAGCCGATCAAGTCCATCGAATAAGGCAAACTTTGTTTCCTGCAAGAGATGCAATTTCCAGGGCTAATAATGTTTTATTCATGCAGTTGAATTTGAAAACAAACTGATTAGAGATGAACATGAAGAAAAAGTGGAGCATTTACCTTATCTTCCTAGTCCCTCAACTTCAACATAAAAAGATCCCATAACGATGCATTTTAGAGCATTCATTCCGGACAATCAATATCCACCATCATTTCTTTAGTATTTTTTCAATATATCCAAAAAGTATGATGCAATATTTCTCTAAATGACTAAATGATTTGATTTCCAGGTAAAAGCAGCAATATTAAAAATCAAATGTGTGGTCATATGATGTATATAAGAAAAGTATTCTTTATAAATTTAGAATGTTTTCTCTATTTATAGATAAAAACTTCTGTGCAATTGAAATGTTAAAATGCAATTACTTTAACATAAATGCTTTTTCACAATGTTTTTGTGTTCCAATGTTTTTCTAACATAGTGTTTGTGTGGACATATGAAATGTAGTTATGATTTTGCTATGACATTCCAAAATATTTCACATTTGCACTGATTCGGGAAATTTAATCCAAAATAGTTATTTAATGATTATCTTAGTATTTAATTGTTCATCAGTCCAGATTTGATGTTCTACTTAATATTTAGTTGTCTGTAGTCGTTTGGAATCTACTTTAAGCCAAATTATATTAGTCAATATAATTTGGCTTAAATCAACAAAATAATCAACAAAAATAGATCCAAATTAAATTAGTCTAACAAACAAATCAACTTTCCACAGCTAACCATAAACATTAACATATTTTATTTTCCGTTAACCCGCTATCTTTTTAGTAAACACTAAAACCAAATTACTTCACTTTAATTATAATCGCTGCATTATTCAGATGAATATGTATATGATCTCTTAAATATCTTTAATTAGAAAAACTTCTAAGCTTCACTTTTTTTATGATTTCTTTTGCAACAATTATTAAAGTAAGTGAAATTTGAAAATTTGCATAATAAAACATTATTTTCTATAATTTGTATTTATGTTCTTAGCAGCAGAGTTAAAGCTTTCTATGTTTCTGCACAAAAATTGAAATAATGTTTCTGAAGTGTATAGTATTTTTTGAATTATCCTACTTAGGGAAGAAAAATCCTAAGTAGTATCTAACAAAAATGCACATTGGTGTGTGCGAGAATGAACATAAAACTTGTTTGTCAGGTATGTTGGTTACTGAACTTTAAATTAATCAAATCTAAATTTGATCAACAAAATTTAAATCAATGTTACTAAACTTTTTGATGTGCAAACTAGTTTTAAAATTACTTCTCATATTATGATTCACAATTTAAACGTTTTATCAAAGTGAGAATTACTTATGCTTCCTAAATAAATATACATAAACTAAAATAAATTAACTTTTACTGGATAAATTTGATATTGAATGATATCGCCAAAATTTTGCTTAGTATCGCCAAAAGTTAGATAGCTTTGAAGTGCTGTTCAAGTAAAATATTGTGCTTAACTTACTCAATTGATCTTATATGAACGAAAACAAATATTTAACAAATAAAATTTAAAAAGCTTTGAAATTATAAACAATATTTATTAAAATTTAAGTGAAATTTTATTACTTAAATTTTTTTAATTATTACTTCTATAATTAAAAATTATAGAAGTAATAATTAAATTACTTCTATAATTTTTATAGAAGTAATTTAATTATTACTTTATTATGTTTAAAGTGATGAAAATATTAAAATAAATTTTGAAAAGAAAAATGCTTAGTTTCCACTGAAAAAAAATGAAGAAAAACAAGAGCTTTTATCTTCTCTTTTTAAGTTTATAAAGGTGTTTTAAAACTTCTATTAAGAGTTTAAATTTTTGTTTTTATTTAATTGGTTAGCATAGTAAAAAAACAATTCTTATTGAGACACAAAATCAGTTGACTTCTTTTACATAATGATGAACTTCACATACCAGAAGAATTAATATAATACCACATAGAGTGATTAGATAAATAACTTGGAACGATTGCATGGCTTTTTAAGAACTCGTAATGCAATGCTTTTTGAGAGTTCTTACTGATGGTACACGATGGTCATATTTAAAAGAAAGAAGTCTAAAATCTCCCACACATCAACCCTAAAAGATGTTCAGGAAAACGCACATCTCTCATTATTTAGCAATGGCTGGAAATGATTTCAATATTTTCTACACCGAAAGTAAGTTCTATAAGAGTTTAAAGTGAGAAAATAAAAGATGTGAAATCCAGATATGCTTTTTCTATATTGGGAAAATTCTAAACGTATCAAATTAAAGGAATAATAAGACAATTTTTCTTTTAATTTCATCAATGTGGTTGACAAGTTCATATTGTCTTTTTTAACTTGCTCCTTTCTCTCTAGATTATACAATAGAAAAAGCACATTAAAGAAGAAAATTGCTGTCAAAAAATAGTAATATTATAAATTATTTAATACAGCGACAAAGACTAAGAGAATATTATTCAAATTGTAGTTTTGAATCGAAATCCAAGAAGTGATAGGGAAAATCGACAAAAAGATTTTAATGTCTGAATATAACCCCAAGAACAAAATTAACAATCATTTTCAAATTAAAAGACTGAAAAAAAATCTTCAGACTCCTTTTTAGAAATGTTTTTCAAGAATAGATTCATCACAAGATGATTTTCTTAATGACTTTTCCTTGAAAATAAGTCATATGTGGTTATTACAATGAAGAAAACCCGGAAAACTCCCAGCATACAACAGATATGTATCTAGAATGCCGAATAACAACACTTGTATTTCTTTGTTTAGTAGAAACTGGATTTGAATAAAAGATTGAGTATTAAAAATAAATTTTAAAAAATTTAATACAAGGAATCATCAGTTTTTACAGCATTAAACTGATTGACTCTTAGAAGATGTGTTATGAATGATTCTCAGAAGTATGCGATTAGTATGACTCACAAGTAGAAAACATAGCATAGAAACAAAGAATATAATTTTCATCTGGACATCAATAATGTACTGCAGAATATTCACAAGATCTCGGACTTTTAAAGAAGAGTATTTTGACTGAAAGTACTTTTGCGGCAATCTGCCACTTGGGATAGTAGTTAATCATTTCTTTTTCGCAAAGAATCCTTAGAATAGAAATACTTTTTTACATTCCTCAATACAGAAATATACTGCAACGTTTGTTTACCATGAAAATAACTACATTTCATAAAGAGCAAGATGGCATTATACTATGAAACATTGATATATCTACGACACTTTATGTTGTCAGAACTAATTCAGGAAGCAAAAATAGAATAGATTTTGTTGCTAAGGGTATTAACTCAATTGAAATTCCCCGATAATCAGAACCAACTGTCATTTGAAGAAACCAGAGTTTTGATAACACTTAAGAGAAAATACCATTTTAATTAGGCTTTGTCTCAGAGGGCTATTGCTAATAATGTTGAACCACCATCTTTTCGTTTCTGCATGTCACCAGCAGAGGATTTTTCCACAGGGTTCATATTCACTTCAACCTCTCAAGAACCAACCAACAGCTAAGGAAGAAACCCGAAAATCTTCCAAACACCCATCCTGACAAATGTGCATGTAGAAAACAAAAATACAATATTAATATTCAGTTTTTCTGAAACATTTTGCTTCGAAATTGGGGTCTTCTTTGCATCGAAATGGGTACGTTGATGCAATGAACACAGCGACTTAGCTATAGTGAACCAAACGTAGCATCATTAGACACAGGCTTATGGACAGTCTTAGTTGTTGTAAGGTATTTTAAAATTCCGCAGGAAAATAAATTTCGGAAGAACTTTTCATTGATAGTGAGCCATTTTCACAAATGAGATGGTGAGAGAAATCCTTAAAACTTCCAGCACTCAACATGATAAATGTGCATGCAGAAACACAAAATCTGTCTCCAGTTGTTCAGCAGTGGCTGGAATCTAGCCCAGGATCTTCCATTTCGAAGACAGCTGTCTTATTTCTGATCCATGGTAAGCCCCATAAACTAAGAATTTCAAAACGAAATCGAAAGGTGGATAAAACCATTTCAAATGGTACAGTTTAGAACTTCGGCAGCGGTGGCCTGGTTGGATAGAACGCAATTCTCATTATCGGAAGATAGTGAGTTCGAATCCAGGCTTAACCGAAGATCCGTCGTGTTCACTAAAGGTTTCTGGAGCAAGTTAAAACTGGGCGTTGTCGCAATGTCCTCCAAGTGAAATGATTCCTTTGGGGGTGGCAGGCCTAGTATTGAGGTCCTTCTGCTTGGTCCCTACTTCAAAATCCCGAAGACTACATCTTGCTGCTTCTATCTAACCGATAGAGCCCCCCGATTCAGGGAAGCAAAAATTAGGACTTGTCATATCTAGATAATGTCACATCTAGAAAAAGCTATTTCAGTTCCTGAAGCTGTATAAGTAAAATTACATGTGGAGTATTTTCTGATTAGGATTTGCTTTATTTTCTTTTGTGATAAACTTTTTTATATTTTATTTACACTTTTTAAACATTTTTATATTTTTTATTTAATACTTACACAAATTTTTAAAAAATATCAATTGTTGTATATTACTTAATAAAAAGGATTTACCATAACTTATATAAAAACTGAAACTGTTCGTCTCTTTATTTACAAAGTGAAGATGATACAAAGATAGCAGATTATTAAAATTTAAGGATATTTTATATTAATAAATATTATATCATGATATATATATATAGTATATATATATATATATATATATATATATATATATATATATATATATATATATATATATATATATATACATTAAATATTATGTACTGAAGTAATAAAAAGATTACCAAAATTACTCTTTAATTGTTTTTCATCTACTCAAGTCTATTGATTTTTTTCCATGGTTAAATCGTCGCGTTCAAGACTATTAAAAATTCTATTCTTACTTGAGTCTCTTCTGTCTCTAGATTTAAAAATTAAATTTTTAATTTTAAAATTTATAAATTTCATATTTAAATTTCTAGCATTTGAAGTAATTATTTTTATTATAAGAAGTACAATAATCTGTACGTTAATTTCAAAATAAAATTAATTAATATAAGTGAATTATATTAAAACTAAATAAAATAAATTAGAATTAATAACTTAATTTGACTAAATACTTTTGATTCTAAATTAATGAAATTAATTAAATTATTTTATTAATTTGTTAAAATTAATAAAGTAAATAATAATTCAAAGTACAATAAAGTAAACAAATCTAATAAAGTAACAATTTCTACACATGCTATAAATTATTCAATCTTATTTGATGCTTGCATCATAAATTTTAGTAATGAAAAACATGTTTCACACAAAGTGAAAGGAAAATAAATATACATAAGAACAAAAAAAATATCTCCATCATTTTTTATTTTAACTGTTTACAATTATTACATATTTTATTAAATTGAATTATTTGTATTATATTTCTACTTAATTATATTTCTTTCATAATTAATAACAAAAATGCTTATTTTTCGAGGAAAGAAAATGTTTAAATTTACAACACTGTTTTTAAATTCATACTTTTTGAACAAAAAAGTTATTTATTTACTTGTTTGAAAGATGGTGAATATATTTTTTCTTTGATCATTTCACAAATTCTTCAGACATGGTTGTAAAATACATAGTTGTTCAGTAAAAAACTAACTTTTTATATGTACGAATGGTAATAATTTTCCTCACTAAGTACATGTTTCTAATCAGAAAAAGAATTATGATCAATTTTAAAAGAATTATTTTCTTTGCGAAGATGAATTTAACAAACAATGCTTTATTGACAAAAAGATAAACACTATTTTACAAAAATTAAGGAAACGAAAAAAATTAATTAAGAATTCTTTAAGAAAGTTTCTGTTTTTAAATATATACTTAGTATATTTTTTGGAAATGATGTAGCACCACTATCCATCTTTTTAATAATTATTTCTTTTGTTAACATCAGAAAATTTTTTCGCAGCTTTTTTTTTCTCTTTATGATGCATTGTTTTAAGAAAGTTGTTTTTCAAACATTAAGCAGTTTTGTGAGATTATGTTTTCTTTCTCTGTTTCTTCTTCGTACTAATTTTTCACATTTCATTTGAATGTTTTTATTTTTTAATTTGCTGTATTTATTCTTTAAAAGTATTTCTTAGTAAAATATAATTTTAAAAAATGTGAAATCGTTTTCAATTACAAAGTCAATAAAATATTAAGTTATTTAGCGGAATAATCTTATTGATAGTGATTATGCTTTTTATGTGGGAATGTATGCTGTCGAACATTTCACATTCCAAGAATTTAAATTCAATAAAGAATTCATGATTATGATTAACTTAAATATGATTCTGATGAGTATAATGAATCTGTGCATTCATTATTTTTCTTGAGTTCGCTTACAATAACTCTCCTGATAACACTTGAAGATAATGCAGTAGATTTCAAAAGAAAAATATTGAATTTAATTCTTCTTTGTGTGGGAGTAGACCGTCCCTTTTCTAATGCCCTTACATTTGTGCTTAATAGTGATATTAAAAGGAATTCGTCATACCAGAAATCGAATTTATCACACAAAATTTCTTAAAACTTCTAGGATTTGCATATGAATGTTTTCCTGACAAACATTGTTTCTAATTTTATCTAGATATACAAAGACCATATGATAATTTGGTCTTTTTTCATTCTCAAAGATAATCACTCATAGCTGACACCGTGTTGTTGGTTTAATCAATTCCTACTCTTAAACTGTGTCAGTGTGCATCATCTTAAAGTCATATTAGATTGATTCCTAAATAAATTGACTTTGGTTGGTTGGTTGGTCGGGTTTTCTGGCGCAAGGTCCAAAAAGGACAAGCTTGGTTAAGTTAATGTCATTTATTCCAATATCACTACGCTAAAAGTGATAACAAAGATCTTGCACTATGAGAAAGCAAGAAGTAGAAAGAAAAGATAAATGGATAATGTTCTGAAGGACTGAAGAACTTTAGAGATTTCCAAATGAAACATAGTGCTACAGGCTAAGCCCCACTCCAGCCTAGGATACAGGTAAAGAAGAGTGAATATATAATCTTGAATTTCAATTAATCATGAAAAATATTCTTCCACAAAAGTTCGCTAGTATCTTTGAGAAAAAGCTTCCATTCAGTTTCAGATTATATTTTAAAATTATCAAGTACAATGATGGTAAATCAAAAGAGATAATAAAATGGAATAATTTAGTTGATTTCAATATCTTAAAAGTAGCTTAGCATTGCTTATGGTCGTAAAATACCATGAACATGAACAGGTGGATATATAGATGTGGTTTTATAATCCTTTAGATACCGATTCTGTGATTTCTGTAGATTTTAGTACCACTTAACGAAAGCAAATAATCAATAGTGATTTAATAATAATTTATTTAATAAGCATTCAATGCTAATATACTATCTTTAAGAGGTTTAGCTTTGTATACTGTAATTCAAGAATGATAAATTTATGTGAGTATCTGAAATGCCTGGAAATAAAGCTATTCAATCTGTTTTGAAGAAACAAAGTGAGTTTTCCAATTATTATTATACCATAATGCTATCATTATAAGAATTTTCATTATATTGCATATAATTTGATATATTTTAAGTGTCATGCGCAGTATTTATAGAATTGAATTTCTAATATCTAAAAATATTCAAAAAATAAATGCTAAAATATATGATTAAAATGCTGAAAAAGATGTTGAAAGTTACCTTTCTCTATTAACAAGGTGCAATTTTTCTTCTTTTTTATAATATTTTAATAAAAATCAGCTTGTTTGCAATAAGTTAACTGTAAATTCATTATTAAGACTGATTAAGCAATTGAGTTCTACAATAAGCATACGCATGCAACTCAAAATTAAGCATGCAATGAAAAAGTGCAAATGAATTTAATAACTATTAATAAGGTGCTTTTTTATAATATTTTGATAAAAATCTGCTTGTTCGCAATAAGTTAATTGCAAATTCATTATTAAGACTGATTAAACAATTGAGTTCTACAATGAGAAGACGACATTTGAATTTTCCCGATGAGATTACTTCCCAAATTATTACAATGGCAACGCTATGATTATATTCATTCTTTCATGTTTTTGCATACGCATTATATTTATTAGTAACTCATATGACATGGATGAAACGCACAAATGGACATGGACTTCAATATTTAAGAAAATTTTACCAAAAGGCAATTTTTAAACGTTTCACAATTCCTTCATTTTGTTATTACCTAATGTGTAATGAGACTTTATTTCTGACGTTGTGAAGCACCGTTTTGAATAAAGTTGAAGGAAAATAAATATTATTTTTCATCATGGCAATTTTTCCACTAAAGTTGAGTACATATTTTCAACTGGAGAGCCAAGGCTTACGAATGCTGGAGAACTTTATCTATTTTTTGGGAAATATTTAAGATTTGTTTTTTGGGAAGCATTCTTAAAATATATTTTTTATTATGTAATATGCTAGAATATTTTTTAGAAATTTAAAATAACTGTCAAAAGGGTTTAAATAATTTTAAGATTTTTATATAGAATTATATTTTTGGAATAACACATTACTGTGTTTCTTTATAGAATATTTTATATACGTAAATAGAAATTTTAAGAAAATCATATGGAATATATGTTATGAAGTGTATAACGTATAATCCATATAATTTACCAAAAAAAAAAAAATCTTTAAAATACATAGAATATGTTTAATCTACTCAATAATGCATACCCAATATTCGATAATCATTTGGCGTGGATTAACTAATATGCAAGATTATTGAAGCACACACATATATATATATATAATGATAAATGTTTTAAATAATTAACTCAGAAATATTGCCAAATATTTTGTCTTTAGTTGAAGAATATCATATACCATTTGGCTAACAGTGATATTCATTACATTAAATGGGCTATTCAAAGTAATAAGAAATCCATACAAAAAGAAGTGCCTTGCACTTAATATGCTGTGGGAGCATCCTCGGGAAATAAGAAGGATTGAATTCTCTTTAAAATGGACATTTACAAGTTTTGTATGGCAATAAGTGGAATGTTGCACCATTCCTAAAGCAGAAACTGCTTTAACGTCTGGAGAAACGCTAGAGTAGGATAACGGGATGTCATTCTTTCTATCAAAACTGACCACAAGAGCTTTGACGTTTAAGTCTGGTGATTAAGTAAGATGCGTAATTGATTCTTCATGTTTCTGTAACCATGAGTGAACAATTCGACAAGGATGAATTTGGGAGTTGTCATCTTGATAAGTGAAATCTTCAAACGGAAACAATGTCTGCACCTTAAAACGCAGTTGGTAAGTCAAGAGATTGGCATAGTAAATGCTAGCGACCTGTTCATGTAAGGAAACAAAAAAATGTATTTTAAACCTCGAAACGAGGCCTCAAACCAATACAGAGCCATTACTATGTTTCACTCAAGAAAAGAAACAATACTAGGTACTAGGTTATGTAGATGTTCATTCAGTTCAGTAATGATTTTTGGTACTGTGGTCTTCGCTTCTGGTGATAACAACAATCTTCTTTTAAGGGCCGTGGTAGCCTAGTGGTTAAAGCATCCGCCTTCCATTCGAAAGGGCGGGGTTCGATTCCCATTACCACCAAAGACCCACCGAGTACTTGCGATAAATGTGCTCTTTAAATCTATGGAATTGAAAGTCCTGTGGTCAGTAGTTGAACAATTACCATGAGTGTTGGAGAAAATTTCCTTCCTATCCAGATCAAAGTCAAAATTCAGGAATTGGATTCTGTGATAGAGCCATCTATTGGAGGAATATTAGAACAAAGACATACTTTCACCTCTGTGGTACTCTGGTTAAACGAAAGACGCACCCTTCTGACTTAATTTCAGATAGCCGTTAGCTGGCGAGCTTGGTTTGTCCAAGTGTCATAAATAATAACAAAAGTCTTTTTTAATGGCTACCTGTCTATCCAAGGGACTTTTTCCCTTCTACAGCTCTGTGGCACATGTGTTGTTTTGCCATGATTGTTGTATGCTGTCATAACATTCGGCATATTGATGCCTCCAAAAGTCGTGCTACTGTGGGGCTTCAATTATTTGCTCTCTTTGGAACTCCGAAAGAATTCTCATTGCAGATTTACACAAAACGGGAGCGCGTGAAATTAAACAATGGTGTACAATATACTTAGGTTCAACTTTGAAACTCAACTCAGGGCTAGAAACAGAAAAGTATGCTGGTGCAACAAAAACAACCCTTAAGACTATAAGTAGTACCAATGTAGTACAAAAAAAATTCAGGTAATTGTGTATTTAATTTAATCTTATATTATCACATTTTCAACCTGTTTTCTAAGAGGCCTTTTCATTGATTTGGAAAATATTTGTATGTTCTATTTAATTAACCAAATAAGTTTCAATATTCAATTTAAAAATCCAAATATTTATGTATTTGAATCGAAAATCATGATTTGAATTACATAGACTAAAATGTTTTAAATTAAATTATTTTTATAAAAGAATAGAAATTTTATAAAATTTTTGATAATCCATTTTCAGATTTTTATTAGAAACAAACTCAGGCTGTCACAAAACTCTTTGCGCATTCTCGAGTTCCTACGTTATCGATATTTTAAATTCATATTTTGTCATCGCTGTTGTCAACAAACTGAATTGTTGATTATAGTCTCAAACGAATTTTGTAATAATCGTCTGCTAGAATGAAATCAAATATCAATTTTATATCATAATTGGAATATATTTTTTCGACAAAATTTTTAAATAAAAATGATACATATCTTAGTTTAAAAAATGGCAACACTGATAACTGTTTGAGAACTGATTAAATATACATTAATTACATAAATTTACTATTTTGTGAAACTGTATCTAATAATTATAATTTTATATTTTAATATAGTTCAAATAATTTTTTTCAAATATTCCAATATTTCAAAGTTTTATGAATATTTTTATTATTAATCAGATTTAATTTACTTATATAGAAAGAAATTATGACGTAACAATTGCTTCAAGTTTGTCAACATCTTAATCGTCAAAAATACAAAAAATACAGTAAAAGAGTTACACGGCCTCAATAGCTATTTAATTATACCGATACATTAGCATTTTCTTTGAATTTAGTTTGATTTTAAATATATTTTTGAAGCATTTTGATTTCTTCTAATATATTTTACCCCCAAATAATTTCTTAGTTATGTATCTTATGTCCCATGCCTATATATATATATATATATATATATATATATATATATATATATATATATATATATATATATATATATATATATATATATATATATATATATATATATATATACATGAAGGTTACTAAAGTTATGACGAATATTTGCACAAAAATTTAAAAATCTTGCCATTCGTACTTGATTCTCAGGATTTAAAAATTAATAAAATTTTTAAATTATATCATTACTTTTCACTAATAATATTATAAAAATTAATGCTAAAATTAAAAAGTATAATAGCAATACAATCAAATGCTAAACAATACAAAAATTTAGGAAATTAATTTTTGGTCTAGTGGAAAACTTTGTAAATACAAAAGTAGAAACAAGATTCTTTCTCATTCACTACTTTAAATCAGCATTTTCCTTTTTGGTTAAAACACATAAATAAATGAAATGGTTCTTATATTACGTTGTAACTAAAATCCAATTTGAAAATACAAAAATGTTTAGTTTGCTCTTTTTTAGTGTTCATTGATTATAGACGTATTTCTACTATTGTTATTTAAAACAAACTATTCTTATTGTTAGCATAAGGGTCATTTAATGGCGTTGTTTCCTAAAAAATGTAATTAAATTAGAATTAAGTTATGTTTAATATCCAAAAAAGCACAGCGTTGTTATAAAAGTATGGAAGGAAATGCATTACGTTATGGCTTCAGGATGAATTTCGTATACTATTCAAAAGTCTTTTTATTTGTCATTTTAAAGTTTAAAAAATTTATTGGTATTATTGTTATACACAAAAAGCAATTAACATATTCGACATAAATTTGATCGTAAATAAGCTTTTATCCATATTGAGTCATTGTTGAACTAAAAGGATTGATTTGATCTATTGTCTTTGTAATTCTGAGCACAGCATTATTCTCATTAAGAAATTAACTAGTGAGACATGTATTGTGATTGGTCAACCAACTTTTACGATAAAAAATGGCTTCTAATAGTTAAATGGCGTCATTGAGAAAAAATGTTTTGATTAATATCTGTTAAAAAGGCATCACGATCGAGCACGTCAGTAGCAACTTAGATTTCGAAAACACAAAAATCAGTTCATTTTCTGGCGTAACACACGGTGCATCGAAACGTTAAATTAATCGGTCTCCGACATGCATCCACCCCCACTCCCCCCACCATCCCTTTTTGGCTCTTTTCCCTTAAAACTCAGCCAACAATGGCCGCCACCGTGCTGCCTTATCGGAACTAATTTTTCAAAATAAATCACCGATCGCCCAGTTTTGCACTGGAGCAAAGATAGCTACTTCTTTTCGGTGAGGAGATAGGGACTAATTACACTACCATTGTTTCTGTGTCCCTCCGCCCGAACCACACCATCGACGGCGGGAGGGGTCGGTGGGTGGAAGCATTAACTCGTTTTATCCGAGAATAGCGCGTCGAGGGAGGGGATAAGAGCTCAGCCCCATAATGAGCATCAACTCACCTCATGATGAATGCCTACACCCCAACAAACGCATCTCTCCCTGTTCGGTTGCTTTGCCTGCCGATGCGCAATAGAGCGAAAGGACGACTCGAAACCGGGAGATAGGGAAAAGAGAATAGAACGAACAATAATAATATTACCAAAAAGTAAGGAAAAAAATAATAAAAAAATCGCCTTCCCCGTTGATTCCTTTTTGCCACGGCTAACCAGCTTGCCTGGCACCCACGAAAACAAATAAGGTAATTGATAAAAACTTTCAACTTAGTTCATCAGCGAGGGTGGCGGGGGAGGATCAGGAGGTGCGGATCCATTGGAAATTACGTATGTCATCGCAAAAACCCTGATAATGAAAGTTTTCCGGATCGAACACCACCTCATCGCTAACCCCCTTTCCTATGAGTTGGTTTTTTGATGTTCTTCTTATCCGACTCCTCACCCCTAGAGAACAGTTGCGGAACAGTGCACCTCACCCCCATCCCCCATCTGCAACGTCTTCTGATTTCGCCCCAGCCATACCTCGCCTCCTTCACATTTTCATTCTTATCCATGGATATTGACTCGGTTGCAAATGCCGTGATGGATCATCGCGAGAGATCTTGACTGTAACCGTCGTTTGACTTCGTGTGCTCTCTCTCTCTCCACTCCTTTCTGGGGATTTTCACCCTCTCCTCTTCCTTCTCTACACCCCTAAAAATCTCTCTCCCCCAATATTTTCTTATTTTTTGGATACTTTTTGTTGTACCTCGATGGTGGCGAGCAGAGCGGGGAAGGGGGAAAAAGTGGTTTTTGTTTGTTTTTATTTTCCCTACAAGGAAAAATTTTCCCTTTTTCTTTGCCTTCTTGGCTCGTTAACCTGTTGGCCCCCGATGCGTTGGCGATGAAATTAATAAATGAAATATAACGAAAAAAAGGACGAGGAACGCGCTCGTACCAAAAAATAATGTAATAAATGAAAAAGATATTTTTCCCTTCATTTAAAATTGCTTTCGCTCTCCAAAATAATTTAGAGATTCCAGTGGTCGGCGTATGCAGGGGGGACGTCAACTCTGGCATCATTTTTTCCACATCACAGATGGGAAAAAATTTTTTAATCGAATTTGTCTTCGTTCCTAACGCCATTAGTTGGTGAAGAGTGAGGGGGGAGTCCAAAATTAGAGGAGGGAAAAAATCACATTTTTACTTCACCTTTTCATTTTAAGTGATTCCCCCTTTTTGTGTTTAGTGAAAATTGGTGTGCGGAGATGATGGAAAATCAACAACGGTTGGACAATATTGCCACAAGAATCTCTCTCTGGCATAAATAAATCCTGTTTGTTTACTTAAACTTCATGAATAAATTTTGCGATGTAATGTCCTTTTTTTAAAAAAGAAATAGTTAATATTAAAGTAAATTACCTTAGTGTGATATAAAATTTAAAATAATCAAATTAAAAATATTAAGAAACTATTAACAAAAATGAAATTAATTTTGGTTAATGAATTTATAGATACTTAATCACATATATTCATTATTGAATCTTTCAAACATTACATTTTAAGTGAGAATTAAAATTTCCAGAAATTCTGCAAACATCAGCTTTGTAGAATATAAACCACATATAATAAACCCAATTAGTTAATTATGTAACTAAATTTACTTTAAGTATATTTATACACTACTGGCCATTAAAATTGCTACACCAAGAAGGAATGCAAATAACAGAACGATATTTATTGGACACATACATTATAGAAAAGTGTACTGAACAAGTACAAGGAAAGAACAAGTGATTAGATTTACAGGAAATTAGGATGCATAGATCTTTGAGAAATCAGTACCCAGAGCAGCCACCTCTGGCTGCAATAACAGCATTTATCCGCCTAGGTATGGAGTCAAACAGAGATTGTATGGCATGTACGGGGATCTCAGTCCATGCAGCTTCAACACTATGCCACAGTTCATCGACAGTAGTGGATGGTGAGTGATGGCGTGCCAATCGCTCGGCAACCAATGACCACACGTTCTCAATTGGTGACAGATCAGGAGAACGTGCTGGCCAGGGTAACAGTCGAACCTGTTTTGTATCAAGGAAGTTCAGAACAGTATGAGCAACATGCGGTCGTGCATTAGGGAGGCCTCGAATATAGGGCAGAGCCACGGGCCTTAACAAATCAGAACTGTAACGGTTGATGTTCAAAGTGCCGGTAATGCGAACAAGAATTGATCGAGACGTGTATCCAATGGCACCCCATACCATCACTCCAGCAGATGGGCCAGTATGGCGATGTCCAATGCAAGCTGGCAATGCGCGTTCTCCACGATGCCTCCAAACATGGATACGGCCATCATGGTCCTGTATACAGAACCGAGATTCATCTGTAAAGATGACGTGATGCCATTCCCGCATCCAGGTTCGTCGCTGATCACACCATTGAAGGCGCTCCTGTCTGTGACGCAGCGTCAATGGTAGTCGAAGCCATGGTCGCCGTGCAGACAATCCATACTGCTGCAAACGTCGTCGAACTGTTCGAGCAGAAACTTGTTGCCTTGCTAATGACTCCATTTCTCGACTCAGGGTTCGTGACGTGGCTGTACGATCCCTTGTGACCATGCGGATAAGATGTCTGTTTTCTCTGCTATTAGTGATGGGGGTCGCTGAGATCCTGCATGACATTTCGTATGATTGTCCTGAACCCATCGATTCCATATTCTGCTAACAGTCATGGGGTCTTGACCGACGCGAGCACCAATATTGCGGTACGATAAACCGCAATCCTGGTAGGCTATAATCCTTCCTCGATCAAAGTCAGACACGTGCTGATAGGCATTTCTTCTTCTTACACGAGGCATTACAACAATTTTCTTTGCCGAAAACAATGTTGATACGGAAATTGAGTATGAGAAAACTGCTGTCAAATCTCTGGTTTTATACACATTGTAGATGTCGCTACTGTCGCCTGCTTTGTATGAATGTGCTGAAAATCTAATCATTTGCATATCACAGCAAGTTCTACCTGCCATGAAAATTTCACGTGTGTGGTGTGCCGCTTTCCTGGTGTAGCAATTTTAATGGCCAGTAGTGTATTTATAAGGTATATTTTTATAATAAAAGTTTTTGTGTATTTTTGCACAACAAAACCAACAAGTGCATAATCATAAAAATTAAATAATTTGTAGGATTTGCATTTAAAATTTAAGAAATTATCCAAATTCAGTTAAGTTTTGAAATTCTTTCATAGAAATCAAACATAGTTGAGAAATCGATTAATATTTGAAGTTATTAATGTTTTGAAATTTCAATTTACTTTAAAATTTAATGTAATTCATTCCCTTAGTTACAAATATACAGAAATATTTTTAATTAATAGTTTAGTTGTTGGCAATGTAACGTTTGAGAGACATAATGTGGAAGTGGTGTAGTTGATATCCTAGTACTTATTAATTGTGTTAAGGTATTTTATTATCCAGATATAAATTCTTCCAGGGGAACTTTTCATACATACTGAGCTGTATTTCCATATTGCAAGGGAGAAAACCTGAAATTTTCCAAAGCTCTCACCCCACAAGACGTTATTTATCTTCCTTTTTACAAAATACAAGATTTATCTCCGATTGTTCAACATCGGCTGGAATAGATCTATGCTTTCACCCAGAAAAGTACGTTTTTATCCATGCCACGGAAAATTAGAAGGCAGTTTTAAACAATTTTTAATTAAGATTTAAAAAAAGATATAAATTAAAAACGTTATTAAAATTAGTATATTCTCATTTTTATAATCTAAGGAATGTAATTTATTTCATAGATTTAAATATTTTGTCTTGATAACTATTCAGTTGGATTGCATAGGTGCTGCATACATGATTCCGAATTCTGATTATTTTTGGCGACGAAGAAATGTTGCCAAGACGTAAATACTAGGATTACTAAAATAAAATTTTCTGCATAATTCTTATAGGTCTCCATATGAATGACGTAATAAAAATGAGGCTGCCAGATACATAAGAAAATCCGCCAAAAAATCGCCAATCTCAGAATTTGGTATTATGGATTATACGGCACCTGTGCCAATTGGAGGTTAATTTTATTTTGTTTTCGTTCAAAAATTTTCTTGTTGCTTGTTCAGGACGAATTTTTTGAATGGTTAGTTAAAAAAGAGTTGTATTTATTCTTTTAGGATCATTTCTTTATAAATTTATAATTTTTGATTTCTTTCCTTGCACAACTGGAATAGGAGTCATATTCTATAAAAATGTTACTTATGAAGACATAATGAAATAGGTAACAATAGAAAATTTATAACCATTTTATATTATAAAGAAATCAGTGAATATAAATGAATAGAAATGAATTAATGAAAAAATGTAAGTAATGATCTTGTGGATGATTAGTCACACATGTAATAGAAAACTGCAAATCCTAATTGAATAAAAGCATCATTAAAGGGAATCATTTTTTAACAATAACATGAGATTTGTCTGCATCGATTTCGGAATTCCTTCATACGTCACATAAACTGAAATATTATTTCTATAATTTTCTGTTTACTTAAAGCGACTTATCTCAGTCTGATAACTTGTGCCTTAAATCATTTTCAAAATGATCCTCGGAAATTTATTTTCGGAATTAGAATCCACTCGTCAGAGAACATATCAAATTTTATAATTTTTCTTAAAAAAACAACATTAAATTTCTCTGAATTTTCGCGCTCTATTCTTTATTAAAATGGCAAGAAATAATGGTGATCGATTTCAGAGCTTTATGCTATTTATGTGCTTACAGCTGACACTGAGAAAATTGTCCACACTGATTCAATCAGTCAAACCGAGAGAAAATGTGTGATTGAAAGAATATTAGAAGAATCATTAGAAGCAGGAACCAAGCAAAACCCCCAATGCTCGGCCTACCACCCCAGAGGTATGTTTTACTTGTGGAAGGCATTGTGCCATCATGAAATTAAAATAAAATCATTAAGAAATAGAAACCTATTATCTTGCATTTTCTTAAATAGTAGTCTTAAACTGAAGTTACAAATATAAGATAAAGCCATTAAGTACATAAAATTAAAATTATTTCTTATACTTAATATCTTCATCTTATCATATTTTTAAATAATTTTTAAATTTTTAGGTACCAGTTTATATACAAATATTAGAAAATGAATTAAATTTATTTCTATTTTATGCCCTTTTTAAATATAATATTTTTACCTTAACAGCTTTTCTCTCTCTCTCTCTCACTCCTTGTGTGTGTGTTCGTTCTCTCTTGGTTTCATCATACTGCAATTATGAGAACTATATTTTTTAAGTAAGGATCAATATTTTGTTTAATTTATGGTTTAAAGAAAGTATTTTTCCCACGTGTGTATTAATAGACAGCATATTACACACACCTTGAAAAATAAACGCTTTATCATGCAATTTTCCGTGAGAATATACGTTTGCAATTTTTACAAATAATTATTTTTACAAGTTAATAAAACTATTATGACGTCAAATAACAAGTATCTAAGCAACACCTAAAGGAATCTGCTTAAAACAAAATCAACTTAACTATGAAACAATTCTCCAAATTTTCTGAATATAGACAAAGTAATCCTTTAAAAGATCGTTTTGATCAGTACTAGCTTAAAAAAGTTAACGATAGTCTGCTATTATATCTGGAATTCTTGATTACTTTTTGATTCAAACCATTTTAAATAAATTCAGAAAAAGTATTAAGTCAAGGAATCACTTAATGCTACCCAAAATACAATGCGATAATGGATAATTCAAGGTTAGGAAAATTGTTTTAAATGATGTAGCATGAATCACTGGTGAAAATACTTTGTACACTCTACGTGATGATTCAAATGATTCAATATTGATACCAACCCTTTCTCTGTGATATTCTGATATAAGTTTGAGTTCCACGCAAAGACACATCTTTTCATCACAAAAATTTTCTTAATCAGATTAACATCACCCTGATCATTGAAATAGCGTCTTACTACAACTGCATACAGTGTTGAACTGGACACTGTTAATTTTCAGTAACAAATCTCTTGTTCTGTCTCAGAAAACGGAAAAGAAGATCGAGCAATAAACACAGTCAAAATTACCATTTTCAAACACAGAGATATTTATCATAGAGTGATAATTTCGGAGATAACTTATGCTAACGATCGTTCATCTATGATGAATAATAAAGCATACAATAACACAAGAAAAATTCATATAATAACATTATCCTTAAAGATTAAAGGAAAGATGAGGGGGAATAGATTCATTACTTTGGAGAGTAAACCATGGGGAACATCATAATTTGTTTTTGATATCAGCATTCGTTTGCTATATTTTCTTTTTTTAGTAGTGAGTGAGAGATTATGACCACAAATCTGTGGCACAGGGCTCATCATGGCTTAAATGTAAGATTATGCTTTTCAAAATGGAAACTACACCGAGTTCGATTCCAGTAATTAATGAATAACCAGAGATGAATGTAGCTCTTTTCTAGATGGACATTTGATGGGATATATGATTATGAGACTTCGAATTTTCTTCTCTGATGGCATGGAAACAGAGATTATTTTCTATGTAAAACCCTTACCGAAAGCCTTTTGTAACAAATGTTCAAATATTTTACAACAGAGTTTAGCATTTAGGCTATCTATATCATGGAGTTGTCATATATACATACATATGTATGTATATATATTTGTATTTGTGTGTACATATATATATATGCATGTATGTATGTATATATATATATATATATATATATATATATATATATATATATATATATATATATATATATATATATATATATATATATATATATTGGGGCGTTCAAAAAGTAAGTTACACTAGAACAATGCAAGTTAAAAAACACTTTACTGTGAAGTGCGCTATAAAATATAATGACACACATACAACACACTATTTCTCTACATAATCTCCCAATTGCTGCAGATATTTGTCGGAAGCGCGTACCACTAATATATCGATTTCCGGACCATCGAAAATCATTTCTTGGTCCTTGAGTTAGCTTAGAACGGCTATCTGAATCTGGTCATCGTTTGAAAATTATCTTCCACCAAAATGTTCTTTGAGTTTACCAAATACTTGCAAGTTGCAGGGCGTCATATCAAGACTGTACGATGGATGATTCCAGATATCCCATCCAAAACTGTGAAGCAAATTCTGTGTTGTTCGTGTCTTGTACAAAATTACAACGTCTTTACTTTAGTTTCTCACGTCGCTTATTTTGCACAACTTTGCGCCAACCTCTTAACATTTCACAGTAAGTTCTGAGCATTAATGTGCCCTTCTACATCAATTTGATGTAGATAATCCTTAACAATCAAAAAAAAAAAAAAAACTCTAGCCATAACATAACCCGCTGATGGAGGAATATATATAAAACCGGCTGAAAAATGTGTTTCCGAATGTGTTCTAAGTTCAACACATATCAAAATGCAATATGATTTTAAATACAAACTCTCAAATTCTTTGCTGAAGCTTGACATTTCAAGGATTCAATTAAATCATCAATGAAAACCAAGAATAATCCCGTAGAATGTGTTTGTATACTACAAAACTCATAAATTGGAAAAACACACTTTTGGGAAAACAGGATCTAACCTGAATAAGAATAGCTCACTTATTATTCAAAGTATGGTCAAAATTTTCACAAAAGTCATAAAAATAATATATTTCATATACATCTTCAGTTTGCAAATCTTTCAATCAACAAAAATCTTTTAATGGGAACTACCTACATTGAATAATCATACTTCCGTATGCTTTGCTGAGACGATATCAATGTCATTTACATCTGACCAACCCTAAATGTTGTAGGAATAATATGCAATTTAATCGACTTTTATAGCATGTCATTACACTACGAATGGAATCTGCTCTGGTTTTCAATAAAAACTTTGAAAATTTCCTTCATAAAGTTTAAGGTACTCTCGTTTTATTGTTTGATTTTTATTATGAAGCACTCTGTCATCGATTTTTTAGGGCTTGTATAGTGATATATTGCAATGGCTTAAAGCAACCTTTAGTTTTGTGCTGAAAATGTTATATTCAAATCTGAATAATTAACAAAGTTTTCTCTTAGATCATTTGCATTCTGTAATCCGGATTTTCATTTCTGTTCCTCAAGATAATAACATCCCAATTATTACTTCTTTTTCAATCTTGAATCTTTTTCTTTAGATTCAAGATTGCTTTACATAAGGGCAATGAGGACAGTTTAACTTTTATATAAAACCTTGTCAATTCCTCGTCAGATGCAATCGGAAATGAACATATTTAATAAAACTCATCTTTACAAATAAAATATATATTTTTAGGAATTTTTTTTATTTCATTTTTATTTTTAAGTATCATTTAAGGTAAAAAGAAAGTCTAGTAAAATAAATTCATTTTATGAAATACTTAAGTGTATGTTTAAATTCATACATTAAAATATGAGTTTTAAAAAAACTTTAAGAAGCTTTAAGAAAACTAATAATAAAAATCAATTTACGAAAAGCCGCCCACCCTGTCTAGTGGTCAAAGTGCCTGAATACGGATAGGGAGGTCCTGGGTTCGAATCCCGGTTTGGGCATGGATGTACTTTTTCTCTCTATCTATCCTGTCCTTTCCGTGTATGAATGAGGTGTGAATGGTTGCCTACCCTATAAACGGGTCCCTATAGCATGTGTGTACTGAGGAAGTCGGACTCCACACCAAAATATGGTTCCGTTGAAAAAGTGGAGCAACGCACCCCATATTGCCAGCCTACCTGGCACACGACAACAACAATTTACGAAAAAGCAAATTACAGTATTTCAGAACATGATGTAAAAATCTAGAATTCTCACAGAAGAGTTAAGATTAAAATATAATTTGTTTATAGAAGGACATTATATATAAATATATATCAAAATAATAAAAAGTGGAAAAATTCGTGACATTGGCATAGAAATTATAATTTTTTGTTTTAAATCCACATTAAACAAATTCTTTTGATATTTTATTGGGATTTAATGCATGTAAAGCATAAATTAGTAAAATTGGAGCCTACCCATGTTAATACAACACATGAAGGAAAAGTCCCAAAATCGCTTCCAGCCAAGGATTAAGATATGAATGTTGATCTTATACTTACTGTACAAATCTATCTATCGATCAATGTATATATGTGTGTGTGTGTGTGTGTGTGTGTGTGTGTGTGTGTGTGTGTGTGTGTGTGTGTGTGTGTGTGTGTCATGTATTACGTAGTTACTCCTTCTATTGGTAGTAGTTGTTGTTTCGTGTGCCAGATAGGCTCACATTATGGCGTGCGCTGCTCCAATTTTCCAACTGAACCATACTTTGGTATGCAGTCCGACTTTCTCAGTACACATATGCCATAGGAACCCGTTTATAGAGTAGACAACGATTCACAACTCATTCATACAAGGAAAAAACAAAGACAGAATAGACAGAGAGAGAAAATACATCCATGCCCGAACCAGAATTCGAACCCAGGATCTCCCTATCCGCAGTCAGGCACGCTCACCACTGGAGAGTTGGGTGGCTTCTTCTCTTGGTGAAACTGTTATTAAGAGGAATGACTGAAGAGACAGATTTTCAAGAAAAAGTTTTATTATTACAGGAAAAATTTCTTTGCGTGTAGACCAACCATGACATCTGTAGCACGTCTGCTTGATAGAAGAGCTCAACTACAAAAAAAGCCTTGAGAAAAAAACCTTCTCAGAAGGGTACAGCATACGAGTCACTCATTCGTTGAGAATAGTGGCGCGAGATGACATCATTGGTCAGTTCGAAATTCCTTAACCATATTTGGTGATGTACATTTTGGAATTCCACAACAGGTGTGTTTTAACTCATATATTTGTTAAAAGAAGTCATATATGCAATAAAAAGGTATATATATATACATATATATATATATATATATATATATATATATATATATATATATATATATATATATATATATATATATATATATATATATATATATATATATATATATATATATATATATATATATATATATATATATATATATATATATATATATATTTATATCCAAAGACACCACATGTGTTTCAAAAACTTTTAAAAACAACCTACACCTCTCTACACGGTATTTATCAACTCAGCTAGTGCCAATAAACTAATCAATATATGTACTTATCAAAATCCGTATTGTTACTGTATATATATAATATATTATCATTATTTAAATATAATTCTTACATTTCTTTTATAACTGCGAATCCTAGATTAAAAGAAATATGAAATGAAATTTGCCATAAGCTTTAATTTTTCTTAATACGATCCGTATCATAATTAAATAAAATTATCCAGCATAACATTTTTTTAAGTAAAATTTCATTTGTGTGTGTGTGGACTATATATTTCATAAATATTAAGCTTCATTAGAAATCACAGAATCGACTACACAATCTAGACTGTAAACCTGACAAAAAAATCTCACTTCATAACTTTGAACTGTGATTCAGTGATGATTGTTGCAGCACCAAAGTCAAAACCTTTTAATTTCTTTTCCAAATATTTGCGTCACATGACTGGAAAGATTTTAAATTATGAGTTGATTCATTGATGTGTTGCAGCACCAAAGTCAAAACCTTTTAATTTCTCTTCCAAATATTTGCATCACATGACCGGAAAGATTTTAAATTATGAGTTGGTTCAGTGATGTGTTACAGCACCAAAGTCAAAACCTTTTAATTTCTCTTACAAATATTTGCGTCACATGACCGGAAAGATTTTAAATTATGAGTTGGTTCAGTGATGTGTTACAGCACCAAAATCAAAACCTTTTAATTTCTCTTACAAATATTTGCATCACATGACCGGAAAGATTTTAAATTATGAGTTGATTCATTGATGTGTTGCAGCACCAAAGTCAAAACCTTTTAATTTCTCTTACAAATATTTGCATCACATGACCGGAAAGATTTTAAATTATGAGTTATGTCTCTGAATAACATTTGCTAACACAATGAACTTCAGCTGTAAATGGTTATTTCGAAAACACTGTCCACCGATCATACCAGCGACTTTTTTGTCCATTTGTCATCTTATACACAGCAAATATAAAGAATATATATGAATATAAGTAAACTTAACAATTACTCTTTTTTGTATCGATCTTGAAAAGTTGTTAAATTCTAAACAAACCAACAAATTTTAATGAATGTCAGAAAAAATATTTATAGATTAAAAAATAATGTTCTTTAGATATTTAACATAAGTCTCTTGTTTTGTAATATAAGAATTTCATTTTTTATTTCATATGAAATTTTGACACCGGATAGTGTAACCACTAAATCTATTTCCTGTAAGGCATTCCTGTATAAATACTTAGTATTTTTATTACATAGTATTTGCAGTGAATATTTAGTATTTGTCTTACAAGAAATAGATTTTTCATAAATGGTCAACCGTATTCACGTTTCGCAAAGGTGGAAAGCCTAAAAATTGTTGTTGTTATTTTTATTGCACTAGCATGCTTCCTTGTATCAACCAATCAGTTGGACTCTACCAGTTAGATAAAGGCAGCCGGATTGGACTCGTCTTAATTTAGAAGCAGGATCAAAAGCAGAAGACTCCCGAATACTTGATCTTCCACTCCCAGACTTGACAATGAGAAAGAATCGTAGCCAACCAAGTCACCGTGGCCTCAATGACGTATGTATATGTTGTTGTTGCTTATGACACTTGGACAAGCCAAGCTCGCTATGTCTTTGGCAGTGCGAATTAAGTCAATAGAGAGCGTCTTTCGTTTGGGTCAGAGCACCACGAAGGTGAAAGTACGACTTTGCTCTTTTTAAGGTGCCTCGTAATTTTGAACCACGGTCAGGTGACGAGGCCACACCTGAGCTAGCACGTGGATGTGGAGAGGAGGTCTCCACATCCACGCCACACCAGCGGAAGGACTTTGGACGTCACAAATTAAGGTGGACACGTTCCCAACCCACGTAGTTCCAGCAACCCAGTGTAGGAGAGTACACCGTGCTCACCCTCCCAACCACTGCCCGCAGCAAATGATGCTTCACTTTGCTGAGCTTACGGGAAGCGGCGTGAAGCTACTGAGCCACTGGAGCTCGTATGTATATAGAATATACAAATGTAATATTTGTTTTTTATTGTTCAACAGCAGCGTGGATTGAACCCAGACCCTTCTGCTATGATGAGCTAGGTCATACCATTCAGAAACAATGAGTTCTCATACAAAAGTTGTTAAGTTAAAGTTAATTTTTTTTCTAACTGCTATGAAATTTTTCAATTATAATGAAACTTTTCTTCTATTTATTAATTTCTGAAAATTTTAAATAGTGATAAACGTTTTTTAGTCTGGTAATATATTATAATTAATCAATTTTTATTTAATTCACCAATTTAATTTTAATTTATTACAAAATAATCATAAAAATTCCCCTATAAAGTTGTAACAGTTATTAGTGACAAAATCACTTAATAGTTAATAAGTTATAATAGCCAATAAAAAATTAAAATGAGTATACACCAAATAAAATAAAAGGTTTGTAAAATCACATAAATCTTATGAATATGCTAAAAAAAGTCAAAATAAATAAAAAGCATTGCATATAAAAGGAATCATATTTTCAAGAGTAAGGAAGCGTTTCTTCAAAGAATTTGTCTTTGTTCTACAATCTTGATTCCTACTCTATTCTGCCTAGCTATAGTACCCTTCTTAATGATCCATATTCCAGGCGAGATAGTAGTGTCCAAATCCCGTTCACTTGGAGAGGGGTTTCCAGCCAGTAATTGATAGGCTTTGTACGCTCCAACTTCTTCCACGATAGCATATAAAACGACAGTTAAAAGAAGGATGGAAAAAAATAAATAAGGGGGTTGGGAAAAAAATATTCCCGAAGTTGAAGAGGGGGAGGAAAAAAATATATCCGCCCAAATCCGCGTAGAAGCAGCGCACGCGGAAGCTGATATATTTCAAATTAAAGTTAAACTATCCGCACACTTCGAGGGAAAAATACAGGTTTCGAAGCAGCAGCCTTTCGAACAATAAAATAGGACGGGGTTGGGGCGGGGGTGGAGAGAAACGAACAGAGGGAATAATAAATATATAAAAAAAAAAGACCAGGAACACCATCACAAAAAGTGCCAACATCTTCTTGCGGGGTAGAACTCAGTCAGCTGAAAGTTAAACAGGAGGAGGGGGGTAGCGCAAGGCCCTAGTCTGGAAAAATTTTTATTATTTTATTTCTCTCACTTTCTCCCTTTCCAGCCAGTTTTTTGGAGAAGGAAATTTTCGGGTGGGTAGATTTTAGGAGGAGGGGGGTAGGCAACGCGAGGAAGGGGGAGAGAGTGTGTTTCATCACTCATGCAAAGTGAACAAAAGAAGACAGAATCATGGTTCGAATGATTCGACTGGGACATTTGCTTAAGACGTGTGCATATCTTCCGGAGCATCCCTCTCAGATTGAGGAAGAGAAGGCACAACTGCGTCTCCCTCCCCCCTCACCCTCCCCGTAATCTTGGATGCTAAACGGCAAGGGTGGGAAGATGATTCGAAGCGAAGGACGGGAGAGGGCACTGATTGTCTTTTTTTTTTCTTTCCCCTCTCGCCAAGCACCCCTTTAATGTCGTTTTTTACACTCGTGTCAGTTCGTTTTCGATGTGGCAATTTCGTTTCCTCTGTAAGCTTCGGGGATCATCGCCACCAATATGGAGGTATCGAGGACTATTTGAGGATTCTTGCTTCATACTTCGGTTAAATTGTAGAGTATTTTTTTATTCAGATTATATAGTCTAGTGTGGTCTAGAAATTGGAAAAAGATGATAAAAAAAGCTTAAATCAGTGAATTTTAGACTTTAGAAAAACAGAATAAAAATTCTTCATATAATTTGAACTTCAATAAATATTGCGTTGACTTTTATTATCAATAAATGGATACGAGTGAATATAGAATTTGAGCTTCAACAAATAAAGTCTTTATTGCCATCCAATAAAATTAATCATAATGTAATATAGATAATCTGTGTACAGAGTTGACTTTAGTTTAAGACTAGGTCCACTGACACATGGCTTATATACCTATCTTTAAGAAAGCGCATCAATTTGACGCATGAACAAATACTTAAATTTCAAGAGAAAAACAACCACACTTGAATAGCAATATGATTAAACTTTACAAGTAAAAAAATAAGTAAGTAAGTATCAGTAAAAAAAATGAGGAAAATATGAGATATATATTTATAGAAAGCCTTTTTTTATTCAATAATATATACATGATTTCAATATTCTTCATTTATTTAGCGCATCTTTTACATAGGTATTCTTTTTGACTGCAAATTACATTCTGCGTTCTTTCTACTGTTCCTTTTCGGACTTATTTCGTTTTTGATAATGTAAACGATAATAACATCACAATCGTTTTCATTCTTGCACTTTTTGCATGAATGAAACTAGTTTACTAAAAGTTTTATAAGAACCTACTTGAATTGATCCCTATCCGTAGAGATAGTACCACATAGAGAATTTTAATATTTCACATTTTATGAAGATATATATTTATCTCTTTCATTGGATAAAAGTCGGACTAAGAGATTGTGTAAAAATGTGATCAGTTTTTCAAACAAAAAGTCTGAAAAATATCAAAATGACGCGTTCTGTAAACCTAGTGTTATTTTACTGTAATGGGTCACACAAAATAACATGCAAAACAACAATTACAATATTTCTGGGCCGCGATGTATTAAAAAATGACTTAAATTATATATATACATATATATATATATATATATATATATATATATATATATATATATATATATATATATATATATATATATATATATATATATATATATATATATATATATATATATATATATTTAAAATATTAATTTCATACATATTTATTAAAATTGTCTTCATCATTGATCTTATCTAAGCCTCTTTATATATACATATTCTTCTTTTATGTCAAATTTCACCGGATTTCATCATATTATATTTAAGTTGGGGGGAAAAGAATTCATTATTTTTACGTAAATTTCAAGACTTCAATTAACATTCTTCGAATTATCTTTGTGAAAAGTTTTAAACTGTTTTATGATCAATGTTTTACTCCTGAAAGATACTATGAGTGCTAATATTAACGACAACTACCAATAGTTCATTGATTTTATCGACATTTTTGAAGATCTACTGATATGTGCGAGATGCATCTTTAACATCAAAAATACTTGAATGAAATCAACGAAACCAAATTCCCACGTAATCGATTATTAAAGCACCAGGCCCATAAATACCATTTACAATTTTAACCACCTAGCTTGTATATATACATTCGCCTTTATTAAAATAAAACCTAAAAGGTACTGCAAATTTTCTATTTGTTTACTTTAAATTTTAACAACCTGTAACTCGCAGCTGAATGGACCGAACGAAAACAAACAGCAAAAGATTTTTAGAAAGAAATATCACTTTTCCAACTAGCATAAATCTGAAATTGTTTCATCGATACTTTAAGAAATATCGATCACTAGAGCCGTTTCTTGAAGAAATGATAGATTTTTCCCCCTAACCTAATATTTCGATACGAACTTATTAAAATTCATCAGCTGTTAATATCTGATATTTCTCAGATATCTTTAGATTTTTTTTTTTTTTAGTTTTTGAGAAATTTTACTTTAGCAGTCTACAGCTAACAAGTAATAGAGTTAACACACACACACACACACACACACACAAGTTGAGATTTTTTTCTGAAAATCTATCAAAGCTTTAGCAGATTGTGAAATCACGCAGACAAATGTCTCAGTTGTTCTGTTTGCTTCAGTACTCAATGAAAATAGTACAACCATAAAACGTTTAAATGCAACCTAAAATTTTAAGCATATTTTTAGACTAAATATAAACTACTTACTTAATGAAATAAATATGCTTTATTTTATAAATGCATTTGTAATAATATGGTCGTATTTATGTTTTCGTATTTCTTATAAATGCACAGTTAAACAAGTTGAAAAAAACTAATACAATGAAAATACAAATTTTTTCCAATTTGACAAGCATTACAATTATGTAATATTAACAGCACTAAGCTCAGTAAAAAAATCCCTATCCAATATTTTTATTTTTATTTATTTATTTATTTATTTTGCAAATGTAATTTTATTTCAAAATTTCTGTATACGAGGTGCATAATTTTGATTCATATTTTCTCCACTCATTTTTATGTTAATTTTTTTTCAATGAAATTTCTGTTTTTAACTTTTCAAAGTTTGAATGGCTTCAGACGATATAATCTAAATTTAAATATCCTACTTGATAGAAAATCATTTATGTCTTTGTAAAATGTCAATAAAATTATATCAACACAAAAATTGCAAGTAATTATGTGTTCGTGGATATCTATCGCCATTTCGGTGAGGATATAAAAGTTACCACTCTCATAAATAACATTAGAAAAGAGAATTTCTCGACAAAATATGTTTTCATACAAGTTACCATTAATTAAATTAACTATTTCAACAAAAAATTAAATGAAGTTTACTTACTTTGGCCCTTGCAGATGAAACATTTTGAAACAAGACAATTTATTACTAAAAAAATGTCACCACAATATTGACCATAATCAATCATACTTGGTATTATGAGAATGCTTTGTTGTAAAAAGCTCTTTGTTTGAAAAAGCAAAGTATGGATAGAGATTGTGATGCTTCATTCCCTCCTTTTTTGAAGCAAGAGATAAAATATAGGATTCTATTTATCTTTAAAACTTTACATCGTCTTTTAACTAATTGCCAATTGGCAACTTCCACAATTTTGTACGTACAAGACTGATCTGTGTCGATCTATTTAAAAGGGTTTTTGAACAGTTTTTATGCTTATAGATATTCAGTTAAGGTATTACTGTGTTCAGTTTTAACTGTTCGGTGATCAACTGAATTATAAATAGGCATAATTCTTCCTGATCTTTAGCAAATAAAATTTTCTAAATGGTTGCAAAGTTCAGTAAATAAATCTTTCTTTAAGTCTAAGTTTTAATACTTTTTCTTGTAATTTTCTGACCAATTGTTAATGAACTATCTTGTCGAGAGAGAAACAATGTATATCATATAAATTTCTTAGTACAGTTGTAAAGTATCTATTTGAAATTAAAATCCCCCAATTCTTATAACAATACTATTCTTTCATTTATTTATGCAAACCAATTTTTTTTAAATTCTATTGCATTTTTCAACTATTTACATAAAGATTTTTTAGATAATTAAAGATTCTTAAGATAACGTTGGGGTTTTTATTTTAAATTTAGTATATGAAATAATGATTCGAAAGAAATGTTCGAAAAATTCCAGAACTTTATAGGATCCAATCCTCTCCGTTCCTCGTCGGGAAAATATTAATAATTCCAGAATGGGAAGTGTAAATGCATTATTATATCTGTTGCGGCTCTACCATGAATTCAAAAATAACAATATGGCAAGTTTATACAGTAGAAGTATAATTATATCCAAATCAATTTAGACTGGACCCCATTCGGATAATCAAATATTCAGATAATTGGATTTTTTTGGAAAAAAGGTCCATTTTAATTAACGATTGTATGTTGAAAAATGAGAGAAAAACTACACACTTTTACAGGAAAATAACTTTTTATCAATTAAATGAAAAGCAACATATTTGTATGTGTAGGTACTTACAAGTGCTGTTTATTAATACAGTATCTATGTACAGCTCTGCAAATGAAAGTAATTGCTGGCTGAGTATCGTGATTAGAGCAAGCTTTTTTATTTAATTCATCCGTTTTCAGGCATCCAAGTCCCGCATTCATTTGACAGTGAGAATTTGCATATGGTCCCACTCGGACTGACGCTCTATCTACTTCAAAGCAGTTTCAAAGGAGGCAAATGACTGACTAGCTGATGATTCCGTATCTAGTTCAATTGGGACATTAAGGTCTTCTTCTTCCTCGACACTTTCAATTAGTTTACCATCGTTTGCAATTTGAAATCCAGTGTCTATGTCATTATTTATTCTCCTATATCTTCATCATTAACTTCTGAATATCCAGGAATTTTCTAAAGAATATTTTTGAATTTGTCATACGTGACTCTCTCTCTGTCTTTCATTCTCATCTTCTCCCTTCTCCTTTTATTTTCTTGAAATTTTTCTTTTTCCTCATTTCCTTCTCTTCTTCAGTCTAATTTATTTTTCTGAGATTCTGAAAGCAATTCGGATAATCAGCGATTTATATAGACGGAGTTCGAATAATTGAAGTTCTACTGCATATCAAGAAATTAATCCTCGTTTATTTTTAAAGCAAATCTTGTGATAAATGTAAGTTCGAATAAATATTTAGAGAAATTTGCTTATTTTAGTTCAAAAATTATCAGTATTTAAAACAATTGTAGTAGTAATGCATGCCCCAGTTTAAAAATATTATGGTAAACTCCCGATTCTAATTGAATGACATGACTATCATAGATAATCCATAAAATTATCAAAAAAAGAGAAAAAACTAGGTATGCATTTGAAGAATTTATACAGACGATAGATAGAAACTGCGGTGGTGTGGCTGGTTAGGGCCTCGTTATCATTGCCTAAAAGTAGTGAGTTCGAATTCCGGCATAAGCGAAGATCCATCATGTTTGCTAAAAGCGGCTGGGGCACGTTAAATAGGTCGTGGTTGCAAAGTCCTCCAAGTGAAATGATACCTCTGGGGGTGGCAGGCCAAGTATTGGGGATCTTCTGCTTGGTCCCTGCTTCAAAATCACGAAGACTCCAGCCAGCGGTTTCTATCTAAGTGGTAGAGTCCAATTTAGGGCATGTTAGGTACAGGGAAGCATGTTATTGCTGGTGCAATAACAACAGACAATGGATATCACAAACATATTTATCACTAAGGAAATGGTAAAAATATTCTCATCTTACAAGTTTATATTAGGTTGGTGCGTATGAAATGTCGGATTCTCTTTACATGCGGACGTTTTCCTCCCTGTTTTCGTTATACTTTTGTATTTGGCATAACCTCATTCATACTCGTATTGTCCATTGCCAGAGACTTATTTCAGCAAAATAGGTTTTCTCGAAGGTCTTCCCTTTTTTATTTCTTTTAAGTTTATTGCCGATATGAATTCTGCCGACATTCGCATCATTTTCTTATATGAGTACAAACTTGGTAATAGTGCTGCAAAAGCTGCACGCAACATAAACCAAGCGTTTGGGGAGAATATGGTTAACGATCGGAAAGTGCAGTGTTGGTTCGAAAAATTTCGGACTGGCGATTTTTCACTGCAAAATGAGCCTCGCGGAAGACCCAAAACGTCTGTGAAGAATGATGACCTGAAGGCTCTAGTGGAAGCGGATCCAGCCGTATCCACGAGGGAACTTGCTATCAGGATGAAAGTTGACCATACAACGATATTGAGACACCTTTCTGAGATTGGCAAGGTTAAGAAGATGGAGAAGTGGGTACCGCACGCACTGACAGAGCGAAATAAGCTGGATCGGTTAAACGTATGCTCATCATTGCAGCATCCACCATATTCACCGGATCTCTCGCCGACCGATTTTCATTTTTTCAAGCATTTAGAGCTGTTTTTAAGGGGCAAACACTATGAAAATGAAGACAGTCTAAAAAACTCGATATCAGAGTTTATTAATTCTAAAGACCAAAATTTTTTTAAGACAGGCATCTACGCTTTAAAATCTCGTTGGGAGAAGTGTATTGAAGCAAATGGAGCATACTTTGATTGAATAAACAGCTTTTGAAGAAAGATACGCAGTTTTATACAATCACTTAAGAATCCGACATTTCATACGCACCAACCTAATATTTCTTTTATGTGTGTGTGAAAATCTTTCAAAATTTTCTATTTCTTTGCAATGAAACATTTCTTATTTAACAGAAATTGAATTTTTTTTAGAATTTAGACATCACGGATAATCTACAAAGTAGATAAGGCCCTAGATGGATAATTGGGATCTTATTGCATTTTTCACTTCATTGTAAAACAAGATAAGAAAAAGTTATCTGGATACTTGTTTAAATGTACCTATTGTATAAAATTTGGAAAAGACTTCTATAGTTATATTTAAAAACGGAGGATTTTTAAATAATTTAAACACAGTATGAGAAATTATAGTTTACTATACGTATATCAGTATATTTGGTTTACATAAAATGAGTCTATCGGCATTGAAAGAATTTTGGGATTAATTTTCATTTTCAGGGGATCCCTTCACACGTCGACATTAAGGGAAATGAGATTGCTAATTCACTGGCTAAGGCTGCCTGTTTGGAACCTTCTTCTGGTCTAGTATTGCAACCTGATTTGCCATCCACCTTTAATGAGGTTTTCACTAAGAGTAAAAGATGCTTATGGGTGTCCACCTACTCATAAATGGTATCTTAGAAAACGCCCTGCTGGCGCCTTGTTTTTTTGAGGCAACTAGAGGCCATCAGACTTCCATTTCACACTGCGCCAGTGGTCACCTAAGGGTCTTCAAATATGTGCAGGGTCAAAAGACATTTAGTCTGTGCACAAAATGTATAAGCTAAACAGGCATCGCCTGAGCATATCTTGAGCTGCTTGAATTTTGACTTGGAAGAGGCTTTTTCAAAGCCCCTTATGTTTTTGGATTTCCTGGCTGTTTATAGACTTATGGTGTTGGTCTAGTATTGCAATTGGACCATCTGGGATTATCAACAACATAAAGGGCTTGTTATGAAGTTGTTAAGTTGAAAAGGCTTGTTATGTGCATACATAGATATGCAAAAATTAATTTTAATTCATATCAAAGACATGAATGGAGAAAATAGTAATATGAGCATGGAATGATTCACAATGATGAAATAAATCTATATTGAGCAAATTAAAAAACAATGAACACAAACATATACAGCGAAAATCCTTACACATTTTGTGATAAATTCAAAAGTGTAATCAACACAAAATTACATATAGACATCTCCGTTACATTCAGAGTGCAATAAGGGGAATAGTTAAAAGAACACAAAAATACTTAGGCCACTTAATCACTATTTGGAAAGTGTCTCTCACAAATTTCTTTCTAAGTTTTCCATATCGTTTTAAAATTAAAACACCATTCATTTAATGAACAGAAAGACATTGACAGTGATGATTTTGAGACAAACGTTAATTTTCCATTCGGAGAAAGTTAAAACCACCATCTTTCTTGAAAAATCAAACTTATTGCTATAAGATTTCGCCTCCATAATGCACAACAAAATATCTACGAGAATGTTTAAGAGTGTGCTGGCACCGATAATTATACCACAAAACGTGTAATCTACGGTTTGAGAAAATGTTCTTTTTATCACGATGTTCCGAACATTTCCAATGCCTCCCAGGTGAATTAACGGTGGTTGTCACTGGGCTAAGTGAATCACGATACCTTTGTGTTGAAAACAATAGCCCACACCTGGTGGGGCTCACCTTGCTATTAAAATAATGACTTAATAAATATCTAATATTAAAAGCATGCCTTTTGTGATACGAAGTTCTCGGTTTCTATGTCAGCAAGTAATGACAGTTATGCCTGTTTCTTGCAATGCCTCCCAAGTGAATTAACGGTGGTTGTCACTGGATTATTAGGACATATGTGAGAGCTTTTCGTATTCCCACCATTGAGACAAGTGGTTGTGGTTGCTATGTATGAGAAGTTCTTTTAGATGTCATTATGCAGTGAACGTTCAAATCAGTCATAGAACACATTAAAAATGCTAGATTATCCAATAACGGTATCTTAATCTCATGTATAGAACTTCCATTCTCCTCAGTAGATGAGATCACATATTTGATTCTAGTTATTATTGGTAACAAACAATAGGTGTTGCATACCTGTTTTCTGCCTGTACATTTGTCCTAGAAAGAATGAATTTCTCAAGGTTTCCTTTTTTTATGACAAGTAAATAAGGTCTTCTGTTTTAAAAGTGTTCTCCCAGAAGATAAGGATATTCGTAAATATACAAGATTAATTCCTATAATAAATGTCACTGGTAAACTGGTATTTATTCTATTAGAAATTCAAACGAACTACTCATTGAGGCAAAATAAACTCTTGTTTTTGAAGCTGTGATAACGAGGATTCTCTGTAAAATAATTTTCCTTTGTGCGTTTCATGCCAAAACTATGGCAAATAATAAGATAAAGGCAAGCAATGATCTTCTATCCCTTCCATCATACACCTTGCTCGATCTTAGCCATAATAACATAAGAATTTTACAATAATAAGAGTTTCATCAAATTACTGTTCTACCAAGCAGTATCTTTGGAGTGAGTTTGCAATTCCCTTATTGTTGTTATTTATGACACTTGGACAAGCCAAGCTCGCTATCCGACGGTTATGCGAAATAAAGTCAGAAGAGTGTGCCCTTTGTTTTTAACGAGAGCACCATGAAGGTTAAAGTATGTCTTTGCTCTAAGACCCCTCCAATAGATGGTACCACAAGAGGATCCACTCCTTCAACTTTGACATTGATCTGGAAGGGTAGGAAATTTTCTCAACATCATTACACCCATGGTAACTGCTTAACCACTGATCACAGGACTTTGCAATTCCCTTGTTAATAGATCTTAAAGTACTCCAATGGTTTGTTTTTATTTTCCTAAGAATTGAATCAGGAACACTTTTGTTGCACAACACAAAATGCAATTTTTGAGATACAGACAATCGCAGTCGTTGATGGTAATTACTATCGAGGACTTTTCTCAATATGTTTAATCAGTTCTTTGAACTTCATATAAATAGCAACCACCAGATTTATATGCAAATCTTTTTTTAACTCGTATGTTACACATTCAATCATATTCTTATTATTTTTATTAAATTTTAATCGGATCAGATAAAGTCACAGAATATAATCTTCAGATATTGGTTTTAGACATTCACACTTACTCACAAGTAGAATTCGTATGATCAAAAGATCCTTTTGATGAACTCAAGTCATCAAAAGGTTAAGCTAGAAGTAGGCAACTTTTAGTTGTGACTTTCCATACCATTTTATCAATATGACTCAAAGTGCCACATAGTGGGAAATATTTGAAACAATCCATTTTCCACGTTTGCAGAGTTAGAGAATAGGTATTAAAAATGTAGACTTTGAGTTTTATTATTCATAAACATATTTATTAAATAAAAATAAAAATAAATATTTCTTTAATATAGTTAAATAAAAAAATTAATGTTTTAATGAGAACTTTGTCATCGCACTACTCTATTTAATATTGATGCATTATAAAGAATATAGCCTAAATTAATATGGAGTGCCACTGTGAAAATTATATTGAGTGCTAAATCGGGTCTAAATTGGAACGACAATTATTCTTAACCACTGTTCAAGCATTATAAATCATAATTTAATATATAAATTTACAGACTTATAAATTATTCTCTAATTTTAATTGTCATTAGTATAAAACTTTTATCTATGTTTATTCAAAATTTATTCATCACAAATTTTACAAGTCAAACTCGATAAAAACTAAAACGAAAGATCTAATTATTCACATATAAGTCTAATTTTTAGCACAGTTACTCTCTTAAGATATTTTTAAAAGAAAGCAAATTCAATGTATTCCATGTACGAACGTGTTTAGTATGATTGATAGGAAGAAAATGAAGTTATATGTAATAATAAAAGATAATACCTTTTTGGTGATCAATAGAGACAAAGAAAAGAATCTGCAAGAATTGATTGAAAATGATGAATTTTTGTAGATAAAATTATCACTGCGAATGCACTGAAAGTGATACAGCAAGAAGACAAAGACTTCAGCTGATATTTTTTTCGATCATCCATTAGTGCAAGCCTATCGATAATCTCATCCATTATTGTTAAAACCATTCAGTCCATTATTTTTCCCAGATTACGAAACTTCGAGAAGTTATTCTGGATACTTGGAAACGCTTCTATGATTATTAGAAACAATTTTAATGAACTCAATTTTCAAATTACGTCTTAAAAAGTATTTAAAGCCATTCTTTAAGGATCGTGTGTTCTGGGAGTGGGAAATTTGTAATATTTATATATGTATAATGGAGAGAAGATAATTAAGAATTTATTTTGAAACATTGTCAAGTATCATATTTCACAACGAAATTTTATATATTAACTTGCAGTACTGTTCTTTTTAGAACCAATTTTCAACTTATTATGGATTCATTTGCTAGCTTAGGTTCTGAGTGGAAATGGGTACCCCTTGGTTCGGCAAAAAATTTGGTGATAAAATTTAATTTATCTTAGTTTAGATTTTGTGCAGCGGCTGATGTTTGTCATATTTTGGCGTCGAAAAAATAGCCAAAAAATCAAGAAGTACCCAATAGTAAACTTTTACCGTCAGTTTTAAATAAACGATAATTTATCAAGTAAAATGCACATGATTAAATAACAAACACAAGATGATGAATTTAAAAAAAATAAACGATCTCAAATCCTTCATGTAAAATTATTGTTTTCTCTCTCTCTCTCTCTCTTGTTCATATATTTTAACATTTTTCGAAAAAAAATTAGCACAAATGTTAGAAGATTTATCAATAAAATATCTCATAAAATTAGGGGAAAAAGATTTCTAAAGTTTCTTGAATACACATATGATTGCAATTTTAATTTTTTACGAAAAATTAATTAGAGTATAACTCAAATTCAATTTACGGTTAAAATTTAAGATTATGTAAAATAATTTTATGGACATTTTTATTCATGGTGATTAAAGACAGTTTTTATTTCAAATTAAAATATTTAATAATATTTCCTTTATCAGTGTATTCCAAAGAAAAAATATTAAAATTTGACTTTTCTACTATTTTTCAAGGTTTGAATAAGTTAAGGTATAGGATTTCATTTTGATCTCTGAAATTATTTTGCAAAAAATTATAATTCTTTTTCTACTTTTCGCCTACAGAATATTTTAATGCGCCAAAACGAAAGATTATTTAAATTTTGTTTTTATGATACAGTTTAACTACACGAAAAGACTTGACCATACCATCTTAGAATAGCATTAAATCATGTATACATAATTCTAGTACTTTTTTTAAAAAAATTCATAGTGTTAAAAATGAGTTTGATAATGAGTTTGACAGGAAAATAATTTGAGCCAAAACTGCGTTTGTTCATTAAAATTACTGATCTATTTTTCTGTAAATACTTTAGCTGCTTACAACCGCATAGCTGTTTGACTTAAGCTGTTCTATTTTTCTTATAATGATTCTATTACCTAACCATTTTAGGGGCTTATACAAAAGCTTCTCATAATTTATCATAGATGAGATATATGTCTCAGAATTGAGAAATTGGTTATAATGAACTTCCTAAACGTAAACTTTTTATATTGTTTAAAAGAAATATTTTCAACAAAAATTAGAGAAAAATAGTTTTTCTTATCAAGCACTTTAAATTTTCAAAAGCACTCACAATATCAGAAAACACAATCACTATTTCCTTCAAATTACACTCTTAGTTTTTGAAAATTTAAAACTGACTTAATTGATGCAAAGGAAGATGTATATAGTATATGATAGATATTTAAAATTTTAAAATAATGAATTGTTCATCTAAATAAAACAAATCTTCTTGCTACTCTGCATTTTAGATTCTAAATTAAGACTGATGACATCAAAGATACAGAGTTAATTGATATACGAAAATTGTTATTACATCAAATGCAATGGGTCGAGAAAATTCTTGAATCAAACAGTCAAAATTGTCATGGAATTTATATCAATTTTAGATTGTTAAAAAGATTATGAAGGAAATTTCAATTGAAATAATAAACTAAAATTCTATTGATTGAATTATCTTGCATATATATTGAGAATAATTTATTCTAAATGTTTAATGGTTATAAGGAACAAGAAATATTTCGGAAGTGCTCTTATAGCTAAGGTGGATGTCCTATTTATTTTGTAGGACTAAAAAGAGAAAATGCTTAGCACAAAAGATTTTACATTTGAAAATACGTAATCTATTTTTAATATAAATTCCTACTTTTTTAAAAAAAGTGTTTGCAATTTTTTTGAGGTTCGCAACCAATGTTAACACTCGATGAAAAATTCCTGAATCAATCAAACTAATGCAAATATTTAGTACTTGTCAGATAGTGCTTCTGCTGTAATCTTGAGTGTTTTAATTATTATTTGTCTAAATAGATTTAGAATGACTCATTCGATTAGCAAATGACTCTGAATATTAAAATAAAGTTACTTGAATAAGTTCTTTAGCAAGACACTTGATAACTTTTACTACGTAGAATTTTGTAAGTTTTAAGAATATGAAAAAAGTTCATTAAAAAAATTAAAAAGAGTTCTACTTTATTAAATGAGTATCTCCTTATCCTATTAATTTTTATTTTGTTCTTATTTATTTTTGCATTATTCCTATCTCAGCATCTACTAGCAAAAATAAACATATTTATTAGATTTTCTTTTTTTAACAATACTAAATCCATGACAAAATTTATTAATAAATCACACGAGACATATTTATCAGCAAGGAAAAGTAAATAAAATATTATAACGAGTGTGTTCTGTGATTGTAAGAATGTAAGTTTAAATAATTGTATGCTTTTCTGTTTCCAAAAACTGTAATATTTATCTATAAAATTGCTTCTGTGTAGTTAGAATTATCATCACAATAGGAATTATAACTTTTCAACTTTTCTATATTTTGTATTTTGAATGAAATTTTTGGCAGATATTTTCCGAAATATCTGACAATGAAAAAATTCAATGTGTATATATTCTGTATTAATTAGCGCTATATTATCTAGGCTTACAATGTGTTACAGAATTATATAGGTATTTACTTTAAGAAATTATTGTTACAATAAAATGAAGTCCCTTTTTTACCCACGAAAAACTTATAAAATGTGTGTGTAATAAATTATCATTTTCATCACTTTGATCCTAGATCACTTCAAAAATAAATATATTTATTAATAAATCTTAATAAATCTTTTTATACACTAATATACTTTCCATTATTTTTAAGCTTATCAGTTTAGACATTATGTTTTTCCTGTTTTATGTCAATACATGTATTTTTAAATGTATAAAATAATTAATTTTTATATTCTAAAATAATTGTTTACTCTCAGAATCACAGATTTTGCGAATGAAGGAACTTTGTGCCATTTTTCCAATGGCGAGAGTACATTTTTCTAATCAGGGAGCAAAATTTATATCCATACTTATAGAACTACAATGGGTGATAGGTTAGCGAACATAATCTGTTACAAGACTATGTTTGCTATCCGAATTGTTCGCTTATCGATCATCGATTTACCAAGGATGTTTTTGTGAAATCGATTAATTCGTTCTGTGACACTAAAAATTAAATTAAAAAATAATGTATAATTTCTTAGTAAATTTATTAAAAAATAATTATGATTTATAAAATAATTATGATTAAAAATTAATACGTATGATTTAAGTATGGCATATGTTTTGAATCATATTCTGCACATCTACGGGGAATAAAAAATTTTAGATCAATTTGTTTACAGAAAGAATAAAGTTATCGAACAGAAATAAAATTATCTAAAGATCTTTATAAACTTTTATAGCTATAAATTATTTTACGAAAATGGGTAGTTTTATAATTAATTGGTAATAAAGTTTTTAATTCAAATTCCAAAATTTTGGTACACAGTCATATAACTTTGTAATATATTATAAATATATATCAATTTATATAAACTACAATTTTAAAATTACGTTTATTTAATTTTGAATTAAAAATTTTACTATTAACAGAAGAAATTTATTGATTGTAACATTTACATATATTTTAGAAGCATAGGATCTTGAATATTTAATCTCCTTTCTGCATATGTTTTTATACTATCACAAAACTCTCTAAGATAAATTTTCTAATGAAAAATATAATTCAACTTTTCACATTTTCCCTAACTGTAATACAATGGAGTAAATTTCAATAATCATTCAATATGTAATTTGGAAAAAAACTGAATGAAATTCCCCAGAATTACAAATGAATGAGACATTATGATAACATTGAATAAATATTGCCCATTTAATTAATAATTGTTTTAGAATAAAATACTTCCATATAATATATATTTGCATTTTACTAATACTTTTCTTTTTTCTATATAATTAGCTACTCACACTTGTATACAATGAAATTCATACAATAATTTATTAAATAAATAAAAGCACAGTTAATATATCTTCAATATATATAATTATATATCTCTCTAATTACAATATAAATTGAATAATATATATAGCAACTTTATTTCAAAAACAGTTTTTAAAGTTACTTTTTTATTGCTTGTTTAAATAATAAATTTAAGTTTCATTTTGTATGTAAAAACATATTAAATAGAAATGCAAAAGAAAGTATAGAAGTTAAAATAAAACGAATCGTCAATTAATCACGTGACAATATTTGTTTTTTAAAAAAAGCGATTTCAATCGAATGCTGGAAAAGACATCCAGTGAAACATTTCTTAAATCTTTTCTCATTTATTCTTGGGAAAATAATAAATTTCTCTCACAAAGAACTTACAACTCGCCATAGAACTTATCGATATTTCTCCTAAATGAATATCGCAACATGACGCCACAGAGAAAAAAATAAAATAAAGAATCAAAATCGTTTGCTTTTTTTTATCCTCCCTCTCTTTTTAACCTCCTAATCTGCAAATGATCGAAACAAACAACTATTGTCATCGACTGACTGAATCTTCTTCTCTAAAAAAATAAGAAAAATGAAAAACGTAAAATATTCACCAAAAGGAAAAAAGTTAAAATATGAGCCTACATCAAAGATACCGATTTTTTTTGGTGCCAAAACTTCTTACTCAAGCTTCTTCTGACCGGTCACCGTGGTAATCTGCAAGCGCCTTATCTCCTCGCCAAATGAAGCGTGGGTGGTTCCGTTCCTAATCTCCAACAAATGAAACAATGTGTAAGAATGCCATGAATGCCAGAGAGGGGGCAGGGAGAGGGTGTTATCTTTTGGGAACTGGAATATTCACGCACAATTTAGCCACAAAGTGTGTCCTCCTGACTGCCCAAAGACAAAAGGAAAACTCGCCATCGATTTTGCTCAACAGCCGCCAACTAAACAAATTATTAAAAGTGAAGCCAAACAATCGAATTTTATCTTTGGTAAAGCTCCTGATTTTTGCCGCCCTTTTCGTAAACACACTTCGCCGTCATTCGTTTGCCTGGCAAGAAAACCCGCCAACCTTCCCAAATTACCGAAGAGAAGGGTATTAGCCGAAGAATGCCAAGGGAGTATAAATTAAAAGCTATTAGCCAGGCTTTTCGCTTCGCTGCTCCCCTTGCTTCTGCCCTTACTTCATTAACTGCTGTATAAATGACTTCTGAACGATTGCTCGCTGTAACATCAACCCCCGATCCACCTACACCCCTTTCACGGCTCTTACCTCGTCCCAGCGAGCAAAAATGCAAAGCTGGCGGCTTTTAAAGACCGGATTTCGAAAATTCCGTTTTCCATGAGCAGCCGATCGCTTTTGGTATTTTGTGCCTCCCGCATCTGTACTGTCACCTCAAAAGTTCTAAATACTTTTCAAGCATTCAACCAAACTTTTTTGTTGTTGCCGCCGGAACATAACAGGAAGGAACTGGTGGCTGTGTTTCTCGCGATTCGAGCTCTTTTGTCGGATGTTTGCCACCTTCTTACTCTCTGCTGGGGTGATAACCGAAATTTTCGCTGATCTTACACTGTATTTAATTTATAGCTCGACTGTCTTTTTAGTTGCCATTCCGTCCTTTCTCTGAAGATTCAATGCATGTGCAACAGGAAAGAATTCTTTGTTAAGACGCGCCACTTGACAATTTTAGGCAAAATAGGTGGAATATTCCCTTTTGTAAGCAAATTTAGTTTCCATCTTCTATTTATGTACAGTTAGTATTTTATTATGGTCTTGGTTTCTATGGAAAATAATCCTAAAATAAATTGTCAGATTCCTGCAAGAGCAAATATATTAAATATTTTCAAAGCTGTAAGAATTGTATATAAAGAATTGATATTGTCCAAAAGTTATTCTGCATAAAAAAGGTATAAAAATGACATAATGTAAGCGAAAAGATTGGTTTGTACCCAATTATGCTTTACAATTTTTAGGAAGAAGTATGCTTATTTCAAGAACATGAAAAACTTGTTTTAATGTTCATTATAGACTTTTTGTACTTAGGATTGTTATACATCATCCTATCTAAGTAGTCAGTTTGAAGTTAGATAATCTTTATCATATGGATTACGAGGAAGCTTTGAGTTACAATGAACAGTATTATCACCTAGAAAAATATAAATAAGTATAATATCTCAGTTAAACTTATCCTAAATATAAAAAAACAGTTATTTTAAATAGAAACTTGCATAAAAAAACTTGCAATTGCATAAATTTTTACTTAAGATACTCAATAATTTAAATGCTGATCTGTGTGTTCCAATTCAACACTGACCAAGACTGATATAAAAACCAACTATAGAGTTTCGCATCGTATAGATTTCAATTTGATTCTCAGATGAAAGGTGCCGATGATGAACACTACTGAAACTGCTAGATCCTTAGTTGTTAAAATTATCTTCACTTGTTAAAATAAGTTATGATTTCACTAGAAACTATCATCAGACACTGCTTTTGTGGCTCTAGTGAGTAGTATAGGAGGACACTCCAATTATGACATTGTAACCGTATTACGTAATTATTAAGAAATAACTGCATTGGAAAAAGAAATTGCTAGCTTACTACCAAAAATGTAACACCAAAAAGTGCAAGAAAAAGTGAAGCAAAATTTATTTCTGGGGCTTTATGTGGTATGAATATTAGATTAAAAATATAGTCTTTTGGAAGGAATGAAGGACAATAAAATCAGTAACGAATATTTTTCAACCATATTTAGCAATAACCAATTCCGCATTCCGATACATACATACATAGCGATGTAGGTGAGCCCCAAACTATACTTATAGACTAACGGGTTTGGAAAACTCGTCCATCACCAAATGCTTCGTAATTTTGAATTACGGTCAGGTGACGAGGTCACACCTGAGTTGGCTCTCTCTTTTCCACATCCACGCCACATCAGTTGAAGGACTTTGTACGTCACATATTAACGTGGACACGTCCCCAACCCACGGAGCTTCAGCAACCCAGTGAGGGCGAGTACATGATCACCCTCCTGCATTCCGATACATAAAATTATAACATTTTTGATGTGTTATATAAAAATAGCAATTTATATAGTCACCATATTTAGTCAAATTTTAGCTGGTATTCAACGCTCTTTCGTTCTTCAGTTAGTAATTAAGCATGTTCAAAAGGCGGTATACCTGTAGAATAATAGAGACGATAGAATAAATGCAATTTTAATGGGTCATTTAAGAAACCTTGAACTTTGCACTCAGTGTGTGGGTGACCATTGTTCTGTTGAAATGTGGCCACAGTCAAAAACTGAATGTAAAAAAATTTTAGCAGGTTGCAAATTTTTAGAGATGTACTCTACAGAGCAGTATATTCGTCGTATTCACTGATGGCTAGGGTACTTAAAAAGGGTCGTTTTTGTTGTTGCACTAGTATACTTCCTTGAATCTAGCCCTAAATTGGGATCTACCTAATTAAAATGAATCTGGTAGTATTGTCTTTCAAGTGAATTGATATCTCTAAAGATAGAAAACCAAGTTTGGGGATCTCTTTTTTAGTCCTAAGAGAGCCTATCACTGAGGGCTCCACTACATAAGATGCGATCATTTCTTGCTCTTTGTATTAGCAAAAGATTAAATAGACCTATGTCCGGAGATTGGAAATAAAAATAAATTTCACTGTATTGATTTATCATACTTTGAGAGACATATTTTACTAGGTAAAAGGTACAAAATTCAACACCAACAACTGTTGAATAATAAGAAATGGATGACGTTTTCTGCTTAAAGTGGTATAAATTCCTAGCATCTGTATTTATCTAGGTATATGCTTGGAAATTTTACGAGATTTCTCACTTTCCAAACGTGAATATATAACCTATTATTTATCAAAAAACTATTTCCAAAAGAAAATGCAGATGACTAAATGATTTACAACAATCTCCTGCTGCTAATTTATTCACTACGAGTACCTGTCATAATAATCACGTGGTTTGAACAATTATGTGATGGACAACATCGTCTATCATACATTGTGCATTGAAAATGTATTTTCGTACTTTAGCAATGCATTAGTTTTTTTTCCCTAACGTTTAAAAGAGCGATTAAGTACTTCAGTTTTTGTACTTGTAAATTTATTATTCAAAAATAGCTCTACAAAAATAAAATAAAAATATATTGCACTCATCCCCTTTGAAATTAGAAAAATTATATTTTGATAGGCAACTGAATTAGGAATATTTTGAATTATGCAAGTTTTAAGTGGTGTTCAAGCCGGTAGTGACTTGCAAATGGCATAGTCAAAGTTTATCAAGATTAGGACTATTGCTCATTGTATCGTAATCAAAAGCAAAATGTCAAAGACTAAGGATCTGTGCACATTTGGTCAATGAATCACTCCATTTCAGAAATGGTGAAAAGATTTGAATTCTCAGGTATTCAAGGGTGTACCTTGATATAATAGCATAGGAGAATCCAAAACTCGGTACCGATAAAATTATCAATGGGTCGACTAGCGTGGGCAACAATGCGGGAATAGTGTTGGTTCAATGCAGGAATGGCATAAACTACCAAAAAATAGCAAATAACCCGTCAATTTAATTCTGATGCTCAACAATCTTTAAGCAGCTACACGAGACTAATTTCTCTCAATGTGGTAACGGAGTCAATACTCTACAAGATTAATTTTATTTCCGCCTTAGAACAAGGAACAAAGATTAGCATGGACCCAGGAGCATCGAAAAGAGACCATTAAGATGTAGAATAATGTTATTCTTTTAAGCACTAATTATAGTTGGATTAACTATGCCGATGATTAAATTTATGTGCTTTGTAAATTATATGAAATGCTTTTTTTTCTGTTCAGTCAGCACACACGGAGAGCGAAACCCTCAAAGATAATAATTCTAGAATTCTTTTGAGAGGATGTGGCAGATTACATGTTACTGTGCAATAAAGTTAAATTAATGGATTTTATTTTACATTACTTCCCTTTTATTCATTGTTATAATGCCGCAAACTTTAGTTGTTGATATGTTGTTGTCCTCAGCAGTTATCCTAGTCAGTTACCGGAATTGACATCATTGATACAAGTCTACAAAATACTTTGACAGAGTAATATATCAAAATCCAAATGTTACAATGCTTATTAGTTGCCGCAAACTTTAGTTGTTGATATGTTGCTGTCCTCAGCAGTTATCCTAGTCAGGAATGACTTAACCAGAATTGACATCATAGATACAAAACACACCTTGACGCAGTAATGCATCAAAATCCGAATGTTTCCAATTCGGCAGGCTTTGACAATCTCACACCGATCAGCGAACATTATTTGTTACAAATTTCAGACTCTATTTACTTTTTTCATTAAAATGAGTTACTTCATAAAACTTATTAGGCTAAAACCTTTTAGATTGACAACAGCCAGCTATGACTAGCTTTATCAAAACCTACCATCAAGAATTTCAACTGTAATCATATAACCTATAGTCCCAAATTAACTCATCATTCACTTATACTCAAATCAACCCTAAAAAAATTTCTATTATTTACATATCGTAACTATAGGAATTATATATTTTGTTTCCTCCTCTTCATTCATCATGAAATATTTCATGATTTATTTCATTAAGATTCTTCATTAGTCTTATTTAGCTAATTCCTCTTAGATTGACACCCATCAGCTAATTAGTTTTTTTTTTTAATTTACAGTCTAGAATTTCAATTGCAATCATAAGTTCTAATCTCCTAAATTACCTCATTATTAACTTATACCAAATAGATCCTAAAAAATCCATGATTACTTATAGCTAAGACTATTTGAATTATAAACACTGCAGGCCCCAGTAAATGCAAATCCCTGAAGGAAGCCTGCAAATAACATGAAACTTACAACATGCGTTAGCGGAGGTGAGATATGCAAATGATTAGAAATACACCCATCAAATGCAAATGATTCGACGCACATCACGCACGCCTGTGGCCCCACTTCAAAGCGTTATTTAAGGCTTCGATATTTTGACAATTTCAAGTTCAACAATTGTGTTTTTTGTTGTGGTATTCTATAAAAAAATGATCAATTATGCTTCGTAGAAAATAGCGAAAAATTTTTGATCAAGTATCCGAGTTCGACAGAGGAAGAATAGTGGCCTACCGAGATTATGGATTATCTTTTAGGGAAATCGGTAGTCGTGTTGGACGAAACCAAACAACTTTAATATGGATATGTGATCTTTGGATGCAGGAGGGTATGACGGACCGACGTGTCCGATCGCATCCACCTCAGTGCACCACTTCTCGTGATGACATGCAAATTGTGCATATGGTAATGATGGATCGCTCAGTTACATCATGAACCATAGCACAGTACCTTCAGTCTGTAACGCATCATCCAGTATCTACGCAAACCTTTCGACACCGTTTACAGCAACGTAGTCTATCCACAAGACGTCCATTGCTTTGTCTACCCCTGACGCAGAAACACAGATGTCTCCGCCACCAATGGTGCGATGAAAGAAGGATATGGACGGCAGAATGGAATAAAATTTTCATTATTGACGAGTCATGTTTCTGTCTGCAACACCACAATGGTCGCATCCGAGTGTTCATGCACCGTGGAGAGCGGATGTTGAACAGCTGCGTTATGCACCGCCACACTGGTCCTACACCGGGTATTATGGTATGGGGTGTTATAGTATATCACTCTCACACCTCACTAATACGTATTGCTGGTACTTTAAACAGCCAGCGTATATCTTCGAGATGTTGGAGTCAGTTGTCCTTCCTTACCTTCAGAACTAGCCCACAACTATATTTCAACAGGATGATGCGTGACCACACGTTGCAGGTATTGTCCAAGGGTTCTTCGTCAATCGTCAGATTGAATTGCTTCCCTGGTAGGGTCACTATCCAGATCTTTCGCCAATAGAAAGCATGTGGTCAATGGTTGCTCAACGATTGACCCAGATTACATCCCCAGCGGCCACACCATATCAACTTTGGCATCGTGTAAAAGCTCCTTGGTCCGCTGTACCCCAAGAACATATTCGAAGTCTATTTGAATCAATGCCGAACCGTGTGTCAACGGTGTTCTACAACAATGGCGGCTACTCTGGCTACTGATTTTGGCAGAAACTACACTTCACAGAAGTTTATAAATTTAATCATTTGATACTTGGTCAACATGTTATCGACATAAATTTTATTGTGATATTTCTTGTCTTTCTTGGTGTTGAAATTTGGATGGCCAGTAGTGTGTGTGTGTGTATTTTATTTCGTCCTCTTCATTCACCATCAAGTATTCCATCATAAATGAAGAGATTAGATGTTATCCTCTGTCCCATAGAAAAGTTGAACTACCAGTTAAAAATCGGCTTCAAACGGACTCTGAGAGAACCAGCTCTGAAACTATTTACGAATTAATCAACAATTATCCATTTTGCAACGCTATGCCATTTTTGACCTACTAATATGATGCAGAGTGTTTATTATTATATAACTTAATTCTGCTGGCAAATGAAGCTTTAAACATATTATTTAATGCTTAATATATCTCGAAATTATTTAATGTACCGTCATTTATTGAATAGAGGTTTCTCCAAAGTTTCTGTGACTTAAAATTATAATGAATTTGTTTAACAGCGCCCCTTTTATTTTTAATACTTATCCGTACAACATACTAAACGGAGATAATGAAGTGAAAATACTAAATATAATAAGCAGATGGAACATATGTTCAATAGATAATTTAAAATTTAAAAGAAGCATAGAATAAAAGGAAAATGAAACGAAGTACCAACATGGCCAGCTTCTTCAGGGGTGTGTTAACCATATTGGCACAAAGCATGGCTTTTCTACACTGACTCTAGACTGAAGTCTTAATGAAACCAATACACCCCAAAACCACACTAAAAATATCAAACTAAAATAGAGGAAATAAATGTCAAGCTAAAATATAAGCTGAAATATAATTTTAAATCCAAAGTTGCCAAAATACACAGTTAAATTATACATAGTAATCAAAATCAAATCCAGTTCCAAGCCCTTAAGAATTGCAAATAAATATATAAATTTAAAGACTAAGTGTAAACACAATTGGCAATTCAAGCTTCTTATAAGACCTTCAAGGCTTGGGGGACTCTTCTGTAGTTATAATATTCTCCGTTTAATATTTGATTAATATTTTATAAAAATTTACTATTAATTATATATTTTAGTAATTCTCTATTTAAGCTTCTTTCGCGCTGAATGTATCTCCTTTTATGGATTCTTTTAATGCTATTTTTGAATCGTAAATTCGTGATCCATCTGAATATACAAATGAAAAACGTAATGCAAATATTACTCTCTTCTTCATGTGCAATGGTTATTTGGTAAGGCCGTCTCACGTGACAGCTAAAATTAAATTATGACTGCATGCAGGTGAACAACAAAGCGTAAATTATGCAATGAAGTATTGAGGACTGCTACTAACTGAGAAAGATTCATAAGGATTGATTTGTGTGAGAGAGATTCATCCGTGGCATTCCTATTCAAATTATGAGCTACTTAGAGAATGACACAAAATATTCAATTTCGTGTTTACACATTGATTGATGCCGTTTGCTTCTACAAACATGTGGTATAGAAATCTAGCCTTGACATTTAATATGACATAAACTGTAAATTTCATTAAAATCAACATTAAAAAATCATTGGAAAACTAAAATTATATCATAATATTGATTTTGTGTAAAATTAAGATGTTTACTTGCAGTTTGAGAATTTATCTCCAAGCTTAACTCAAACTGAAACAAATTGGGTTTGAAATTTTGTTTTTCAAAAATAATGAATAATAATAATTAATTGATAATAATGAATAATAATTTTTAATAATAAAAATAATTATATAATTTAAATTTTATTTTTTAAAAATAAATTTAAAAAATACTCTTTTTAATTCTAAATAGTAATGACTGAATCAATTGTGAATTCCAAAGTAAGCTAGATATTAAAAAAATTCTGTTCATTTGAGAACAAAATATTTAAAAAAAATTAGCACATAAAGTATTAATCAATCAGCTAGTTTATTTATTTTTTATGAAATGTAAGTTTCAGGGAAGCACATGTTGATTATAAATAACACTCATTACGTAGTTACAGGCAATACATTGAAAAATATGCTCATGTCATACAATGGTTCACACATTCTATTAAAAGCATGTTAACATGCTTTTAATAGAATGATATGTATATTCTGATAAGAAAGTGAAAAGGTAGAGAGTTTTCAATTTCCCTCTTATTTTGAAAGCTGCATTGTTTGCTCATAAAGGAATTATTAATGCGTGCATTTTAATATTTTATTATAGTAGGTAAACAAAATAGTTCTTTCCGTTTTCTCCTTGCCATTGAATGAGGTGATAATAAGTATGCAAATTAATGCCTAACGGGATTGAGACACCGATCAATCGAAGGTAGGAATATCAGTCGTTATAAAAATAAGTCCACTGTGAACATTAAAAAAAAATAAGCACTAATGCTACTAATGGGCCAAACGGTCACTGCGGACCTATAACCAGCAACAGGAACTTGTGCAACTAGCATTGCAACAGAAGGAGTCAATTAGCATTGCAACAGAAGCAACTAGCTTTGCAACACTGGTTAATCGCAAGGGTGTACTGTTCTTGATCGATATCACGTGGCAGAATTTCAAACGGGTAGCCAGGAATACCATACAGCGACTTGGTTGGGAGACTTTGTGATGTATTCCTTACTCACCAGACCTTCCACCATCAGATTACCAAATATTCCACTCAATGAACAATCATCTTCGTGGAAAATCCTTCACGATTGAAGTAGACTTGAACCAAGCACGGACTTCTTTGCGTCCAAAACCCGAAGTGTTCTGCACAACTGGAGACACGTTGGCAGAAAGTGCTGGATGTCGATGATGATTACTTCGATGACGAACAAGGCTATATTTCCTGTAGATCATGTTCGTTTGGATTATTGAAAACTGCAAGAGCTTCCTTGTAGATAACCTATAAAACCAAGACTGTTACAAGGCTTTCTACAAAATCAATTGGTTATTCAATTGTTTTCTGTCACATTACAATGCAAAAAGAACACGACATCATGTGAATTTTCAAATAATCAAACGAAAGTGAATATCTTACAATATTATTTAGAATCTACAATAAACATAAAAACACTCACTATAATCTCAACAGGAATCAAGTCATTTATCTTTTGAACACTATTCATTCTCATTAGAACTGAAAGCATTTTGAAAAAGATTCCCCGAAATAAAATGGCACATCATTAAAAGATTGAAACAGCTGTATTAATTACAATACAGCACAGGTAGGAGTTTAATCAGTAATAATCCATTTTGATTTGAGAGAAAATATCACATGATTTTACTCTTCTTCGAAGGAAGAATTCAGAAATGTACTCATTTCTAGGTATTTAAAGAGTCAATACTCTTTTAAAAGTTAAATGAAAAATAAGTAAATTTTATTTTTACCTTTAGATCTGAAAATTTTAGTATTAGTTTGAAATTATTCTTAACAAATTTCAATTATCATGACTCAATGTTTCAAAGAGATTATTTTTAAATTGTTATGTTTCAAACTGGAGTTTTGAGTTGGAACGCAACAATTATGAATATGCCAGTTTTATGAAAATGAGTTTATTTCCAATTTTATTTTAAATTGGTTCCCTTTAACTTAGAACCGGTAATTTTGATCATGTGCGCAGTACTGCTATATCTGCTTTACTATTTATATTTGATGATATCTGATTTTTAACTATGCAATTATATCCAATTTCTTAAGAAGATTCATAACTTGCTCTAAGAGGAAGCGAGTGGGTAAAGGGCTAGTCAGTGCAATGTAAACTAAGATACAAATGGGTAATTTAAGATTAAAATATGGTCGAACGAAAATTTTCTTCTATAAACTATTTTTAGCAGCATTTTGTATGCACCCACATAAGAATTGAGAGCAAACATGTCAATCAACAAGCCAAGCTCGCTATGCCATTGGCTATGCGAATTTAAGTCAGAAAGGCGCGTCTTTCGTTTTAACCAGAGCACCACGAAGGGGAGAGTATATCTTTGCTCTGAGACTTATTCAATAGAGGGCACCACCAGAAGACCCACTTCCTCAATTTTGACTTTGATCTGAAGGGAGAAGAAATTTTCTCCAGACCATTACACGCATTATAACTACTCAACGATCGCCCTCAGGACTTTCGACTCCATAGATTCAACGAACACGTGCATCGCATGTACTTGGTGGGTCTTAGGCGGCATTGGAAATTGAACCCCGTCCTTCTGGAAGAAAAGATGATACCCTCACCACTAGACTATCATGGCCCAACAAAAATATTTAAAACATGTTATTAGACAATAACTTCTATATGCGACATCCATTAAATCAAATATAATTTTTCAGAGAAGAGAAAAATATTTTCTGTCTTGCGATGCAGCGAAAATAAAGGCATTATTAATTAATAAAGTACAATTTTCCAGCGATTAAAAACGTGATTTATAAATTAGTTATTTTGATTAAGAAATTCTTTTTGATTAAAAGTTGTTGCCTCTCTTTTTCATGAAATTTAAAAAGTGTTAGCAATAAAGATTTCGTAACTCAAGCATGAACTATTAATTAAACTCGGGATTTTCTCTTGAATATATCCCAAAACAAAAAAAATGCAGTTTACTGTATTTTTTAATTATTATGAAATGATCCCTTTTTGACTGCTTTCAGAATATTCAGATATTGAAGACCATCCTTGGTAATTTGTTAAAATTTAAAGAAGTTAATATTTAGTTTATAAACAGTTCTTAAAATTAAATATAACAAGGAAATTAAATTCACTTTACAAATATTTAATTAATATTTCATCATCATTTTCATTTCATTTTTCTGAATCATATTTACTTCTAAAGAAAGTCTATACTTTCTATATCAAATTCGGGTATTCTGTTCAACAATTCTTAATCTAATAGATAAATCCACGTGTTTCAGATTAAGAATTCAAGAGCAAAATCTTCATTCTAAAAATTAAATGTTCTTCATGGTTAAAATTATTTTCGATTTTAGTCAAAAACTGTGATTCATTTATAAAATAATTTATAGGAGTGCTATTACTATTTGTGTTTCATGACAGCATAACATTTTACAATAAAACTTAATGTGATGCTGCCATCTAGTGTTTTAGAGTAAAATCAAAAGTCTACAAATTAAAAAAAATGAATTTAGTATAAATAAGGTTATTTAAGTTAAAAATGAATGAGATGCGTGAAAATACGAATTAATCTTAGCAAAAATTTGCAAATTACACATTTTTATTTAATTTGCTTTTTCGTATGGTATGCGAAACCTTTCTTAATGGGCATTCCAAATCCCATATTTTATCAATCCTAACGCATTTCCATATTTTATTAAGCTTAAAATTATCATTTACTTTTATACATGATAATTCCTTTTTCAATAAAACAAATATTATACTTATTTTGTATTTAGCTTTTACAGATAACTTTTACATTTTTTGTCTTAATCTGAGTAAATTAAATATTATAAAATGATAATGAGCCGAACATTTCCATTGTTAACCCAAAGCAAAATCCTATTTCACAATTACAATTATAAAAATAAGTATTATTACTTGAAAAAAATTCGTGTTATCGAAACTCTTTATTTAATGATAAATAAAATGTTCACTTTATTGACTAAAATTTTCAATGTTTCAAGAAATATTTTAATATTATCAATATTTATTTTTGTCGAAATAAATTTGACTGTAAGTAACCGAAAAGGATAAAAAAATAATAAGTTACAACAATTTTTTAAAAAAGAATGCTATTTTCAGAGTAAAATTGTAACTACTTAAATGAATTATTATAAATTAAATAATTATAAAATGAAAGATACATACGTCGACTTAGAAAAAATCTTTAGGAACTGCAAAAAGTTATGTTGAAAGGAATTGCAGAAATAATATTTAACAATAAGTCAACAATTATTAATCTGTAAATCAACTCTCTTTCTCAAAGATTTTATTCCACTTTATCTTACTTTTCCGCAAAATTTGATTTTCTAGCATTTTTATTATTTTTTATGTTTTTTTTATCTAAATAGACTTTAAGCTTTATTTTCATATTAGATTTTATACATAATAATTTAAAAAGAAAGGTAATTTACAAAATTTTTTTTAAATATTTATTCATTTACAATCAAATTGATTCAAATAAAATTTAAGCAAATTCAAATAACACAAAATTATTCGAAGTATTTATTGCATTATACAGTACTAACATACTCGAAATAATTATTAAATTCCCAAGCGTAGTTTGTCACTTTTGATACATCAATCTTAAAAATAAAATCATTACGTTTAAAGGCAGATGGTTCTTTAAACAAAGTAATTTTTCCCCAGCGTCAAACCAGAGAACTAGCGAACAATGAATTAGAGTTAGTTTAATTATAAAGAGGAGGATGTTGTAAGACTGTGAAAATGGAAGGCTATCTTTTTTTATGTAAGTGTAACTCTGTGATTATCAACAACAAAATCTTGTATGAATTCAATTCCCTTTGTATAGAAAGAGTTTCAGACACAAAATAGGAAAGGGGTAAATACATAAGCCTGAACCAACAGTACACTTCCTTTTCTGTAAATAAGATCTGATAAATGAAATCTATAAAAAATAAATAAAAATTAAAAAATTAAAAATGTAAAAAGAATTGAGTTTTAAAAATGTGTAATTTACTAATAATGAAAAAAAGATATTCTCATTTTATACTCCATTGTAAACATCTATTTCTATGCTATTTACATTAGTTTAGTACTAATCGAGACCTTATTCCAGCTTGTTTAAATCTAAAATAAAACAATGTTTATTCAGAGCACTAAGTCATTTCCACACAATAAATTTTATTCCCTACCTATAAATAAATTATTCATGGATTTTGAATCAAAGGTTTTTTCATGCATTCTGAAATAAGTTTCTCAAGAAGCCATTAGGAATAAACTATGGAATAAACTCTAAAAATTATTTCAATGAATTATTCCAATTGGTATATATTCCATATGTTTGATATGTATTTCATTTTAATCTGTAGAATAAATCTTGAACATCCATTCTTGTTTCTAAGAATCTATATACGATAACTACTTGCTCCACGAATCTTCAATGTATTGAAATTCATTTTTTTACAAACAAATTGATACAAATATTTCTGATAAATTTTAATGTAACATTCAATTCTCATTCAGAAATAAAAAAAGGAGATCTTTTACATGATCACAATTTTTAATTATAATTGATCTTTTTGAATAACAAAACATTCTTCATTAAAGTAATATATGCGAGAAAGACAAAAGCTGGGTACTTTTTTTTATCCTGATGAAGCACAAATTAATTAATTTACTTTAATAATGCTTAGATTTTGAGATAAGAAACTGTAATATAAGATTTTAATATATTTATTTTAAAATAACTATTATATTTAATTTTATATCTGTTATTATATAAAAATATAAAAATGAGAGATAAAGAGACTGTACATATATACATTACATGTGTCTATATAAAAGAAATCTTATCTTTTCATTTTTAACAAAATTGATATTAATTTAATACATAACATAAAATCCTACTGTAACCATCCTTTAATATTTTTTCTTTTATTGGTACTTTCTTGAATAAGTTACTACTCTTATTATCGTGAAAATGGATTTTATTTTCATTAGTCTGATAAAATGTTCATAATCTTTAATAAATTCTCTTCAGTTTTTAAAAAAATTTAGACATTGTTGAAGATAAATAAATAAACTATTAAATTACATTTTTTTACGAAATATTTTCTACATTTAATTTTAGAATAAACTTAGTAGCTCCAATAAACAATTTATGAAAAAAATTGAAATGTAATACAATTGATGAATTTATAATATATATCAGCGAGTATATCAAAATGAACTAGGTTGATCTATTTTCTAAAACATATTTTTTCAGATAGTTTTAGTTTTGCCAATAGATGGCACCACTATTTTATCAATTTATGTGTCCACATATTTTAAATATAAAGCATCTTATGAATAACTATATAATTCATTATTTTTCCTGATTTACTTGTTTGATTTAAATTTTAGCTCATGTAGGGAGCAAATTGTCATGACATATAAAGCAACTTGCTAATAAATTAAATAATTTAATTTATTTATGAAAGAAAAATGGCAATAGTATATTGTTTATTTACATTTTTGAGGGTCCATGCACTGGTCGTTGACTCGCGTATTATTTTGATTTTGACTCGTAGTTTTCCTTCAAATTTTACATTTTCTAAACTTTTTGTGAAAATATGTTATTTAGAATATACCGAATAATCTGAATAAAAAATAGCATTTATTTTTCATTCAATCACATTATAAAGAAATCTATTTTATTTCGATTTCTAAAATTTAAAAAATACTCTCAAAATAAAATTTATGGGGTTTATAATTATATGAATAAAAAATAATATTGTTTGATATCGTCAGAATTGGAGTATAATTTATTAAAAGAATTTACTTATAAAGTAAGTAATCTTGCTGATTATGCTCATTTCTTGAAGTAAATATGTTATTATGTGAAGACATTTAGACACTTGAAGGATACTTAACCTGTTAACTAAGCTATGAAAGCTAGGATTTGTTCATATTATGTGTGCATGTGCTTTGCAAACCAAAATGTATACTATATATTTGTTGCAAAAATATCTCAGTGAAATTGGAAAATTTGTTGCCTTCCAAATTGCTGTTTATTAAAATGTGTTATGGAAAAAGATTATTGAAAAATAACTTTTTGGCTATTAAATATAATAATTAAAATTTCCTAATTATATTTGAATTACCCATTTATTAGCTTAAAACTTCAAGCATTTGTGATAAATGGATTTCTTAAAGTTGTAAATGTTGCTGTACTATTTTGTCTAAAACTATGAACAATTTGCTTTCAACACTTTAAAATATTATTTTTCCAGACCTCTATTTTCTATTTATGATGTGCATGTCTTTGACATATTGTGGAAGATTGATTTTATGTAAATAAGAAATTTCTTAATCCAACTTTCAGTGACTATAATAAAAATGCAAAAGCAAATTTTTGATAGAAATTTGGTTTGCATAAAGTCATATCTTATACTCCAGTTGCATGTGTGAGATAAGTTATGGAATTGATGAAATCATATTAATAAATTGATAATTTTTGAAAAAAGATTTTCATATTAAGAATAGGATATTTTAAGATTACTAAAAAAAAAATAGTGTTGCTAAAAGAATTGTTTTGTTGATAAAACTCCTTCCTAAATCTTGCATTGAAAAATAAATTAAAGATTTTATGATTAAGATTTAAGGTACTTAGAAAATTGTAAAATTGGGAACTATTTTATTCTACTTACTAATGTATCAATAAAAATATAAACTTTCTAAAATTAATTATTGAGAATTTATGTTCATTAATTGTTACATTAACCAAAATGGTATTAAATATGTGTTTCCACATATGACTAATTTTTGAGTTACATATTTACTTGTTTACATATTTTTAGCAATAAATATCTATCATATTTTTAACTGCTATCATATTTTTCAAATAGCAAATAAGGGTTTAAGTGAATTTTCTCTATTTAAAATTACAACACTGTTTCAAATTTAAAATTTGCTAATTATAAAAACTCAAGCAACATAATTGTCATATTTTCATAAGCATTTTATTTTTGCAAAGTTTTTAATTTTTAATTAATATTTGAGCAAGAAAGACAACTATATGAACTGTGTGAAATTGAAAAATTACGTTTAATGTTTTTTGGTATAAATTCAATTAAAAATATAAGAGTGACTTATTTTCTAATTTTTTGAGCTACTTATTTTTAGATGAGTAAACGTCCTGCTGAAGATGAAAGTACTTGTGCCTTTTTCTTAACAAAGAAAAAGAGACCTTGTCGTATGAAAACTCAAGAAGGCATGTCTTTTTGCCCTCACCATTCTCATTTAGATTCAGAACAGGTGAATCTTTTTAAGTTATATTGTTACATCAAAGCTAAATATACTTCCACAGTATTATAAGGAAATATAATTCAATCTAACAGAAATTTTAAGTGTTCACATAACACATTTTGTTACATATAATTATTAAATGTGTTATTCCAAAGCATTTGAATTACTGTCTATTAGAATTTTATTAGAATATAATTTGAATTACTGCTTTTTTACATTTTTATAAATTCAAGTACATTTAATGAAAATTATCAAAACAGTTTGATAAATGGGTAATGATACTTTATTATAAAATACAGTATAAAAATATTTTTAAAAAGCTGGAGGCATATTATTAATTAATTAATAATTGAAAGTAAAAAAATTAATTTTAATCATTAATTAGCGGTAATTAAAAACAAGTTGTTTGAATTTTCTCATTTCCAATATTTGGTGATCTATTTTATATCAATCCGCTATGAAAGCAGAAACAAGTGAAATGGTATGACTTTCCTCTCCCTTATGTAAAAATAACTCCCTCCAGATGGATTATGTAATGCCTAACACTGAAATTTTATTAGCTCTCCTATAAATATTTTAATTATTTAGATTTAATAAATAGTTTGTTTAAATTATACTTAATCATTCAACCTTCTTACTGATCTGATAATACTGTTTCTGGAAAATGAACAAGTGTTATATCTGGCTGAAATAAAATTAATGCTGTTACGAAATTTGCTTAAAACTTCAATTTTCTAATGTTTTTAAACTTTTATTCAATTATTAGTATTTGTTAATTATCAGGAAAAAAAAATTCTAAACTAAAATGTCCTGTAATGAAAAAATATATGTACTGTTTTCTTATATGGATAGTTCCTCTCTTAACATAGAACTAAATACTTATTACTTTTTGCTTACTAAATTTTTTTTATACCTTTAATCCTTTTTTTTTTTTTTTACAAAAGTATTTTTACTATAATCTAAATGGATATAATTACAGTAAAACCATTGAATAATAAATACTAATGAGACCGCATAAATTTGTTTATTTTTTAAAATTTCAATATTTTTTACTATCAAACTATTGCAAAATTAAAACATATTAAATCAAGTTAAATTCCATTTAATAGTGATAATTATAAAATGATCACTACTAAAAATTAAATCTCTATGAAACTATTTATCTGTTAATAAATAACTACACACAATTTTTGATAATCAATATATATTTTTTAAAATAGGATCCAGTGAAAGGCTTAAGGATACCATGTCCTTATGACTCATCTCAGTAAGTTATCATAAATTATAATTCGTTATACTCATTTAAAATTAGATTTTTTGATTTTTTTATTCAAAATTTTTTATTAATTTTTATTTCAAAAATTTATTTTCTGTTTAAGCTCTCCTGTTCTTGAATTTAAATTTCCAGTTCTTCATTTTCATGATGATAAAATCTTTGGTTGTAACTTGAAACCATTTTTTTTTTGAGATTTTTATGGCAAGCCAAAACTTACAAATTTTTTTAAACCTTATTTTTTTTTATTATTTCAAAATGAACCAACCAATCATACAAAATGATGAAATTTACTAAACTGAGCTTTCTTGCTTGCTTGAGGATCAAATTCATTATTGTTTCTGATTCCCCTTGATTTCTTGATTTACTTTTATTATTCTGAAAAGTCTTAGAAATTTACTTTCAATGATCAATAAATTAAATTCCTCATTTTTTGTTAAAGTCTATAAATCTAATGATATAAATCTACATTTTAATTTCTTGAATAAGAAGTTCATTGATAAACAATTATTGGTATAAATAATTGTTCAACTTATAGTGTACACATCATATTTTTACATTTTAAAGAATTCTTTGGGATGAGAAAAATACTTAACAAGCTGTTGTAGCATTTTGCAAAAAATTGAAAAATGCTTAATGTTATATTCCACTCTTAACATAAATGAAAATTTTAAGATTTCTGGCTCAGCTCAGGTAATTCCTTTAACTGTGTTCTGTAGACTCATAGTCATCTGTAGTTCTCCACATAGACACGTCACCTACCAACCAATATAAATGAAATAAATTAATATTATCAATAAACCTTTACTTGTTACAATAACCTCTTTAAATGAAAATCCTTAATGTATTCTTTTTGATGTTAGTATATTTTATTAAAACATTTTTACTGTAATAATGCTGATGTAACTACTAGTTCAGTATCAATAATTAACAAATTTATTCAATAAATTTTTATGAAAATGCAAGATTAGTTTTCAAGTTACTCTTTTTCTACGACAATATTAATCTGAGAACCAGCCTTTTTCTAAAGTGCTCCAAAAGGATGGAACAGAAGAGAGAGGAACAATCCTACAAGATGCAAGTTTTTCATCACTAAACCTAATTTAACAGAAAAAATCACACAAAACTTTTGAACTCTTATGTTATAATTTTTGGCACAATTTTGTAAGATGACATAAATGAAAAGATTAAAGGATCATGAATTAATACTTTATTATAATTTTCCTTTGTTTTATTGGAAAATAATTTTTAAAAATATTTATGGTAAAATGATATTTTCACAGTGTTATTTAAATTATTTCAAAGTTTTAAATGAGATAAAAATACACTAACTAACTTTCAAACTAACATTAATAATAAATATTGGAGTAAGTAATAAAATTTACAATGAAAATTGATATGGAAAATCTCTAACTGCAAACGAAAAGTGTGTTTGTATATGAGAATAATTGGAAATGCTATTTTGTAGCTCCTTAAAAAAGTGAATCCTCCTAATCACTTACATACTCATTCATTAATTATAAAAGTGTATTCATCTGTTGTTTTTTACCATAATAATGATACTTTCTACTATAATAATTTAATGTTAATGCTTCTATAAATAAGAAAAGAATCAAATATATATATAAACGTAAATTGTAACAAAACTGATAAGAAAACTTCGAAAGACATTACATAGTAGCAAAAATAAAATAAAAGAAATATTCAGAAAGCTATCATAAATGAGATTACATGTTTTATATGCATGTAATCTCTTTAAGATAGTTTTCTAAAATTCTAAAATTTTTTTGGAAGGCAAATGGAACTCTATCTACATTACCATTTCTCGCCATCTCTGCTGGGGTGAATAAAATTTAAAAAGGTCTGTACATGAAGGAATTCAAAATCAAGGTTTTAAAAACTAATTTCAGGTTATATATAATAAGGAACAAGCTACCACCTGGGGAACATTGTGTCATCCCATTGGGGAATGCCTAATGACCTTATAGGCTATGTTAAGGTATATTAATATCTACGTTCAAGTAATCCTGTGGTTATAGCATTGCTATCCTCTATTAAGGCAAAATTATTTAAATGTTTTCACTTCAACTATGCAACAAAATTTCATTAGGTGCCATTTGTTACAAAAAGAGGTAAATGGTTTGCAACTAAACACCTCAACACTATATCAACTTAGACCATCACAATTAATAACCACTCCTGTCAACATTTAAAAAAGTGAAAAAATGCAGCACCTGTCTTCTAAGTTTATGTTTTGCATTGGGTCTGTGAATCTCCCAGCCTTTAATTTCCATCTGGTTGACTTCAAATAGTGTTTTCAGCAATTGTGTATTCAAGTCACTGTCTTAAAAAGAGCACACACGTACACACATACACACACTATATATATATATATATATATATATATATATATATATATATATATATATATATATATATATATATATATATATATATATATTGCATTGATAAAAGAATAAAAAAAAGTGTTAAGAAAATCTTATTAGAACTAATTGTGTCAATGTTTCAATTTCTAATTGAAATTTAAAAAAAAAAGCATTTATTTATTTTTTTCTTTTGTCATTAGTCTGTTAGTTTTTCAAATAAATAAAAAGGTAAAAATGCAAATTTTGCAGACAAATGCATATTATATAAATTTTAGATTAGGGAATAAGGATAATGTTACTGTAATAATAAATATTGTATAGTAAAAAGTTATGTCAAAAAGCAGTATATCATGATAGATGTCAGATATTCATTAAAAATGTTTATTATATATATATATGTATATATATATATATATATATATATATATATATATATATATATATATATATATATATATATATATATATATATATATATATATATGTATATATATATATATATATATATATATATATATATATATATATATATATATATATATATATATATATATATATATATATATATATATATATATATATACATACATATAACATATTTTTATATATATATATATATATTAACATTGAATAATACTATGTATATATTAAAATTGAAAAATATGTTTCAATTTGGAAACATATTTTTCAATTCTAGACTTTAAAAGAATTAATTTCAAAGAAAAATAAAAATTTTAAAACATTTTTAATGAATATTTGATTTTTATTTTAGCAGAGCATAATTTTAATAATATTTCTCAAAACTATTTTTATATGCATATACAGGAAATGTTGAAACTACAAAAAAAAAAAGGAAAAAAAGATTTGTATATATAAATGGGTGGGTTACATTAATGAGAATCATAAAATATAAAAAAATTTTATTTACTGTCATTTTTTCAAACACAAAAAATTGAATACTGTATTATTTGGCAATCGTTAAATGTCCGTAATATGTCCCAGTTAATTTTTTAATATTTGAAATTCTTTATTGTTCATTTCATTATTTTCTTTTTACAGAAGATATTGATTGGTATTTTGTGTTTAATACAAATTGCTTTTAATACATAAATTGTGAATTATTTTAGAGTTTCTTCATTGAAATTTTCTTCTTTTAAAACTTAACTAGATATTTTAACTATTCCTATCATTTACTGTTAGAAAAAAATGTACTTTACTATTTTCATACAAAAATATTTCTTTAATTAGTATATTTATTTTTAGCTTTTGCTATCAATCAAAACTTCAAAAACACCTGAAAAAGTGTAATGCCAGAGAAAAGGACAAACCTGTTGGTATTATTTCTTAATATTACATATGATTTTATTCTAAATTTATTTAATCATTCATTTTGCTTTGATTCATACATTATTCAGGGGTGTTTGTGCTCCGGGGAAACCCCGGAATTCTGGGGATTTTGAACTTCGATACCCGGAAATTCCGGGGATCGTCGTTCAAAAGGAAGTAGAAATAATAATGAATTATTTATTTTGATCTGGGTAATTTTGTTTGCTTTGAAAGTAGAAAACCCAGTAATTAGGTCATTCAATACTTCATAATTGTAATTTTTCATTTCTCCCCCCCCCCTTCTCGAAACTCCAAAATGTCGGTAGTTCCGTAATAGTTTCCGGGGATTTTTTGGGGTCCCACAAACACCCCTGATTATTGAAGACTGTATTTATTTACTCTTGTGCTGTTTTATGCTTTCACTTTTCCAGCTTAATTATTTTTCTTTTAAACATAGATACTAAGTAGATAATAAGAGATATGAAGGAAGGAATGTCTATAAGAAAGAAAACTAAGTAGATTATAAGGGATATAAAGAAATGTCAATTTATTTTTGAGCATTATTCTAAAATTGTATAGACAAAAATTTTAAAGAAATATTTCAGTTTTTGGATGTATTTAAATATTAAATCATTTGTTTTCATATTTTTATATCCTATGATTGCCCAATATATTTTTAGCACAATTATAATAAATCAATTTGAAATAATAAACAAAATCACAAAATCAATCACTTTATGAAGTACATGAGACTAATTTTAATTGTATGAATGTTTAATTTCACACTAAAAGTTTCTAAATTAGCAAAAAAATAGGATATTAATAAAAACATTTGTTCAAATTTATTTATGTTAAGCAAGTTTTAAAGTAATTGATGTTCAATGAAACTATTATTCCCATCATTATATAAACATTAAAATTTAAAAATAATTTTATCTAGTAATAGTCTTCAAATTGACTAAATCACTTGACGTATTTACAGTTATTGAATCAATGGATTCTTTTGATTCTCAACTTACAATATGCACAAATTTGGCTAGTTCTGAGTGCTATATTTGCAATTCTTGCATTCTATAAGATTTAATTATCTAGCAATAATGTATGCAGTTGAAAGTAAATTCACAAAATTTTAATTTTTAATTATTTTTCAGTTAAAAAAATTATGACAGTTAAGTTCATTTTTTAAATTATGTAAGTCATAAAATTGAAATTTTGTTTTCCACAAAATTAAATGTTTTTGGGTTCCTCGATCATTTATAATTCTATTCATTAAATAAGCAAATTTATATATGAATTCAAATGTGTTATATATTTTTGTATAAAAATTTTTAAGCATTTTCTGCTCAATAATTAAGTTTTTTTTAATGTTATTCACTTTATTGACTTGATGCTGTAATATGATTACTTTTAAGATTTTTTAAAGATTAGTTTGATTAATTAAAGAAAATATTTGAAAGAAAAAGCTGTTAAGATTATTGATTTAGTCTTGGAGAGTACCATTTTATTACAATTTAATTTTTTTACTTTGTCACACTTTATTTTTTAAAATCAATCTTGATAAATTTTGAGAAATACATCTTATAGCATTATTTTATGAAAGTTTTGTTTCTGGGATTTGGTGGGAAATATTTTGAAAGAAAATATTCTTAATGTAATTTATATTGAATGATTTCAAAGAAGTTGTTGCACCAGCATGCATCCCTGTACCTAACCCTGAATTGGGATTTACCAGTGAAAATTTCAAAGAAATTGTAAATATTATTAAGCCTGCACAAGTGGTAGGATTTTATCTGAAATTCTTGTATTTTGTTTAAAAAAATTTGTTGTTTAATTTAGTATAGCTTATCTTGTTCTAAAATCATTAAATTCACTTCACAAAAAATTTCTTAAATGCTTATTTTTGAAGGAATTTGTTTTGTTTCTTCTACATTTTTGTGGTTACTTTCTTGCTTAAAAATTTGCAAAATTTTATATTTAAAAAAGATTTTTTTATCATGTTTAGATTTTGTAATATTTGTATTTGACTTTACATAATCCATAATGTTATTACAGGAATTCTATTTGGAAAATATAAATTTAGAAGATGCTAACAATGATAATATAAAGGTAGGGAAATGTTTTATTTATTTCATATGAAGATTAAACTTATTAGTTTTTTTAAAGAATTAAAAAAATTCTTTATTAAAAATTTTACATTAATCTCAAATTATTTAATACCCTTATAAATATTTCAATGTTATTTTAAATATAAATACATAATAACTACAGTCAATCAGCTTTATTATGCTTCATTTTAAAAAAAACTATACTGATAAATTGAAACAATAATGCTGCCTAAATTTTTAAAAAAGTCTTTTCTTATGACTCTTTTATGATAGACGCCTCAGTTACCAAATCACCCTTTCATGATAATCTGCTATCTTGTGAAGATAAGTTATTCGGACTTTTAAACATAATTTGGTAAATAAATCACAAATGAAATATTTCATTGTTTGCTTAGATTTGGATATATTATGAAAATGCAAACATTTAGTTATATTAAAGTCAGTTTTAAATTTTTTAAAATTATTTTTCTATCAAAATTTTTCAAAAGTTAAGGTTAATTTATTTGATACTTTTCTTAAATAAATACTCAAATAATCATAGATTTTATTTAATAACAGATGAATTTAATTAAATCATTTTCATATAAGTCTTCTTATCAAAACCCATCAGGGGGTTTACCTTCGTTTGGCAAACACAAGTGTCACAATCTCGAGGTACCCCAGTGATCTGTCTTCTTCTTTAATTTTATTTCTTCTCTACTCTTCTGCTTTTTCTTCCTCATAGTGGTTGTCTCATAAGAGGTTGAGGGCTTCCCTTGAGTAGCTATTGCTGCTCTGTTGCTATTAGCTTTTCTTGGGAACTAAATCATCCGCATGTTTACTGTTTGTGGGGACCCATATCCCTGGAAAAGAGAGTCCTGGCAATTGGGGCCCCAGAGACCATTACCAGGCCACATTACTTTGGCCTCTGCTTCAGGTAAATGGGAGATGTGCTGTGGTCCTTAGCACATCAATTGGCTTTATGGATCAAGTGATTGGTACATTTACTGGATGACTCATTAAGAGTGGAGGCCATCTCAGGAATGTATTGTGAGTGCATAGGACCTGCCTAACATTTGTGCACATGGTCTGCATTTCCTTGTTGAACTCGGTGGTGGGTAGTGCGTTCAGGTCCCAAAATTTTATATTTAACACATGGAAAATAAAAAATTCTTCCTCCCATTGGAGCATCTTTTGAATGATACAAATTGTAAATATTTTTTAATTAAAAGAAAGGAGGTTTCCTTTGAAAAAGTGTCCCCTTTTCTTATTCAAAAAAGAATATGGGGTTTTATAGGAGAAGTGAAGGGTATCCGGAAGTTAAGATCAGGTAACTTATTGAGGTTGCTAACTCAAGCATTACAGATAAGTAACATGCTACTGATGGCAAATATAGAGGGGGCTGTCTTGCCTCATGGCAATTTGAATTTTTCCCGTGGAGTGATTTCTGCAGAGAATTTGTTAAACACTTCAACGGAGGAGATTCTGGATAATTTGCAAAGTCAAAACATCTGCGGCCTTGAACGTATTAGACTCAGAAGAGATGATAAGTTCATTGATACTAAACATCTCATTCTGACCTTTGCAAACCAAGACCTTCTTGACAAAATGAAAGTTCCATACATGAACTTACCCATTCAACTGTATATACCAAATGTTTTGTAATGTTTTCAATACCAGTGCTTTGGACACTCGAGAAATGCTTGCAGAGGCAAACTCACTTGCGCTTGTAATGCGGAAGTTGGCCACAATAGTTCAAACAGCACAGCTAAGGCGAGGAAAATAGTTGCCTCTTGAATGCCACAGTCTGAAGTGAGTTATGCGGCCACAGCCGGAAAAGTCACCAAATGTATCAGTACACAAACGGATACTCTGTCATTTTCTTTTATGGGATTACCCCAAATAAGATCTCAAAGGCCTAAATCTTTACCTCCTGTTGTTCGAAAAGATCTAAGTTCTAAAACAAGAGACTTTAAGGCCTTGAATTAAAATCAGCAAAGGAGGGTCCATCAAAATCCTCCTTATCCACCCTTAAAGTTTTATTATCTCTGGAATTGGATGCTGTCACTCTTCTTCCCTCGGATGAAGATTTTTCATTTGAGGAATCGATCAAAGACGTAGCTTCCGGCTCTGGAGAAGAGGATTTTCTGTTTAAACAATAACTTCCTTTCTTTGTTGGAATTGCCATGGTTGGCATTCACATCTCGATGACATCAAGTCTATTACATCTGCTTACAACCCTGCATGTGTAGTTCTTCAGGAAACTTTCTTTCAGGAAGTCTAACAATATTTCTATGCATGGGTTTAAATACTATAGAAAAGACTGTGGTGATGAAGATGTGGTGTAGTGTCTGGTGGTGTTTGTATATATTTACATCAAATAATTTCGCCCGCATTGCCTTTTCACTTAACACTACTCTACAGGCTGTTGCAGTAAGAATTCATACAGCTGACTTACTAACAGTCTGTATTTTATATTTACCACCACATGATGTCATTTTCCAAGAAGAACTTGATACTTTAGTTGACCAACTGCCTACTCCATTTTTGTTACTCATTGACTTTAATGACCATAATTCTTTGTGGGGAAGTGATGATACTAATTCTCGCAGTCATCAAATAGAGCAATTTATTTCTGATAATTGTCTCTGTCTGATTAATACTGATGAGAAAACATACTTCCACGTATCCACAAGAACATTTCATTCTTTCAATCTTGCCATTTGTTCTCCATCACTTCTGCCATTGTTAAATCTAAATGTTGGGAATGACCTGCACAACAGCGATCCTTTTCCACTAGTCATCTTCGAGATTGGAGGTAATAGTGTACGACAAAGTGTACCTACTAACTTGTACAGTCGGGCTGATTGGAGGATATTGATATTGCTGCTCAATAGTTCACTGAAACAATTATCAATGCAGCCGATGTATCAGTTCCTAAAAATTCCTCTATGCCAAAAATGCATTGCAAACATTAGTTGAATGATGAATGCCAACTAACTAAAAAAAACAGAGGAAGTTAAGGGGGTTATTCTGGAGGTATCCCATGACGGAGAACCTTATTGCCTTTAAGAGAGCAAAACCATTAGCTCACAGAGCTAGCTGCTAAAGTCAGAAGGAATCTTTGTCTCGCTATGTATCCTCAATTACATCTTCCACATCCAGTAAACAGTTGTGGAGAAAAGTAAAAGCAGCCAACAGAATTTATAAGAAATTTTCTATTCCCATTTTGAAATCCAGAGGTGCTATGTACTCTTCTCCTATGGACATCGCTAATGTCCTTGGTGAAACTTTTGATAGCATTTTAAGCAATGACTCTTACGGTCCTTCGGTTTTAAGGACTAAGAGTTATGCTGAACAAATACCTATTCGTTTCAACCATGGATAAGCTTTGCCTTACAACTGCGAATTTTGGATGTTGAAATTGAAGAAAGCATTACAGTAGGCAAATAATACCAGTCTGGGACCTGATGGAATCAGTTATCAAATGCTTCAACATTTAAGTCCAAACTCCCTGTTAAAACAATTAATTTTTTCAATAGGATCTGGACAGAAAATAAATTTTCATCGCTTTAAAAAGAAGCTATTGTGATTCCGTTCATTAAAGCTGGTTAGAATCTTTCTGTTCCTTCACATAATTGACCAATAGTTCTAGTGAGTTGCTTTTGTAAGATTTTTGAGCATGTGTTCAATGCCCACCTTGTATATGCCTTAGAAAAAATAAATGTAAATCAGAGTATAAAAATAAATCAGAGTGACTTCTGTAAAGTGAGATCCACTCTTGATAATATTACATACTCGGAAACCCAGATACAAAATGCCTTTGTACAAAGATCCATGCATGGCAATATGGAATTCTCCATTCATTATATGATTTTGTCTTTAGGGATAATCTTTTAATTTTCCTTCTGAACTTTTTACGCTCCTGTGCTTTTAAAGTGTGTATTGGATTACTTACATCCACTACTTTTATACAGTCCAGGGGTGTACCTCAAGGCAGCATTTTAAGTATTACACTTTTTAACTGATCGTTAGTAGCATTCTTCATCAACTTTCACCTACTGTTCATGGCACAATGTATGTGGACGACCTGCAAATATTTTACCAAGAATCAAATATGTGATTAACTGAGACAACTACAAACATCTGTTAATAAAATAGCTGCATGGTGTACAATGAATGGCTTCATTTTATCTCCCAGCAAGAGTTGCTATGTCCATCTCTGCAAGAAGACCAGCCTTCATAACAATCCTGTTATCTATGTAAGCAATACACCTATACCTGTGGTTAATGAGGTAAAATTTCTCTAAGTAATTGGCAAAAGTTAACCTTTCTTCCGCATGTGTTACATTTGTGGAAGAAGTGCGAGCGATCACTTAATATTCTCAAGGTGCTTTGAAATACATCTTGGGTTGCTGATCGCACATTACTCCTCCGAGTATATTAGTCAATTATTTTATCTCGTATTGACCTTGGTCATGTTCTTTATAGATCTGCTGGGTCTGTTTTACACAGATTGGATACAATACATCACTCCACTATGAAGATATGTTCAGGTGCATTCTGCACATCACCCATCCAGAGTGCATATGCAGTTTGTCATCAACTGCCTTTAAACCTGAGACAAATGCAGCTGTCTCTCAATTATTACGCTAAATTATGTCTGATACTCACCACCTTTTATGCTCCTTGGCTACTATTCCTGCAATGAAGAGATTATATGATACTTGACCCTTCAGCATCCAACTTTTTCTCAGTCGAACCAAAACTCATATTTTATTGACAGACCTATGTTATGACGATTTTAATAAAAAAGACAACCATTTATATCCATCTTGGTATGATCCACAGGTCTTACTCAATCCTTTTCATCAATATAGAAAATCGGACACAACACCAATTATTTATCAGCAACTTTTCTAACTAGACTTTGCCTATATTCTTCTTACACGCTAGTATTCATGGATGGTTTCAAAACTGCTGGACATTTTGGCTGTTGCATAAATTTTAATAACATGATTTATAGTTACAGCCTCCATATATCCTGCTCCATTTTTACCGTTGTAGCTACAGCAATATATCATGCGCTTCAGCTTGTGTGAATGCCGTAAATTCTTTCAAATTCTTTGTATATACTAACAGTATAAGTGTATTAGAAGCATTGAAAAACTCAAATATTTAATGTCATCCAGTTGTGTTCAAGATTTTCCAAATATTAGATTCTCTTACTAGCAAGGGATGTGAAAAGTTCTGTTGTATCCCAAGTCACATTGATCTTGAGGTCAATGAAATTGCTGATGTAGCTGCTAAAGCTGTATCATCATTACTTCATTCAACTGTCCTCCTTTTATATGTGAGAAAGGTTGTAAAAAAGCACATTTATTCTCTCTGGCAAGAGTTCTGGAACATCCAGGGGTCTACAACAAACTGTGTGCCATCTTTCCATATGTCATTCCATCATCAGTTTTACCTTATGAAGTGCTGATGTCCATTTGACTTGCCTTTGTATTGGACACACACGCTTCACTCACGGACATTTGTTCTTAAGTGAGTTAAATCCTTGGTGCGAAACATGTGATGAGCCATTCACTGTATATCATATTTTAATTTCATGTCATGATTTTAACCATCTACATTTATATTTTTTAAACCGATATTTTAACTATGTTAGATTTATTGTAGGATCCACCCCACAAAAACCTATTTGCTTTTTTGAGGGCAATAGGTCTTTATATTTAATCTGTATTATAAATTTTTAAATTATATATATTTTGATATTTTATCTGTTTTTTTATATTTTATAACTTGATTTTAAGATTACTATATACACTTATTTTTGTTTTTTAAAGTTTATATGTTATTTGGGTTTAAAAAAAATGAATTAACTAAAACATTTTTACAAAAATCCTGTTCTTGGCACACCATGTCTGTTTATGATCTTTGCGCCCTAAAACCCAACCAACCAGCTTTCTTATAAACAGAAATCAACATGAAAATGAAGAATAGCATTACAAAAAGTCGATAATATATATTATTCCTTGAAAATATGAGTGTGTCATTTGTGCCCAAAAAACTCTTTTATCATTGTGTATACTCTTCTATTACAAAAGCATTCTTATTATTTATTCCATTTAGGCATAAAAAATATTTTGCTGAATGTTACAAAATATATATTTTATTCCTGGAAACAGTATATCAGAAATAAATAAAAATTTGGGCATGAGTGACTACCACTGGCATATGCTGATGATTAGTAACTGAATGTCCTTTCCCTTTTCTTGAAAAGACAGCTTTGTAAAAAGCCACAAATCTGCTCCATAAATTATGGTGTTATTCAATCTTTGTGTAAGGTGAATAGCACTGTGGTTAGTGCCTAATGAAGCCTCTAGTATACTTGGTGAACTGCTTGAGTATCTTGCCATACCCAGTGACTCAGGCAAAAATTGATTTCCTGAGATTGAAAACCACTGCTCAGGAGGTAAAAATTTTTTAGGTAGCCCTGTCTTTACAAGATAAGGAAATCCAGAATAAATAAACTGAAGGAATAGAAATGACTTTTAGTACCAGAGAAAGAAATGATCTCGAATCTATTCACGACTGGAATAGAGCAAAAAGCCATTAGTAACATAACTGCTTCCCTAGACAGGATATAGAAAACAACTTCATACAATGGGACTTTTCCTACAAGATCCTGTATGTATAAAATGCCATAAGAGTGAGGAAATGGCACATCATATTGTATATGCATGTGATGATTTTGTTGTTAATCGATTAATTACTTTACATGATCTTGATACCTCAGCACCATAAAGGGTCTATTTTACTTTAAAAACAACGTGTAAACCATAATAGATAAAGTTAGGTTGTTTTGGATTTGGAGTTTAGTGCAAAATGATTTTAGCTGAGGTGCCTTGACTGGTGAATCCAAAAAGAAGAGGAAGAAATAAAACCTCTTAAATCTGTTCTGTTATATTGCCAAAAGAAGAAACTGAGAAACATCAAGAAAATATACATTTGTATGTATCAACTGATATAGTTAATAAGTCTTCATATTGTTGTATAACATCAATTTATTTATATTACTTATCGTTAACAAATCTAATTTGTATTCCCAAATGAAATGAAAAAACTGAAAAAAATTGGTAGGTTAATGAAGGTCAATGCATTATACTTTTAATAAATTTCACTATATGAAATACAGGTACAATTTGTGGCAACAAAATAAATAGATTGAATGTTCTATATAAAAATTCATATTTGGCAAACCTAACTGCAGAGTGATTAAAATGATGATGCATTTTTGCAAAAGGATTAAAAGCATGTATTAAAGCTATACCTGCAAATCCATAACAATATATAGGAATCCCACTGCCTCAAGATATATTTTATCATCTTTTACTGTTATTGCTCAATTTTATCTTAACATTTATAAAAGTAAAATATCTCTTGATTATAAAAGAAAAATGTTAGTGCTTGAGATTTTATGACTAGAAACAATTCTTATATTGTTATTATTTACTTATTTAGTACTAAAGATAGTTATACATTAATTATTCAAATTAAGCCTTATTTAAAATTGTTGAAACAAATCAGTAGCTTCTTGAATTGATGAAAAAATTAATAAAAATTGTCATACATTGTCTATAGGAGGGAATATCAGAGATTTCATGCATACAAATCCTGTTTTAATTCTTAAGGTCAAATTTTCATCTGCATTGAAAATTACTTTCAAAGTTGAGTATTCAAATTCAGTAACTTAAATTTACACATATTCCATTTCTGTTATTATTAAAAATATCTGCATTGATTTTTGATTATTGTTATTGATAAACAGGAGAACATAACTCATAAATTACAATTGGTTTCAATCACATTAGCTTGAGATAACTTGTTCCCTATTGAGGAATTTTTGTTTCATTTTAAATAATAAACAGCAGTAAAAAATTAATAAATGGCAATTAATTTTTATATAAATAACAATTTATAATAAAAAATTAATAAACAATTTACATAAATTACAATTGCTTTTAGTCACATTAGCTTGAAATAACTGGTTCCCTAATGAGGAATTTTTGTTTCATTTTAAATAATTAACTGTAGTAAAATATTAATTAGTTGCAACTAAGTTTTACAGAAATTACAATTTATAATAAGCAATTTACATAAATTACAATTGCTTTCAGTCACATTAACTTGAGATAATGTGTTCAACAATATGGAACTTTTGTTTCATTTTAAATAATAAATAGTAGAAAAAAATTAATAAATTGCAATTAATTTTATAAAAATTACAATTACCTTCAATCGCATTAGTTTGAGATAACTTGTTCCCTTGTGAAGAATTTTTGCTTCATTTTAAATAATAAATTGCAGTAAAAAATTAATAAATTTCAATTAATTTTATATAAATTATAATTTATAGTAAAAAATTAATAAACAATTTACATAAATTACGATTGCTTTCAGTCACATGAGCTTGAGATAACTTGTTCTCTAGTGTGGAATTTTTGTTTTGTTTTCAGAAATAAATACCAGTAAAAAATTAATAAACAATTTATACAAATTACAATTGCTTTCAGTCACATTAACTTGAGATAACTTGTTCTCCAGTGAAGAATTTTTGTCCTGTTTTCAATAATAAATAGTAGTAGAAAATATAAGATATGTTATAATCAAAAGTTTATTGGATTTCTAAGTAGCTCATTTAAATATAATTTATATTAATGGTTAAATTTGTAAAATATAGGAGAAAAATTCCTTTTTAAATAACTATTTAAAAATCTTGATTTCAAGAAATTTATCACTAATTAGTGGTATGATAGAGAAGCATTTATACTTATTGATAATAATAAAATTCAAATGTTTATTTAGGAATAGTATATATTCTGATGAAAAAAAAGTTGAATCTGAGATTTTGAAAGAAGAGTTTTCTATAAAATGAATTATGTCATCAAATTTGGAATGGCATTTTAATTATGAATAAGATAATAAAAATTTTTTTATTTTATAAAATGTAAAAAAAAAAAAAAATCTGTGACCTGTCTGAAAATCTGAAATTTTCGTTAAAAAATTCTTATTTATTTTTTCCTCAAAATTCATTTCAAAGCACAAAAACTTCATATGAAATTCATTATAAAAGTTGTTCATATAGGTAAAAATATCTTAGTCATAGATAAAATAGGATTCATTTGATTATTTGTAAAAGAAAATTAAAAAGAAAAAAGACTTGAATATATTGGTTTCAAGAATCTAAAGGAACATTTAATTAAGCATTAAGTAACTGGCTTTCTTTATCATCATAATTGGTTTTTCATTTAATAAATACCTAAAATTAAAAAAGAATTAAAATTAAAATGAATTATATATATTATTAAATTTGAGTTACAATACTTATTAAAAAACAGTTTATTTATGTAGTGTAATAAAGAATAATTTCTTTCATAATAAAACCAAAAAATTGCTTGAAAAAACTAATTTTTAAAAGGATGAGAAAATGAAATTAGTGTCCTGATATGAAATATCTGACTTGTATATATGTAAAAATCTTTTCATGTGACAAATATTTTTGTGTATTCTAAAAGAGTTCTTTTTCTGTAATATATCCAAGAAGGACAATTGATTTAATATAGATGACTACAAATAAAATGACATTAATAAAATATATTGGAAGAAAAACTAATATGAATCATTAGTAGCAAAATAGGTGATCTTAAGACATTTCTTTTGCTAATAATATACGATAAAAGTATTTGCTCTGTATTCATTTCCCTTTACTGCAATGAAATTATGTTAAAAAATTAATCTTATTTATACTCATCTAAAAATTTAATAACTAAATGACGCACAAAACTTTTCAAGACTGAATAAGATATTACAATAGTATGATGTGTTTTGCACATATGTGCATTATGCAAAATATTTGTGTAGGCAGAGTAAAAGTTTAAAATAAGTTAATTGAACATTGGTTGCAATAAGCAATAGTTTCTATTTTTTGCTCAATTCTTATATTTAGGATTTTTCTAATTCTTTATTTACAAAAAATTTCAAATTCATTTATTCAACTTTATATGTACTGGACATGAAAACACCAAAAGTGATTATCTAAATTATTCTTGAAATATTTGAATACTTCAAGAGATATTTTCATTTATTTAACATATCTATCTCCTTATATGCTTTTTATTTTAATTTGAGGTTTTTTCCCCCTCTTTTTCAGGTGAGCTTGAGTGATATATCGGATGAAGAACTTCTGGCATTTATCAAAAGAATCCAAATTATATATAATGGTAAGGCCTTGAATATATAGATTCATTTAAAGTTACAAAAAATGATTTTTTTAAAAATTAAATAATGAAAAAATGTTTGTCATTATATTGTTATAATCAAAGAATTGCCTTTTTCTGTTAGTGTATGACTGAGGTTGAAAATCAAAATTATGATCTTAAACAAAATTTAAAAGTATTTCACTTTAAGGAGAAAAAGCATTTTAATTATTGTTTTGATCTTATATTTAGATCTTACATTAAAAGTCTCTGAAGCCATGTCATTTCACCCTGTTCTACAGTTGGAAATGGAAAAGTCAGATGATGGATTTAATACTTTTAAACATTTGAAGCAACAAGCAGCCCTCTTAGATGTCATGGAGAAGAACAATTTTTTACAAGAAGGATCATGTTTTATAGAATTTGGAGCTGGAAAAGGTAATATATGTTTAAATAAAGCAATTGTTAAATTCACCAGGAATTATATTATTGCTTTTGACCTATTTTACTGAATAATTTCTCTTTATCTACTTTTTCTCCTTAGCTTTTATTAGAAATTGTGATTTGTTCTGCATTAAGCCATGTCTAATGTAAATTAATTAAAATTTATCATCTAAAATGAATCTTTGAATGATATTCTTCAATATAACTGTCTCCTTATTTACATGATAAATATTTTTCATTATTTGTTAATTTTTATTTGGTATTTATTAAAGATCTGTTTGCTATTTTGCTTTAAAATTGCCATTTAAATTAATTTACTTAAAATCATATGGCACTTTTACAGATATTTTAAATTGATCATTAATTTCTTATTATAGTCATATGGTAAGTAAAAGTAACTTATAAATGTTTTTCTTAACTTATTTCTTTATTTTTGGGAAAACTAATTTTTGGCATTATTTAATGTCATATATCCATTATTTTACTGTACATTCTAGTATAATGCAATAAAAAATGTTGTCAAATACATTAATTAATTTTGGATAATTTAGAAGAATTTAATGGTTTGTGAACTTCAGGTCTTATAGAGATTACTCTTTAAAAATCTGAATGCAAGAAAAATATATCTAGCAAAAATACATTAGAAATTACACATCCTAATGAAGGTTATTTGCAGCTTTACTGAAAGAAATATGGACTAATAAAATTGGACATACCATAAGTTAACATGAAAAAAATATTTAGGTGTAAAGTGTACAAAAATTACACAGTTTATACATTTCTCAAATGCTAAAGCCATTCACATCCTAAAATATTTTGAAATTTTCATAAATAATATAAAAATTTGACTATGATGTAACTGTTCAATTAAATTATTTATTCAATGATTTGACAATGGGGCATATATTTTTTAAGTGAAATATTTTTCATGCATGAAACTATCTTTGTGTTTTAAAGAATGCAATTTAACCATATTTCAATGAAAATAATGCCATATATTATAAAATTTCTATGCTTGTCCTAAAATGGGTTAATATAAAGCTTTTATAACTATGAAATCTAACATGTTATACAGTCTGAAGCTTTTTCCTAACTATATATATTAAAATACAATCCATGATACAATGAGAAAAGTTTAGCATTTGAGGGGCAAAACTTGATATGACTCCTTAGGGACATATATACTTGACTCCTTAGGGGCATATATAAAGTAAGAGAAAAATGCAAATGTATTAGCAATTTGAAAATACTGATAATAAAAAATTCAGATTATCAGTGATTTTCGGTATTATTAACTTTTAATTTTATGTACTGAATGTTGTCAAATTAGATCAAATGCTCACCTGTAAAAGGAAGGTATTTTAACCCTTTGGATGCACATTTATTCGAATAATTTTTTGCATTTCAAGCACATTTAATTTTTTGGGGTAGAGTAATTTGTAAGAACAGCATATTTTATGCAATTATTAGAATTTATTGGCTCCCACCTTTTGTTTCTTTTTTTTCCAAAACCTTTTTCTATCACTTGTCTGGTATATTTGTTTGTCTCTTCCACTATGCTATTCCAAAAATCTTCATTTAGGACTTCATTCAAAACATCCAAAGGTTTAGGATTAGCACCTAGCCTTCGCAGACACAAAGGATTTATTGCAGGCACTTCACGAAACCGTTTTACATTAGGTACATCGTCTTTTTCTTCCCAAATCCATTGATCTAATTTCTCAGGAGAAGATTCACTATCACTGCTTGATAAGTATCTTGTACGTCTTTTGCATCTTGGTTTTATCTCACTATCATCACCACTATCATTGTTACTTTGAAATAAACAAGAATGAACATGTTAAATATTGTCTCATTTTCAACGACGTATCAGAACATCATCATGTGCAACTTTGGTCAAATTAATGCATGACGTTCTGATACGTCGAATTCGGTCAAAGGGTTAAAGAGCATGATAATTTGCTCCAGAATATGAATGACTAGTCAATGCACATTGAAATCTGGATTGTGTAAGTATAGTAGAATCATTGGTACAAATTTAACATAAAAACAAACTATTCCTTTGGATGGTTTGTTTTATGTTGACTTAATTAATTAAAATATTGATTTTAATTTCATATTGAATATCTGCATAATAGATTAGATGATTATGACTATAGTAAATGGTTACAGAATGCTACAGTGGTTGCGATGACTCATGTCAATTGTTTCTTAGTTAGTTACTACATATAGTTAATATTACAGTTACTACACTGTGCCATCTCAAAAAAAACCATCATTGTAATATCATGCAAGATCAAACAAGTAGAAAAAACCAGATATTTGAATGACAAAAGAAATAGCTGATCCATCTTAAATGCATCCTTGCAAACCTTTTTCTAAGTACTACAGAAACCAGGTTATTCTGTGTGGGAGCATGCACTAATACATTTGGTAATTGTTATATGTATGTGATGTGTAGCCACACTATCTGGTAACTGTGATGCCATATAACCATGTTTGAGAATTAGATTGTTGGGTCCCTATATAAATATATCTTTTTTTCCTTTGTCATCACTATCTTCTATTCTCTTGATAAAGAGTCATTGTTAACATTGGATGACATTGTAAACATCTATAAAATGTATTTCTGTGAACTCTGGCAATCCCCACATTATTTTATTCACATTACCAAATAAGAGCAAATGATTGTTTGGTGTGATAAATGGGTTAACCAAGGTTGTTAAATCCCACTTCTATGGCCAGATCTTAACAAGTAATTAATATTTATGAGTGTTATATGATATATGATGGATTTGAATGTCTGCCTCTGTGAAATGCATGTTAAATCTATTTTAAACTTCCTGCAGGATACATTCATCAGTATGCAACTGTCAAATTCACTCAATAAAATAGCAGATATAACAATCAGATGGGATGATCATATTCACCATGCTTTATTCTAATAGATTATTACTTTCGGAAATTTATCAAAGCACGAGAATTTCTGAATGATTTGAAACAAAACATCACCCTTGCTGATTGGATAAATACATCAGCTGTACTTTATCACATCTAGAACTTATTGCTAGCATTCATTGAATTATGATTTGGTATCAGTGAAGAAAATTTTCAATAGTAACTATAGTAAGTTTTACTATTTCGTGGATTTTTTCTTTAGATTAATTTTTATATGATCTGATAATAAACTAAAATGTCTTTTTCATTTTATTTTCATTCTTTGCTGTGCATATGATCCTAAAAAATGGGTTTAAATTTTAAGATTAAATATGTCAATTTTTCTAGAGTTACCTCTTTCTCTCTATGTCTCTTTAATGTTATATCATTTACTGTAATAATTGACATTTAATTAAGTATGATTGAAAAAGAAATAGGGAATATGGTTTCATAAATTTTATAAAATTGAAATTTAGCTTTTATATGCCATGACATTAATCTTTTCTCTGTTTGAAACATTTTTGTGACTGAAAATATATGTCTGACTGATGAATGCAAACTAAAAACCTGACAAAGTAATGTCTATATATTGTATAATCATCAATTTATTATAATATTTTTCAATCATTTGTTCAATAAAAACAATTCCATGATTTGAATTTTTTGGAAAATTTTTTTGTAAATGGTTATTGAAGCATTAAACTAGCAGCTGAATAGTTTTCCTCCTTGTTAACAAACAGTTAGCAATCTATGGCTTTCATTTTCTTCTCAGGCTTATATGTTTCATATTTATTCAAAATCGACTTTGAACAGTATATCTTGGTCAACCATAAAGTGATAAAACAAAACAGCTTATATCATTAGAAGAACTAAAGTTCTTACCTTTTTGGGAATCTTTCTAATGCACATAAAAATTTAATGTATAGTATCTTAGAAACTTTATAGTTACATACCTATTATATTTAGAATTATTATTCTATGTAATAACTAATTTTATACGCTTTTTTACTTATTGTTTTTTTAATTCATATTTTTCTAAACAATACTTATAAGAACTATCTACAAGTTATCTTGTGTTGAAGCTTCTAATGCCTCTTCCTCAGTCCACCTGATACAGGAAAATTTATTCCTGATGAAAATCATCTTGAAAAATATTTATTACCATTTTTATTTGAGAGATTTTTTGTGTAAATTGTTTTAAATTGTCTATTGTTTATTATGTATACTTATTTTCTTTTTTTAAGGTCTTATTTTTATCTGTATTTGGATTTTAATTTTATAACATGATTAGAATCAATGGAGAAAATGTTTGTAAAAGACCTATTTTTTACTAAAAACAAATTTGTATATACAGGAATTTTTTTATCCTATAAATTACAGGTCAGTTAATGTATTGGATCGTGAAATGTGTTCCTGAGTCTCAGAAACCAGCTTTCATTCTAGTTGATCGGTCAGCTCAAAGACATAAAGTAAAATATTTATTTGTTTTTCTATTTGTTATTGATTTTTTTATCCCAATATATTTAGTTTTTTTATGCTTCTAATTTAGCACTTGTAGTGTAGTGTTCTGACTGATTTCTATCAAAATAATAATGTTAAGCACCACAGTCTGCAGGTACTATATAGGATGATAATCATCGGTTATTTTATTATGTTTCCAATGGCTTGAAATTCTAAATGATAATGAAATTGTTCTTGTTTAAGTCTTAATGAAAATTTATTGCCAAATGAGATTATGCACATAAAATATTTGTAAACCAAATACTTCGTTATTGGTGGGGAGAAGAAGTAACAGCTCTAATTTCGATCTTATCACTTAATCATGGTTTAACATTTTGTAGCATTTGATGAATGTTGGAATTTATCATGTTAAACCAGAGTTCCATAACATCAATCTGTATATTTAATATATGTAATTATAATTTGACAGCAGTAGATGGCAATTTTAGAATTTACATGAATGCTTCACATGAAAAAAATCTTAGGAATTATGCTGTGACTTTTGCTTTTAATAAAATTTATCCAGTTTGTGAAATTGACAAAAAAAGCCAAATCCTTATTCTTCCAATTTGGATTTAATTATCTAAAAGACTAAAAAACTCAATTTTATAGCAAAGAAATCACTAAGAAATTGATACTTCGATGATATTTTATGATTAATATTCAAAAAATTCAATAAAGTTTAAGCTGTTAGAATTTCCAAAAATTACAGTAATTTTATGTATTCAATAAGATTTATTTACAAAATATTGCAAATCAAATAATTACTTTTGCATTTAAAATATAATCAAGAAAAAGTATTAATTTCAAGTTTTTAATAAATGCATTCAATTACAATTTACTTTTATTTATACTTTAATTCACATAACGAAATCAAAATTTCATTAATTTGAATTATATGTTACTCTATAGTCACTTTTTGCATTTGAATACCAATGTAATCAGGGCCTATGATTTGAGGTTGAAACCTGTGTTATCTATTATATTAAGTGGAAACGTGTAATATCTATGTAAAGATGAAATTTAAATCCACAAATTAATGCTAAAGCACTAGCAATCCAGTTAGCTCAGCCAATCATTATAGTTGGCCAATACCATGGCATTAACTTTGGTGACCCAGATTATGGTTCCTTTTTTCTGATATTTCAATACTTTATTTGCTAACTCTTCAAATTTTTCTAGAAGATTCCAGTTAATTCTTTTCCTGATTTTTTTAAGTTTTAGGAAACAAAAGATTAAAATGTTATAAGATATAATTAAGTTTTTCCCTTTAAATATAATTTAATTTTTTTACTTTTAATTGTATAATAGCATGGATTATGAAAGTATTTCCTATGTGTTTTAAGGCAATTAAAACTGGGAATTTCTGATTTGGTGATTCTAAATATCATTAACTCTTAAGTTCTTCAAATTAAAATTTTTTAATTTTGGTTTCATAGTTTATAAATATTACTAATATATATATATATATATATATATATATATATACAGTGTCACAAACAATTAAGGATACACCTTACTTTTACTTGATAAATCCAACTTTCAATCGAACTATAACATTAATTAGAAGTGCAAACATAATTTTATTCTTAGACATAACAAAAAGTTTAATTAACAGTAAAAATAACGAAAAATCAATGAAAAAATTCTAAAAGAAAAATTTTCAGGAGCATTTCAAATAAACATAAGCAGATTTCTACCCCAAAAAATTGAGGATACACCAATGAAATTTTTGTGATATATCACATACAAAGACAGCGTCAATATTTGGTTGCATGTCTTTTGGCTTTTATAATGTCCTCCAAACGTCTTGACCAATTTTTTCACCAATTTCGTCAACGATTCGACCAATTTTTTGATGGTATCTGGAGATATTTTATCCCATTCTTCCTGTAACACTTGCTTTAAATGGGCTTTGTTCCTAATTTGGTGTTTTTGGACCACTGTTTTGAGTATGGCCCACAAATTTTCTATGATATTCATGTCATGGGACTGGTGGTGTGTACAATTGCTTTTTACAGTGAAAAAGACACCACATTTTGACATTACATGCTGTATGTTTGGGGTCGTTGCTATGCTGGAATATAAAATTTCCATCTAAATCCAATTATTTTGCACTTTCTGTAAGATTATTGCAGAGTACATCTATATAAAGCTTATGGTCCTATCTATAAAAACTAAATTTCCTACCCATTTGAAGCCATACAACTCCAAACCATGACGGAGCCATCACCATATTTAACTGTAGGATGTAAATTTTTTGGATTCAAAGTGATGTTTGGCTTTTTCCAAACATTCCGACGACCATGGCTTCCAAAAATGTTGAATTTACTGTTATCACTAAATATAACTTTTTTCCAAAAGTTATCTGTCTTTAATTGATGAGTTTTTTCAAACTCTAAACGTTTTTTCTGATTTTGTAAGCTTTTACATGGTTTCTTTTGATCTACTGGATATTTATATCCAGCATGTCTAATCACAGTTTCAGCACTTCTGCCAGTTATTCAAGAAGTTTCTGCAGCTAGTTTGACTGCACTTAGTTTAGGACCAATCTTGATCTCTTTCAAAATCTTTCTTTTGGCTACATCACTCAGAATACTTTTCCTTCCTCTTCCACTTTTATTTTCAATTAATCCATAGCTTTTAAATATTCCAATGATTTTCTAGACATATGAATGGCTCCTACCGATACTTTCAGCTATTTCACGATAAGATTTTACTTTCTTAAATAACCATAATATAAATTTGCGACTTTAAATTCACAGAACCAACTTCAAAAGACAAAAATAACAGTCGAAAAAGTTTAAGATAACATTGCCCAAACTTAGATTTTTATAGTAGAAAGCAGAATGAAAATTTAGTGATGGTTAAACAAAAATTTCATTGGTGTATCCTTAATTTTTTGAGGTAGAAATCTGCTTATGTTTATTTGAAATGCCTCTGAAAATTTTTCTTTTAGAATTTTGTCATTGATTTTTCTTTATTTTTACTGTTAATTTAAACCTTTTGTTATGTCTAAGAATAAAATTACATTTGCACTTCTAGTTAATGTGTTATTTCGATTGAAATTTGGATTTATCCAGTAAAAGTAAGATGTATCCTCAGTTGTTTGTGCCACTGTATATGTTATGACTTAAAAATTTCGCTTCATATTTTATTCTGATAATTTGAGAAATACAGTTATCTAATCATTTGAGTTCATATCAAAATTTGGATTAATAAATACTAAGAAAAATTTCTTGTTATGAATATTTAATGATAATTTTAACTGAGAATAAATACTTCTGCACATTAAAATTTTGATTGAAAGAAAAATCAAACGTACTAGTAATTAAAAATAAAAACTAAATGATTAATATGCTAATGTACATTAATAATTAAGCTTGTATATTTCTTAATAGAGATATGGATTTCAGTCTAAAATATCCTTTAATCAGGTAATTATCAGAAATTTCTATATTCAGATTAGAATATCAACAAATTTGAAAAATAGAAAACAATAAAAGTACTTTAAAAAGGCCTTAAAATATAAAACCATTCAGTTGATTGTCATTAGACTTAAATATTATTTTATCCTAAATATATTTAGACCTATATATTATTAATCAGTTTAAAAAAAAAGAAAGACTTTATATATTTGACATTTTGTATGTTAAAATTAACTTTCAGAATGAGCTGTTTAGAGATATGAGTCTAAATATACTTTTTGTTTACTAAAAGCAAACAATGCTATAGGAGTCAAATAAATAAAGTTCTTGACAGTGGATACAAATATACTTTAAAGTCTTAATGACTTTTTATCTTCAATTCTTCTTGACGATTAACAATACCTAGATATTAGCGCATCGTAAATTTATGTGTTATTGTTATATTTCTATAATATTGCAATAGGAATGAATTTTCAATCAATTGAAATTTTTTTTAATACAAAATTTGCAAAAATGTCATTTTACAGAGAAGAGAATGTGAATATATTCTCTGGATCTTTTCACATTTCCCATAATTTAGACTGTTAATATATATCAGGATTTCTTTAAGGCTATCTTGAAAATATAAATGACAAAAGGAAATAAATTAATAAACAAATATTATAGGAAATATAAAAAGAAAAAATTACGAAAATTGAAAATCAAGAAAAAGATTCTAGTGAAGCTCATATAAAGTGTTTGCAGAGCAATGTGGTTAGGATTTTTCTCTCTCTCTCTCTCTTTTTTTTTTTTTTTGCAGTTGATAAAGGGATTCTGTATTTTTTAAATTATATGCATATGAATTTAGAATGTTTAATTTCACAGATTTGATCTGTGAAATCAGTCTGTATTTATTGTTAAATTGCATAATATTTATAAAGCTGTGTTTTTATATTTTACCATTTCTAGCAGTTATTATTATTTTAATCTATGTGTCTTGCTATTTTAGAAATTGTGTGATATTTTATTGTAATTTACATTTTTTAATAAAACATTTCAAGAAGCGATTTTTATTCTCAAGTTTTTTGTTTGAATATTTCATAATTATTTCACTGAAATTTATACTTAAATATAGGTATAAATGAATTTTACATAACAAATTTTACATTGTTTTTTGATCAGTTGTAATTTTTTTTTAACATTTATATTACTATGTGAAAATTCTTTATTTATAATCACAATAAATGTAGGCATTTTTGTTTATTACGTTTTACTGAAGCAATCAAATATTTAATTTTTAGAGTGATAATAAATTTAAGGGTACTGAGCTTCAGATTGAACGAATTAGAATTGATATTCAGCATCTCCATCTAGGTAACTTTTGTTAATAAATTTTGAATTATAATACTCTTCAGTTTTTAATATAAATAGTTAAGCTTTTTTTAGTATTCATTATTCTTCACTTTAGGTCGAATTCAAAGCATTAAAGATAAGCTAAATAAAGCTATTGGTATTTGCAAACATCTCTGTGGTGGAGCTACAGGTAATTCATGTTTTATTTCATAAATCCATTTTTGAACTAATGTTTTTTCATTTTGAAAAAAAGTTTGATTAATTATAGTATTATATGCATACATATCTTAATTTTAAGAATTTATCATCCGATTTTAAATTTTTATGGCATATATGAATTAAAACAAAATAACGGAATACATTTGAAATTGAAATATTTCAAGAAGGATGGAATTGTCTTTGTTTGAAATGCTAATCATTTGCAATGAGCAATAAATGATTATCATTAAGATCATTCATGTTAAATTATAAAAAGATATGAAATTATTTATCTGGCAAATAAAAGTTACTTGTTATTAAGATGTCATTTAAAAAGAATGTTTGCTATTCAAGTAACCACATTTCAAACAGGTGAAAGGGTCTTAATATATACCATTTTTATTTCATGATTTTCTGGCTTTGCTCTAATGTAATGGAATAGGATAATTGTCATCTTAGAACAGTTATATTTATTCAAATAATAAAGATATCAAAAAAATATTAGATCAAATCTAATATCCTAAATTTGAAAAATTATATGATAAAAATCTTGTTCAAGAACAGAACTAAAATATAATGAAATCAAAAATGACTTTCAAAAATGTGAAATTAACAAATAAAGTTTTTTTATTACTTTCTTGTACTCTTAGTTGAGAATTTAACCTTTAATCAATTTCATGCATTAAAGGTTGAATAATATAATGGCAAAATAAGTAAAAATTATTTACTATTTGTTTTATATTCAATTTTAACATAAAAAATTGCCTTTAAAAAAATTAATTGCACATAATAATGCAAACAAATTTCTATGTAATTTAAACTCAATCAAATCTGATAAAATTAAAATGTGAGGTGCTGTATATAGTACATTCACATGTCACAAATTGGAGCACTGAGACAAGAATAAATGCTTGTGTGTAAATCTAGTATGTCCAATGTGAAGGTGTGTGATTTTTACAACTCTTTGCATGGGAATGTTACAAAATACCTAATTTCTATAAGGTAATATAAAATATTTTCATAATGTTCCTTATAAAATACGCCGAGCTGGCAGCCGAATGCCTAGCGCTCTTGCCTTCGGTTAAACAGTTCATGGGTTCGAATCCCACCTTGGGTATGGATGTTTGTAGTGGTTCGGAACCACTTTAAACCGTATCCCGGTCTAATTAGCACTCATGTGTAAAAAAAAATGACCGTTGAGCGACAAACAAACAAACCTTATAAAATAAATTAAATATTTATAAACAGCTATAAATGTTATTTTTTATAAATTAGTGTTCTTTAATTTTAGAATTTCTTTTCTCTCAGAAATACTAATTTTAGCCCAGTGTTGAATTTTTTATTACATCGGCTAATAGTTATTATTATTTTTTTTTTTGTTAAATCATACTATCAAACTTTTAAAACTGTCAACATGATTTTAGAATTTCCTCGAAATATTTTATGCTGTCCAGTTTATTTTACTTGATATTATTTTTTTGTTTTAATCACTTTTATGTGTTTATTTCTATTCCCAGATTTAGCTATAAAGTGTATGATGAATACATTAACTTATGAAAAAGATAACACTGAAGTTCGAAATAAGTGAGCATTTTTTTTAAGTTTTGTAATATTGTAAATTACTGATTTTTCATTATTCAGCACTTTTATTTTATCATTAATTTTTTTTTCAATTAAATTCAGCTGTGTAGCAAAGTTAATAGACATAAAAAGTGTATGATTTCAAATAAATACTTGTTTGATGGCAATGTTCCACATATGAAGAGAATTGATCAAATATGCATTTCTAAATGTGTCTAAAAAATACATAACTACTATATTTGTTTCCAAATCAATTTCAAATCATAGATTTAAAAAATAATTCATTGAAACTTATTACTTTTTCATAATATTTGTATTCAGTTTCTTGTAAAAATGCATGCATTTTGTTCTTATTCATTTTAACAAAAATAATAGATATCTTACTTAATAAATTAATTAAATTTTTAAGTTTAAAAATATTTGTAATTTTACCATTTTCCACTATATTTAAATCATTTATTATGGATTTATATATTTAATTTTCCAAGAATAATATTTGCAATCATTGATATTAGATTTATTTTTGCATATTCACTCTGTTTCCAATCAAATAATAGTTATTCAGATCGTCAAATTTGTTTTAGTTTATTTACATAATTAACCCTTTGATGGTTATGAACGAGCTGAGCTCGCAATCGAATCGTGCTTCATAATGCGCGCAAACGAGTTCCGCTCGGCAGCGTGTTTTCGACCGAAAAGGTTAGAAACGAGTTCTGCTCGCGTAGTTAAATTTTCCCCCAATGTGCGCTGACGAGCTGAGCTCGTTCGCCTATATTATTTTGCATTGATAATGTTACAAACGAATCCTACTCGCAAATTTAGTTAGTTTTACTGTCTACAGATGGCAGTACGGGTTCCATGAATTTCTTTTCATAATGATTGAAGTTGTTTATATTTTTACCTTGTTGTTTATATAGCCATTTTGCCGTGGTATTTTTAGTGTTTGTAAAGAAAAATGGCTCAAAAGCAAAAGTTAAATGATATTGATTATGACGATGATTATGATTGTGATACAGAAAGCTTATCTAGTTTTGAATCTGATGACGACTTTGTTCATAATATATCAAGCTCGGAAGATGATTCAAGAAAATATTTCATACATATATTTGTAATTGTCCTACAAACATGCAAAAATAAAAATTCAGTTTGCTTACTGACTATGATTATGTTCAAAATATTTTTGTGTTATCAAAATGCTTTAATTACCTTTTTACTAATAATATTTTTTTAATTCTTCATGATGATTATACTTGTAAATGATTATTAAATGTTTCCCTTCAACATTCACTAAAACCAAACTTTTAAATTTCATTAAAGTTAAAAAAAATTAAGATGCATTCTGTCTTCATTACTAAAATAACTACTAATTCTCTGTTCCATTATCTATACAAATTAATGTTAAAGATTTATATTTCATTTCTTACACTTATACCATAAACTATATTAATTCATACATTAGGTCATTCAACAGGTAAGTCTGTAATATGCAATTTATGAAACATACAATACTACAACATCTCAAACTATGCTTTGTGCATAACTTGGAATAAGTAATAAAATTGTATTCAAAGAATTAAATTGAGTCAATGGTCACATTTGTTGAGTAACAATTCTTCCATTCCAATTATAAAATTTTGTGCTGTAATTGATTATTTTTTTATTCTTAGTGATAATATTTAGTAGTTATTTTTGTACATGGTTATATTGTGTATATATGTTGACCGATGGCTGAGGGTTTAGTCCCAAATTCGAATCCCAGTTTGGGCATGGATGTTTCTTTCTCTCTATTTCTCTGTCCTTTCTTCTGTGATGTTGTATGAATGTGGCCCACCCTATAAATAGGTTTGTGGTGGTATGACGTGTGTAACACTATCATCTCCATGACTTGATTCACAGGTGCCCACCGTGTACTGATAAATGAGCATCAGTTTCCAGCCCTTTGTTGTGGCAAGGGGTTATTCAGCCAGTGCCTACTGTTATAAAAAAATTATTGTGTTTATATCGAGAGAGAACAAGTAAGCTCTTAATTTAAGAGAAGGTTTGTTGGGTTGTAGCAAATAATTTTTATATTCTGTCTAAAACTATGACCAGCTACATTTAGAGAGTAATATATGCCAACAAACATGAAACAGGAATTATTTCAAAAGTCAATCCTGCTGAAAAATGAGGATTAGATCAGTAGCAAGAATTTGATCAATATAAATTAAGTTTATGTAATTATGAATTGAATGTGTACATACTATGATTTGTTTGCTTTATGAGTGTTCCCCTGTTAAATACATTAATTGTGAAGTCATATATTGCTTAATTAATATCATTGAAGGAGATGCTAATCTCAAGCTTTTTGGGTAAGATATATCAGCTGCTTGTATAGAATATACATCCCTGATGTGGAGACAATTGTGTTTCTTGAAAACAAGCATCAGATTAATAGAATATAATTTCGGAACTGTGGTATTTCATTTCCGGCTATGCAAATAAACACTAACCTGTACTGCATTCAAAAAATCTATGTTCTATATTATTATTTTTCTTAGTTAAATTATTTTTATGCTACCCTTGATTTGCAAATTAGACATATTTTTGTATCATATCAGATTGTCTTTCAGTAACAATTTCTCATATAAACTTGTCTTTTTATAATCTAATGAACTAGTCCATAAAATTTGTAAGCAATCTTTCAGGTATCCTGTATATGTAATTAAATTTGTTCATTCATCACAAATTATTTTAAAGGAATATAACCCAAAATTGAAGAGGGGACTAAATAACTATAACAATTAACAGTGGACCATGAAAAAATGCACTTGGTGTGTACCAAAGGTTAGCAAGCATAAGTCATTCCTCTTCAACTGGCTAGTAAAAAAAGTCTCTTAGGTCATCAGATCATGATTGAAAGTCTGGTGTCGGTTGGCACACATTCAAGTCCAAGTTCATTAGGTCTTCATTATGTTGGTTATGTGATGCTGAGAGGGTCATTTCTGATACAGAATGGGAGATGTTGGATCAGCAAGGTGTCTGATGGAGAAATAACTATAACATCATTGCATTCAAATTACCTCTCAGGGGTTTAACTTTCTTTAATTCATAGATGTCATGTCCTCCTCTTTGTTTTTCTTTTCTTTTTCTTCCTTTCTCTCTCATTGTAGTTGCCTTGTGAAATGTTGAGGGCTTCCCTTGAGTAGCTATTGCTGCTGTGTTGTTATTAGCTTCTCACAGGGATTAAATTACCCATGTGTTTGCCATGCCTAGAGACTTGTGTCCTTGGAAAGCAGGATCCTGGTAATTGAGACTCTCAGAGACCTATATATTTCTTTGACATCCACTTCAGGTAAATGAGAAGTGTGATTCAGTCCTCTGCACATCAGTCTGCTTACATGGATCATATAGTTGTATATCTACTGAGTGACTCGATAAGGGTCAGGCTCTATACGCTTTTGATACATTTCAGATGTATCAAAGATCTTCAGATATATATGTACTTCAAAAATGTGTAGAACCTAGCTAGCACTGGTACACTTATTCTGCATCCCCTTATAGGGATTGGTGGTGTATGATGCAGTTAAGCCCTGAATTAATCAACTTTTCTTATTGAGTGTACTTCTAATTCTTTCCTCCCTACAGAAGAAATATTTTGTCATTAAAAAAATGGAGGGAAAATTTGATAATATTTCACCTTTCAATAAATAAGAATCTCACTGGCACTATTGGACTTCTCAAAAATGTTCGTATGATGAAATCTGGTGTTTTCTTAATTGAAATATCAGCTGAACAGGCTGAAATCATACTAAAACTGAAATGTCTTGATAATATTGATGTTACAGTATCTTCTCATTGTAGGTTAAAATCTATGCAGGGAGTAATTTCAATTGATATTTGTTTAATGTTTCAGGGGAAGAAATTTTGGATTATTTTGCTGACCAAAAGCATATCATGTGCAATGCATTACAATTAGGAGAGAAGGCGCAATTATAAAAACTAAACTCATACTGATGTTTGTAACTCATACACAATGTCAATTTATTAGATCTGGATATTTAAGTTGCAGTATACGACCTTACTTTCCAAACTCTTTACATTGCTTTAAATATCAACATTATGGACATGCAAAAACTACTTGTAGGGGACCTTTGACTTCCACTCAATGTGATTCTGTTGGACATGACAGCAGTATGTGTCAAGTAAGAGAAAAATGTGTCAACTGCAGTGATGAAACCCTTTTTACTCCCAGTCATGCTCAATATGAATATTAAAAATAGAAATTATAACTGTGAAAAAACCCGTAAGCTAGATCTGCAGTGTCATCCCGTAACCCTGAATAAGATACTAGTTATTCACAAGTTGTCAAAAAAGTCATGAAATCATGTAGTACCTAAACACACACACAGATTGTTTAAATCTTTCGATTACAAAATTATCCTTAAATATTTCTGAAACAAATATCTTATCTATTCTAAAATATATTTCTCCAATGTCTTTTGCAATATCAAAGTCCCAAAAATCACAAATATTGAAGCATGCAAGTGAAGGATCTCATAATCACCTTTTATGAGTAAAAAAACTCCCCTAAAACAGATGCAGTGAAGGTAGATCCTTCAGATGATGAAACACTTCAAAATGAAAATTCATCTGAATCCCAGGTGGCTTACTCCAAGGCTAAAGTGTTCAGTTTCCTTAATGGTATCCTTCATTTTTTGTTACTGTCAAGGTTCACACACTCATATAAAAAGTGTCAAAACAATTATTAACCTGTATAATCCAATATTTTTTGCCCTTTAAGAAACATTTTTAAAACCTTGGTGTTTTTTTAATTGCATAATTATAAGTGTGTGTGAAAAGATGTTAATTATTACACAGTATTTGGAGGTGCATGCATTCTCATATCTTGTGCCTTCCTTAGTTCTGTGTAATCCCTTAACACATCACTACTAGCTGTTGCAGTTCACATACATACGACATCTCTGATTACTATTGTTACATACTTCCCTATGCTGTTATACATGAAAGTGATTTGAACAATTTATTGGATCCACTGCCTAAATTTTTCATATTGCTTAGTGACTTTAATAGGCATTACATTTTAAGGGTTTATATATATTTTATAATATAAATATATCTCTACTGCCTACATAATCACTCCTTTTGCTGGATACAGTGAATCGGCCATTTCTCCATTATTTTGTAACAAAAGTTCTTATACTTTTGTTACCAGTATTCTTCTTACAGTATTCTTTCCTATTTCTACTATTGGCTCAAAATTAAGTGATGATGTTGGATTCTAATGTTGTTGTTGGAAATACAATTTACAATTTTTAAACTTTATGCATTATTCTCTGTTTACATAGCCAAATTTGTTGATACTATACATGCTTTAGAAATAATACTATTCAACTCTCATCAAAAATACTGTATCTATACAGATAGCATAAGTGTGGTGACATAATTAGACCATTTTAATGACAAATGTCATCCAATTATTCTGGAAATTTTAGATATTTTAAATAAACTGAAGAGCAGAGTATTTTACATTGTGTTTTATTGGATTTCCAGCCATTTTGGCATTACTGGTTATAAACTTGCAGATTTCTAGTTCAAATTTGCTTCATTTAAAAAAAAATCTGTAAAAATGTATTTTCAAATAAATTTTAGTGTTAAACTATATTTTATTAAAATGTGTCGCATTGAAAAATAACATGTGTATATAATAAAATGTGACATGATTATATTTGTTGAAACTATACTAAAAAATCTATTTACAAGGTGGAACAAAATACAAAAACTACTTAGAAATTATTAGCAAGTAATGAAGGCAGAATTTTATTTGTGTATTTCTTTTTAATAATAGTTTATTGATAAAAAAAAGCAATTTTTTGTACTATTGCAAAAAAACACTGTTTTATAATAAATTGTCCAAAATTCTATCTTCTCTTAGAGCATATGGTCTTTTAATGGCATTGTGTTGTCACCATCGTTGTTCATGGAGTAGCTATGTTGGAAAGCAATTTATGAAAAAGTGCGGTATATCTGAGAAAGAATTCAAGCTCATGTGCTGCATGGCAAGCTGGGCTACATGTGGCTTAAGAAAAATTTGTAAGTTATCAGTCATGTTAGAAATAATATCCACATGAAAAAATCAGATTGACATCTGCTTTGTTTTTATTAAAATTTTATTTTTATTTATCCTTATTTGAATGTCTTTGGATATTCATTTAATTTATTGATATATTAATATATGGAATTTAATACAGTTATTTCCATATATTAAAATATGGAAATAATTATTTTATTAATTATGAACATTTTGAACCATAAAAACTTTGTTTTTAATACATAATTAGACTGATAAATATTTTCAAGTTTTCATAAAACAATATGTATAATTTATCTTTTACTTCTCTGTCATTTCTATAATATATTTTTCATTGTGTACCTGCAGATAAATAAGAAAAATTACTATTAAGACTTCATATAGTGAATCTTTATATACATTAAGCATTTTATCCATTCTTTGAAACTTTTCTCTGCAAGAACAATCATATAATCAATGTAAATTTAGAGATTTTTTTTAATTTCTTATTTTTTTTATCTTATAATTTTGTCTTAGATGTAACTTTAAATAGCATGGTACTTTATTTACTGAAATTTATTAAGTACTATTTATTGATGCTAACTTTGATTACTTACTTACTCTAAACTAAAGTTGAAAAGTGATGCACTTTAAGAAGCTCATTTTGAATAAAAAAAATTTTGTACAAAGCATTGATTTTAATGCTAAAATTTATTTATAAAATAAATTTGACTGAACAACATTTATACATTTTTTTTTAAACTAAAGTGTCAATTCAAAAATATTTATATAAAATTTTTTTAATAATTTTATAGTTTTTTCAGCTTTTTTTTAAAATTTTGATTGAAAAATTCAGAATTCTAGGCTCTAATATCTGCATGTAAATTTGCTGAAATGATAAATCACTAAGAAAGAAAATTTTTTGAATTTTGCTGTAAAAGATTAAGGCTAGAGTGTAATAGTTCTTTTTTAATGCTTTTGAACACATGTTTATAATGTGTTTTTTTATTTTAGTCAAACTTCTATTGATAATATCATTAATGTAAATATGTATTAATTCTAGTGATTTTAATATTCTAATTATGAAATTCAGTTTTAGTACTAATTTCAAAGATAAGTCTTTTACTGACCAGTTTATTTTTTAAATAACAATTCAATTCCATTTTTAAAACTGATTTATCTTAAAAAGTTTTGGCAAAAATTAGCTAACATGCAAGTCTGCTTTTTTAGTAATGTTGTTGCAAATATTTTAGTTGGAGGAAAATTCACAAAATTTTGCATTGGCATGTAATATATATTTAATTCATTAAATATTATGTTACTAGAAATCTGATACATATATTTTTTGCGTTATTAAATTTGGCATTGTAACTACTCTAACAATGTGATTTATCATAACTTCAATAATACAATAATTTTTAGTCCAGTATTTTAACCCATCTTCCAGTCAACTTTTTTATTGCAAATTTAATTCAAGTAAATATTTCAAACATTTCTCACATATATTTAAAAAGTTCTAAATTTTTAAAATTCATATAAAGATACTTCAATTAAAATTTCCAAAGACTGGTTCAAAATATTACTATGAAATTAAATTCAAAATTTTCCTTATATCTGTATGTTATCAAAATTCAAAGTTTTATCTATGTTAAATGCATTATATTTTAATATCTCAAATATATTTTCTTATCTTAGCATAAAGAATCCTTTAATTGAAACTTTTCATTTTCTAAGATACAAATCAAATGCTTTTGATACCAGATTTTAATCATATGACTGTTTCTCTTTAATTCCTTGTAAGAAGGATTTTAATGTTGATATAATAAACTACAATGCTAAGGAATTGACAGTAAATTTTGTACCTTACAAAATGTAACTATTTTTCAGTTAATAAAAATTAATAACTTATTTATGAGGAAATAAGGATTTTATGTTAATTTTTATGTGATAGTTGTGATATAAAAGTTTCAAGAATTTGTTTTATATTATTTAATTAGTTATGTAAACAGTTCCATTATTCAACTTTTTAGATAACAAATTAAACTTTTATTTTAAGAAGAGGTAATTTAATACCTAAATAATAATGAAATATTTTTTTTATGTTGCTTAGTTCTTAAGGGTGCACTGATGATTCATGCTAGTTTTTAATCAAATTATAATTATAATACATTTGTAAAAAAGTAATTGCTATTCATTTATGAATGCAACAGCTTGTTATTAATAAAGCTTTGAAGTTATATATTTACCTTTATGCAGTTCTTTGATCATGTTTTCATTTTATGTATCCTTATCAGCCTCAGATAAAGAGATATCAACTACTGATGATTCTCATAGAACAAATATTCAAGAAGACCATAATTTGAGCAGGTGAGATATGTATTTGAAATTCTTAACTCTTGTAATTTATTTTAAATAAGTGCAACTAAAATGTAATATGGCCAACATAAAATTTAAGATAATCTGCACTTAAATTTTTTAGAAATATTTTTTCACTTTCAAAATAGCAGATAGTATTACTTAAAACAGTATTATAAATCTCTACTTATATGTGAAAAGAAATATATATATCACAGAATTTCACTTAAAATTTGTGAGAAAAGGTGTTAAAATGCTTATACATTCTCTATGGCAGGAATCGTGTAACTTGCAGGTCGGCAACAAACTACATATAATTTTTTCATTCCTCATCCCATTATCAGTTTTGCTGTTACAAAGTACTGATGTTAGATTAACTCGCCTTTGTATCGGACACACACGTTTTACACACCGACATTTATTCTTACATGAATTAAATCCTTGATGTGATACGTGTGATGAACCATATACTATGTTTCATATTTTAATCTCATGTCCTACTTTTAACGTTTACCGTTTTAAATTTTTCAAAACAAACCTCTTAACCATGGTTGATTTGCTTGGGGAACCACCCCACAGAAACCTATTTGCTTATTTGAGGGCAATAGGTTTTTTAAATTTTATATAATTTATATTTTAAATTTTAAAATTATATATACATTTGATTTATATTTTATATTCTATAGTTATATATATAGATTTTAAAATAATATATACACTGATTTTTGTTTTTTAAAGTTTTAATGTTGCTTGGGTTTCCAAAAATAAAATAAAATATCTTCTTAAAAAACTTTATTCTTGGTGCAGCATGTCCATTTTTGGATCTTGCATCATAAAACCCAACCAATCACTTAAAATTTTAAAAATGATTTTAGTACAAAATTTTGCTGAAGTCAAAAATAATTCTATTATTTTGAACTTTTATTTTACTGCCATTTTTTATAGAATAAATAAGTTTAAATTGATAAGTGCAAATTCTGACTTATTACAAGTGTATAAATTTACAAAGACTAATAGGTGTGCCATTTTTTTAATATTAAAATTAATATTTTCTAATTAAATTAAAAATTAATCTTCATGACTAAAATGTAATTTCAGTCATGAAGAGTTTTAGTACTTTTAACTCCCTATCTTAATCAATAACTTCATCAAGACTTTTCAAATTTTTTTTTATATTTTTAAAGAAATTAATCTGAGACAAATTTTCTCTGGAAGACATATATTTTCACAGTCCTTACATTGCTTATGAGGTATAATCTGTTATGTATCAAAATTGAATATGTTTTGATTTTTCATTTCCTGAAAAATTCCAGGTATATAAAAATTTAAATATCCACTTTTTTTATTAGAAATAGCAACATAAAAGTGCAAGAAATTATTTATTCAATTCATTTTAACGAGAAAAAATTCTTAACCCTGTAAAAAATTAATTTTTACGTTTTAAAATTAATATTTATTATCACCATGATTGTGAAGTTAACATAAAATGTGAGTATATACATTGTTTTTCTTACATTATGCATTTTTATGCAACTGGAATTATTTTACAGTATTCAAGTATTCTAGTTTCTTTTATTATTATTTAGTTTTTATTTCACATTTTCAAGTTGGCTTTCCTTTAATAAGTGTAGTTTATATATATATATATTGGTTTCTCATCCCTAGATATAAGAAATTAAACTTGAAGCATGAAAAGCGAGAAGTCATCGGTATGCAGTGTAAAAGAATAATCGATGCTGGAAGAGTTCATTACTTAGAAACTGAAGGATATGACATTAAACTTCTGGCCTACACTGACAAATCTGTATCTTTAGAAAATATTGCTCTTTTAGCTAGATATAAAGAAAGTTAAAACTTGCAAATAAAGTTTTTATTCTTAATTTTATCTTTTATTTTAAATTTTATTTATTGAAAACAATTTTCATCAAATTAATTAAAATTTTTGATTTTAAACTTTTTTCAATAAAATTTAACATTTCATTAAAGTTTATTCATGAAGATAGCTCCAAGAAATTAAATTTTATAAATGAATAATTCCATCTTCCATTCTGACAATGTATTTAAAGTAAGTAATTATTGTAATTCTTTTTCACTTTTTTACTTAATTTCATGGCAGTTTGAGTTTCTGTTGGTAAAAAAGTTAAGTAAAGATAGGAAGAGTAAATCTAACCTAGAAATGATGATATAGCTAATGTATTATTTGTGCTTTTCCCCCTCCACTATAAAATTTACATAAGAGTATGTCATATAAAATCATAAAATTAAGTGAGACTAATTTAGAATTCTTATTCTGAGAAATGTCTTGACATTTTTTCTTAATATCCACTATTTATTCAGCTATTGAGTTACAATTTCATGTTTTCGAATTTTTTACACTGAATAATTTTATGAGCTTGAGAATTTTAATCAAAAAACACTAGGTTAATGAATCAATTAGCATGATTGTCTGAATAAATTGATCCATCTTATTGAATTAAGCAGCAAAATATCTGTTATCAGAATGATCACATCTTAAACTTTGTAATCATTCAATTATCTTTTTTTATTCCATACCTGCCAAATTTTTGATTTTTTTAAACAAGGTTCAAATTTTTAAGATACTTTGCCGATTTTCTAAATTTATTTATTTTCCAGTATCACTGAAGTATGGATAATAATAATCCAATTGTGTCTTTCGGGTTCACTATTATTCAATAGAAAGACCTAAAAATATGATAAATCCCATAAATACTTAACAGCTGAAACAAGATGTTTCATTTCTGTTTTGTGCTTCTAATAAGATAGATATCTGAAATGTTTGTGTTTTACATCTTGCAACACTTGAATAAACTACATTCTCTAGGATTCCTACCAAATCTCACAAAAAATTTCCAATTGTTTTGCTGTAAGCTATCCAATATACACAGTTTAGTGTGATGTGACCACTACATATTTTCGACGTTGATATTAAATAGTCAATCACTGAAGGTAGAGGTAGCAACTGAGTGTATATAAAGGGTGTAAAAGGGCTTCAGAAAACATGTTAATCGTTGATATAATGCAGAAACAGAGGGATTTATCTGATGCCCTTAAGGGCATTATCATTGTCATTCAAGCCAAGGAGGAAAGCACTTCCGAAACAGCTAACAAATTGTTGACCTCGCCACCACGATGAAATTATACTATGCATGGCAAAATGGGGACATTTCAAAATCAGAGACATGACAAATGTGGTGCACCATAGGTGACAGGAGAACAATGGCTGTGGAGATCTGTTCAGGTCAATAGATGTGCTACCATAGAGTAATTAACTACCCAAATGAACCGAGAAACTACTAACAGTGTCTCCCGAACTACTATTCAGTTGTCTCTGGACCTCCAAAGCTAACAACTTGTTCGTGCACCTATGCTGACTGCTGTTCATTGGTGAAGAAAGCAGGAATTTGTAAGCAAGTATCACAAGTAGGCGTCCACATAGTGGCAACAGGAAGTGTTTTCTGGTGAATCAAGTTTTATGCTCCATCAGTCAGATTAACGTTGGCATATATAATGCGAAACCTCTGAAACCAAACACCATGCAACATTCATTGGCAGAACAGTCCAAGCTGGAGCACTATGATCTGTGGAATATTTACCGGGTATTCTCTGGATTCACTCATCATTATGGAAGACATGATTTATTAATATAAATATGCATTTGTCATTGCGGCCCATGCTTATCCCTGTATGCACATTGTTTTTCTTCAGGGTGATGGCATTTACCAACAGGACAGTGTGAGGAGTCATACATATGGCAGTGTATGTGCGTGTTTTGAAGAGCACACCCTTCTCTCCTTGTCAGTAAACTCTTCTGACTTAAATCCAATCATGAATCTTTTAGACCATCTTGATCAGGTTTGCAGCATGGTTCCTCACCCGCGTAAGTTAGCGCAGCTGGCCACTGCATTGGAATCAACTTGGCTCAACATTTCAATGAACACCTTCATGAACCTGATTGATTCTTTTCCTGTATGTCTTACAGTAGTCTGCTCTGCGAAAAGTGATTATTCCGGCTTTTGACAAATGGTCACAATAATGTGATTGGATTGTGTGTATAATAACATAACTCTGGTTTTTGGAAGAACAGTTTGTACAGAAACTAAATGGGTAAATCTATATCAAGAGAAAGATCATATTTATGCCATGTCAGTAATCAATCATTTGTTAATATCACATACTTGTTTTTTTTAACGATATTGAAAATTTAATTAGATTATTTCAATCTTATTGACATTGCTGTTTTTACTTAGGATTAAATTTATTAATGTCTCCATTGTGTGAATTGCTGTTTAAGCACTGAATTTTATAAAGATTAATAATCTTTTTATTCATGTGCTTATTAATGTTTTTTTAAGTACACAAATCATCATAATATTTTTGTTCTTTTATTTCCTTAGTTATATCTTATTTTAGAACAACAATATCTGACAAAAAGTTGAACCATAAAAAATTCTGAACTATTAAATTGTGTGCAGAAACTAAATTATTATATGACACTACTTTATATATTTTGACAAAAATGCTAAGTGATATGTTTTAGAAGTAAAGTAATATGAAGAATAGGGTGAAAGAGAACATTATTAAAATGCATTGGAATTATATTTTAAATGATGCAGACATTCTCAAACTGATACTTTTCAATAAAAATTCATTTACAAAAGTTGCACTATGTATATGTAAACATATATTTTCAGTCGCATAGATTTTTTTTCTCTTTCTACAAAATAAATATTCTCATGATTAGTTTATTTTAATAACTGAGTTCAATTATAAAGAATTGAAAAAAATTGGCTTTCCAATCGTGAGAATATTTTATTACAATATATGTTAAATAGAATAGCTTAGACTTCTATCAGGGTATGATAGTTATTTTAGATTTTTTTACTACACTTAGGATTGTTAAAAGATTATGTAGTATGAGTTTATCTCATGAGAAAAATGAATTTTTGTGATTTTAGTAGTTAAATGATTAAAATGTAATTTTTTAGCTTACATTATATGATTAAAAAATAATACAATTCTTTATATCTTGGAGCAGCAATTATAAAAATCAGTTTTTTTTTTTTTTTTTTGTTATCTTTAAAATTCCTGATCCATGTTCTTCAAGAAGGATTATTAATGATACTTTAAAATCACTTTGAAATTCCAGAAGAAAAATTTTATGATACAATTAAAAATAGTTTACTGTGTTTTCTTCAACAGTGAAATCTTTAGATTTCAGTGTAACTAGCATATAACTTAGTTTTTGAATTAAAAGGTATCATTTACAAATTATCTTTACAAAATGCTTGAATTGATTTTAGAGAATTGATAAATTAAAAACCATAATTGTCTATCGAGTTGTTCTGCGTTTTAAAGTTTTGCTCTATATTGGTATTATATGACTTAATACTAATATTGATCATTTGTAAAATTGTCTCTTACAAATTTTCCAAATATTTGCTACAAATTAAAAATGAGTAGAATATTATGCACTCCTATTCGATTTCAAAATTACAACATAAAATTAATTTAAGTATTTATTATTTTTCATAACTCAAGGCTCATTTAAAATTTTAAAAAATTATGCATTAGGAATTAAAATTTTAAAAATGGAATTTTTGTACCTGTGTATAATTTTTATTTTTCAAACACTCTACTTTGAATTCTTAATTATCTTCACATTATTAACAAAGATTTTTAAAAAAAACTTTATGAATGTTTTGCATTTATAGAAACTTGAAACTATTTTCTATGCATATGAGGAACATTTTAAAAAAAACATAAATTTATAATTTTAGAAATGGGAGCATTAAAAGTACAAAACTCACTTTTAATTTCTGAAATTTAAGATAAGTGTTAATTTGGCTTCAATAATGATTAATGTACCCAAAAGAGTGACTTAAAACTTTTATTCTTTCAAAACATTTTGGAATGATAGTAAACATCAGTAAAATAATACAAAAACTAACAAAAGCATTTTTCTTTTCTTTTTTTTTACAGAATATTCAGAAATAGTACAGAATAGGGTTTTTGTGTCCATTTTAAATGTGCACAAATTTTCTTTAAATCAAAGTATTCATTTATAAATCTTACAAACATGCATGAATTTTGAACTAAAAGCTTTACAAAGAACTATCTTATATTTATCAAGTCATTTGTGCTCATATTGTTAAAACAATTTATTTTGAACAATCGCATTTTAAAGTTGTTGACATGACATTCCATTAATAAAATTATTTACTAAACTCTGTATAAATCTGCTTTAAATCTTCAAGAATATATAAAAGTATACATCTTGTCAAAAATTATAACAGTCATCTAGATAAGCAAAAACAAATTCATCAAATAAATATTTAAAATATCAATTAATGTGTATGTAAAATATGAAATAAATATGCTAATCAGTGTGCATCCAAACATGCACATTACATTTTACTTAATATAAATATCTCTCTCATTGTAATATTGTCCATGATTCAATTTAATTCTGTACATACATGGACCTTACAAACAATCAAAGCTTATATAAGAAAAAAATTCTGTGAAGTTAAACAAAAAATTTTAATAACAATATAATACTATTTACATTTTTAAGAAACAAAATATATTTGCATAAAATAAATTATCCATTGTTATCATGGTGCGTAAATTATTAATAAAGTGAATGATGTAAAAAAATTGTATTTTCATAATCTTTTATTGGTAGAAACTTCAATGTTAAAACATAAATTTTATTTTTTTAAGTAACACTCCTCAATTATCATCAAAATAGCTGTGTTTTTGGATTTATTTTAAATGTAAAATTCCTGATACTAAATGAAGATATAATTCATTATATAATTGAGGATAATTATAATACATTACAATAATTATTTTATTTTCACAAAGCAATTTAAAAAAAGGGCTCATTGTAAAAATTTCTTAGTATATATTTAATTAATTTTAATTATAAAATCATTTAAGAATATGATATTGAATTTGATTAATTAAAGACTAATCTGAACTTAAATGTTATTTAGTGTGAATAATCATTTCAATACTAATTAATATAGTGTGCAAAGTGCATTTACAAGCAGATTTGCTAATGAATAGGTGAGATCTTACAAACTTAAAAAAAATTACCATTTCACACCAGTTAAAAAAAAACGTGAAAATATGTATGGAAAAAGTATGTTTACTAAAAATAGTTTCGCTGAATATCAATTCTTCAGAATAATTAGCATATTTGAAGCTTATGAGTTTGAAATTCAACAAATTTCTAGGGACAAAAAATAAAATAAGTTTAGTTCCATGAACTAAATCTAAATTAAAAAGAGCAGCATCTCAAAATTCGTCTGCTTTATATATCATGGGAGGGAAAAAATTCTTAGCACATCAATATTTTATTTTTAACCATCATATAACATTTTTTTCTACACATGATTCAGTGCAAATTGATGTTCATGTCTGTATTCAAAACCTTTTTATTCCTTTCAAAAATAATTACACTCATAACACCTTAATTTATTACACATAAACACCATTTTATCAATGCACAAAACGTTGCATGCACATATCATATTTCTTTCTAAATCATCTGAAAACATTGCACCAAATGGAATGATATATGTATGTATATATTATTTTTTTAATGTTGGCAACCATCCAATGAAGCTTTTTGTTTTTCCCAGGTAAGAGAGAGCAACCATCAACTTTTATTTTCCAGCTCAGAGCCATTGAAAGGCCTGTGCCTAAGTAAGACAGCAGCTTATTTTTCCAAGCGAAACGTTGACAAAAACAAAGCCTATTTTATTTCCCATGTGAGAACTTCAGTTATGAATACGGTCTGTCAAACCTCAGTCGTGACTCCATCTTTAGCCACTGTAAGGTGAATAAAAAAGTAATTATATATATATATATATATATAATTTTATGCTAAAGAAAATAAACGTAAACAATCATTAATGTCTCATGCTTTTTTTCACAATTTTTATATTTTTTATATTTCTCTGTTGATTTTTTTTATTTAAGTAATATGTAATTTTTATATTTAAATACAAGTCAATAACTGTTATAATGTTGCTTTGGTATTTTTTTATATTTTATAATCTCAGAGAAAATATAACATGAAAAATAAAATAATTGCAAAATATTTTAAGATTTTTTTATAATGGAATAAAATTTTTATTAAAATAATCGATTTGAGAAATTTTGTATGAATAGCATGATATTATTACTTTTCTTATTAGTATTAAGTAGTATCATTCTCAAAAGGAGATCTTCTTATGAAGCATCCTAAAGTTTAAAATCGGTAACTTGTTGCATTTTTCGAACGTCCCTAGCAAAAGAAAATGTTCGGTTATAGAGTTCTAACAATGGAGACCTTATGCTGCAGAACAATTGGTAATTCTTATAATGCTTTACGGATCTATATGTATCTACAAAGATAGGTCATTTACAGGATTCTAGACATATAAAATCAGACACATCAAAGACAACAATAAATTTTCATGCCTCATCTATATTTGGCATCGGTTATTAACAAAAGTGATGAAAAAATTGTGTATTCTTTTATTCTTATTTTGGAAAGTAAAACATCTTCATTTGTTTTCAAATAAATGGTTTATAAAAAAAGGAATTTAGAATTTTATTAATAAAAGTATATACAGTTGTATGGTTCATATTTTAATTTATATTTTTAATAATTGATTACAAAATATATATAATTTAGTTGAAAAATTACTTTTTCAATTAAATTTAATTTTAATTTAGTTGAAAAAATAATAATTAAAATTAAATTAAATTAAAAATTAAATTAAAATTAAAACTAAAAAAAACTAACATTGTTTAGTTTTTCAACTAAACAACTAAAATTACTAAAATTAAAATAACTTGTCGACTCAATATCAGCCATAGAATCAATTGCACTCCAGCGACTCACGGAATCTTCCCTTGTCAGTAAAATAAAACAAATTATACGAGAGCTCAATTTGAACGGCAAAATGATAGAGTTTCAGTGGATACCATCACATGTGGACATTGATGGTAACGAAAGAGCGGACTTATTAGCCAAGAAAGGCACTAAATCATCTATTGAGGAGAATGCTGTTCCAATGGATTCCCTTAAGAGATGTATGCGAGAGCGGATCATGCTGAACTATAACAAGGATCTGTCCAATAAATGCAGAGACAAACAATGGGAAAATATTAAAAATGACTGGAAAAAATTCAGTCACAGACCACGTAAAGAGGCTGTGGCCAATTTTCGATTGAACACTGGCCACGAATGTCTAGCTGAACACCTAAAGAAAATCGGCATCTTGACTAGTAGTCTTTGCCTTATCTGCAAGACAGACAATATGAATAGAGACCACCTCCTCGTCTGTCAGGGACTTGACCCTGCATTTCAGCAAAGCGGTGATGTTTGCAAGCTTTATTGGATCGCCAGGGATCGCATGTCCTGAACACTTTCATGATTCCCCCTCTAGCTTTTTAGACTTTGATTTTTAGAATTTTTAGAATTTTTATCATATATATGTGTATTTGTGTTTGTTTGCGAGTGGCCAGATGTTGATGGATTGGATTCCTTTTGGCCATATGTAACAACAACAATAGTTGAAAAATAATTCATTTTATTTTATTTAAAATTTTATCATGAAAATTTATTTAAAATATTTTTTATATTGTTCTTATTCTTCATATTGTTACAGAAACTATTTCCACTAGTTGCTTAAAATTATTTGAATGATACATTATACTATGTATCTAACATTATTGAAAGTATTTTCTAGACATATAGACTCTCACTATGTTTACAATGAAAAGCAAATAATAAAATGAATTATTTATAACCTTCTCTGTTAAAATATATTTAATATTCTTAATTTAAAATAAGAAAAATAACGAATGAATGTGTATATGTGTGTGAGAGAGAGAGAAATTGAAGAGTGGCTACTGTTTGTATGTAAGATGCAGAAACAGTGCATTTTGATACTAAATAATAAATAACCTGTCATTTTAATCCTATTACAAAAGTAGAATTTTCAGTTTATTGCATCGCTAAAGTAGCTTTCATGAACTGTAGGGCTATATTAACACGTCATAAAGAATAAAACTCAAAAATAACCATGCTATTCTGATAACCGTGGTATGTTTGTAAATATCAGGAATACAATAGCTGTACCCGAGCTCATCGTGGCTTAGTGTTAACATTGCAATATTGGTAGGTCTCAGGTTCGATCCCAGCATTGTTAGTAACTGCAATAACTATATCTGGGCTTAAAGTAAATTAGTAGTAAGGTTACATTTTTCATCATAAAGAATCTCATGCTCCATTGGAGTCACTTATATGAGTATTATGTGCAAAGCTATATGAGCCTTCTACATATAAAGCTGTCAGAGTGGGTGCTTGAGGAACTTCCGCATTTTCTCCCTTGCAACATGTGAATAAGTTCAATTGTAAAAACCTCCAATAATATGGAATGGATATAAAGAGAAAATAATCTTCAATAATATGCAGTGGATGTAAAGGGGAAAAAAACTTCAATAATAGGCAATAAATGTAAAGGAAAAAAACCTTCAATAATATGCTATGGATGTAAAGGAAAAATACCTTCAATAATATGCAGCGGATATAAAGGGAATCTGAAATGGATGTAAAGAAGAAATAAAATCTTAAAAATTGTTGACTATATTAAATTGTCCACTATAGAATGACAAAAAAAAGCGTTACTTAATAGTGGTCAGAATTGAATCTCTTACATTTTAAAATATGAATCAACTACTGAATCTAATAATTTGGCTTATTTAACTAAATTTTGACTTTTAAAAACCGCATGAAATTTTAAAAGAATTTAAATAATCTGTTGTGTATTATAATATTCTATATAAACTTAAGATATATATATTTCAATGTTATATATGTGTATCAAAAATTCTGCTTTATTTTCTTCATACATTTAAATTTTTTTTTCTAAAAATATAATAAAATAACTTGTATTTTTGTAATGAATATTGAATGTTTTGCAAATTAATTTTTAATAAACTAACACAATATTTGAATTGTTTAAATAAAAATGGTTGAATTGAAAATTATAAATCTCAAATATTATATTCCAGTTGTTTTAAAAAGGTATTTAACCATTTAATATGTGCATATATGTGTTAACTATTCATACTTACATGTATGACCATCGAGGGTCCACCCACAATGACATCTGGTGGCAAATCAGACAAAGGGCAGTTTTCAATACTCATAATTTGAAGATTTGAACACAAGGCCAGTTCAGACGGCAGCTTATGCAGATTGGGATTGTCATTAATATACAACGATTCTAAATTTTGTAACTGTCCTAAAAGTATAAGAATTCTATGTATATACCTTATGAAAGGAAATAATTTTATATTCAATAATTAAACTTCATAATCAGTTATTTTTCATTTATATCATAGTTAAATGTCAATTTTTTGGAAACAGTAAAAAAATGTTTATTTTTATAGATAAAGCATAAAAAATTATAAATAAAACCTAAGTACTTGTGTAAATTTCACTTTTGATATAATTGTAAATTGGTCATAAAACACTTTCGAATTTTTTTGTTTAATTTAAATATTTCAAGTCTTAATATAAAAACAATTAGATATAATGTAAATGCAGATTTTAAGAATAGTTTTATTGTGGCATCACACAAAAAAATTGCTATTTCTCTTATGGAATATTAATTTTATGAAAACATTAACTATTATAATGTTTTTATATAAAATTACTGAAACCTGTGAACAATGTTTATTATTTGTGCATGAGCTCTTCACAAATTTTAAAATAAATTGTCTATACATGACAACTGCTGATCTATAGTTGAAAATAAATAAAAAAATTACAAAAACATTCTAATTCAGGAATTTAGAAGACATTAATATGGTCTATAATGTATTTTGAAAGTAATTATACATAATTCATTAAAATAGATCATTAGTCATAAATATGTACCACTGGATAGAATAAAAGCAGAAATAAGTAGTCTTAAATATCTACTATTCCACCATCTTATCCATAAATTTTGTCTAAGAATATAAAAAAAAAATTCAACAAGAAAGAACTAAAAGCACAGGATAGAGTGGAATATCAGGTAAAACATGTTGGGTGAAAGGAAATTTTCTCGCTAAAATTTTTTAAATACTCTTATGATTAATGATACTGGCCAGCAATGTGTCTTTATGAAATATATAGTTTTCCTTTGATTAAAACTGGTCATATTTTACACCAATTACTTTCACTAAATTGTCCTTAACAAAAAAGTCTACTTATTAAATAACTCAAAGTAAACTAAACTTGTGATTGTTCCTTGTGAACAACTGTAAAGGAATCTTGGCAAATATGCTAAACCTTTTTTTTAATTTTCTGTAAATTTCCAATCATTAGTCATTGTAATTTCATCACAATGTCAAACTAGTAATATTCACGTTAATCGCATGTATATTGTTATTAATTATATATTTTGACTCTGATCATATTTAACCGTAAGTCCCGGTCTAATTAGCCCTCGTGTGCAAAAAATGACCGTTGAGCGACAAACAAACCAAACTGATCATATTTAATATTATCTAATATTTAATATAGTTGATTTGTAATTAAATTTAATATTATCTAAATTTAATTACAAATCAATTACATGCTTGTTTGCTTTAGAATATGGAATTTACCTCTCTGAAAGAATTTCATTCATACAAATGGAAATTCAGAAAAATGAATGAATCTATGTATAATGAGATTTAAATTGGATGTTATAATCACTGATTAAATTAACATGAAACTCGTTTTTTTAGATTATATAATAATCAGTCAAAAGCTCAGTGCTTCTTAGCGCGCATTTTAATAATAATAAATTTTTATACTGAAGATAAAATAATGAAGTAATTGATAAAAATATAAATTTATATCCAGAATACTGAAGATAAAATAATGAAGTAATAACTTCCACATAATACTGTATGTCCAACTTACCTATACCTGGTGGTATAGAATCAAGAAAATTTTCTCCTGCACTCACATATACTAGATTGGTTAGACAACCAATCATACTTGGCAACCTTTGCAGTCGATTACTTTGCACTATTAATTTCTGCAAATTTTGAAGATTGCCTGTAAAATGTACATACAAATATATTTTTCCAATTGAGAAATATATGTGGGTAAAATATTTTAGTTTATATGATAAGACATAAATTATCCTATTCAAAATATTACATTCAAAGTTTTTGGTAAAAATCGCTTAAACAATTACAAGTATTTAAGATTTATGAATATATCCATTCCAATTTTAAATATATTCTTAAGTCTACAAATCAGTATAGAGAAAATTTGTAAAATTTTAATTTTCTATTTAAAATATTTTTGAATAGTTTTAAATTAATTTTTTATTTCAATATACAACCAATATATCATAAAGCAATCATATTCAAATAATGAAATTCAATGACAGGATGATTATAACTATACCTATAAAAGTTGATCGGTATAGTGTTTTGTCAATGTTGCATAGTACCCAAGTTATCCATACAAAATCGACAGTTTATTCGAAGTATTTATATTCTTTCAGAAAAAATGGTATATTTTATCGCCATCTTCTGTTTCAGCCATGGATTAATTTCCTTTTAAAAGAGGCTCTTGTTTAATAAGTTCACTTAGAAACAAAAATAGTCCAAGCAAAGTTATATAAGAGTAATCGAAAAATTAATTTGATAGTCTAATTTTTCATTGAAGCATTAATCACATTATAGTTATACATGTATTATAATGACATATAACTGATACTAATTAATAATATAAGGCGAAGTTTTCGTTATTCTTGAGGCAGAATTTGCAAATTTCGACTGGCCTTGGAGTATTACTTGTTTACGATATTTCATAAGGAGTACCAGAAATCAATGCCATTCGATTTCAAATCGTTTTCATTTGATTGAATAATTTGAAAAATCTCGTTTGCTTTCAAACGTTTTACAGCTTCCGTTTTTGAAGCGAACAGAGTTCCAAAATGACGTGCATTGTCGCCTAAGCGACTTTTCAGTGAATTCCAATCAACATTTATTACAATTTAAGTTAATGATAATCACACAAATATCATACACTATACTTTGAAATGAAATAAAACCTGTTTTAAGACCATCCTGATGTAAGTTTCTTACAGGTCTTTCTCACTTCAACCACGGGTAAAAGTTTATTAATGTTAGAACATTATAGAATATAGTTATATGAATAAAAAAAGTTGGCATAATCTTTGTAAAATCAAGTTTTACCGAAGTTCTATTTCATATTAATTTTTCACAATATGCTCAATCGTGCAATTTTAATTTATGTGACAGCACCATTCATTATTAATTTGTATAAACAACGTGCATATTATATATTCAGTCTTGTGAAATATTCTATTAGTAATTCATTCATTCATTTATAAAATCTAAAAATTAATTTTTAGTTATAACATGCAAAAAAGGAAATTTGATTAAATTTGGCTCACAACTGTAATTAATATCAATTAGACTGTAGCTACAGTTTCTCAAAGCGGACATGAATAAAATAATTTCAGTTTGTAATAGAAACGTCAGGAGTTTCATCAAAAATACAAAAATACTTTTTTACGTGCATAGTAATTATTGTGTTGTTACATAAATGTATTAAATGAAGGCACAATTGTTTAATAAATCAAGCTGATTTCGTTACAATAAATGCACTATTGAAAATTACTGTCTTATCTCTTGGTGTTGAGATTTCTCATTTCATGTAAAAAAGGGAATCAACTTACATATTTCTTCAGGCAAAGCAACCAGCCTATTTTCTTCTAGGTCCAGGGTTGTGAGTTTCTGGAGGTTGCCTATTGTGGGTGGCAGTCTCTTCAGGAGATTGTTGCTAAGTGTGAGAATCTCCAACTTCTGCAAGAACTGAATCTCATCTGGTATTGTGCTGATTTGGTTAGTGCCGAGGTTTAATTCTACCATGTTTTGCCATGTACCAATATCTAAAACAACATTCAAATGTTAAAAACAAAATATTTTAATTATTATATACTTTTAAAGCTACATCATCTGGAAAAATAAATGTGATTTTTTTATTCATGTTATTTTCATTATAATTTGCAATGCAGTAAACTCCAATTATCTGAATCAATTGGGACCAGACCCCACTCGGATAATCAAATATATAGGATTTTTTTCGAATAAAGGGTCTATTTTAATTAATTATTGTACGTGGAAAATGCGAAAAAAAAACTATATATTTTTAAGGAAAAATAATTTTTAATCAAGCAACTGAAAATGCAACACTTATACATGTTAAGGTACCTACACTGCGTAAAAAAATAGGACAGTGTTTTTTTTTTTTTTTTTCAATTAATAACTCTTATTTTCTCCTAACTACCAGATATTTATGCAAATTTAGTGTAATGACCCTTTTTTTCATTTTAGGAAAAAATTAAACATCTACTAATATTAATAATAAAATTAGTATGCATAATTTTCGATGCGTAAAAAATGTAGAAGGACACTTGCTAATATATTTCATTTAGTGAGTTGTTCTTTAGTTAAATAGGGATTTTGTAGTTTGTTTTATCCTTTTCTGTCAAAAAAAATAGAATTTGTTTAAAAGTTACGCTGTTTCTCCGTTCTCAGAAATGCCTAAAGGAATACCTTTGAACGATTTTCAAAAAGGCCAAATTTCCGCATATCAAAATGATGGTAAAGGTGTCATAGAGATTGTTCGATTGTTGCAGGTGAGCCCCAATGCAGTTTCAAACTTCATCGGAAATCCTTATAAAAATGGAAAGAAAAAGAAGACTGGTAGGCTGAAAAAGTTAACACCACGTGAAGAAAGAAAGCTCGTGTGCTTTAGAAGAACAAAGGAAGTATTTCAAAGGCAAGAACTCAAGCAGGACTTAATCATGTAATGTAACAAACAGTTTACAACTACATTAAAAAATCTCAAAAATTCATTTTCAAAAAACGGAAACATCATCCTAAGTGGACACAAGCTCACTTTGATAACCGCTTAGCGTGGGCTAAGGAGCACATGTCCTGGGCAACAGAATGGACTTCTATGATATTTTCCGATGAAAAGAAATTTAACTTAGATGGTCCAGGCGGATATCATCACTACTGACATTGTCTGGGGAATGAAGACGAATACTATTCAACACGACAAATGGGAGGAGGAAGTTTAATGGTTTGGTTGGCTGTAGGATACGGAGGAAGGACAAGTCTGGTTTTCTTAAATGGTAGGCAAAAACATACAGACTACATTCAAGTGCTGAATTCCGATCTTCTTCCTTATGGATCTAACTTGGGGGTGAAAAGTGGAAGTTTCAGCAAGACGGAGCTTCCATTCACACACCGTGAATGGAGTCAAACATTGGTTCATAACAAATAATGTGGATGTTTTACCATGGCCAGCCAAAAGTCCTGACCTTAATATAGTGGAAAACATCCAGGCAATGCTATTTTGTCGAGTTTATGCTGATGGAAGGCAATTTGATTCTCTAACTCAGCTTCGAGAAGCATTGAATGACTCGTGGGACAATTTTTGTTAAACAGCAGTTCAATCTCTATACAATTCTCTTCCAAACAGAATATTTGAAGTTATAAAAGCCAATGGGAAGAACATTCCTTATTAAAATCACTATTTTTTCATTCATTATAATGCTGTCTTTCTACTTTTTTATTAAGTTTCAAAAAAGAGAAACTATTTTTGTTGCCATTAATATTTTATGTTTGAATATCATAATTATGATGTTAAAATTGTAGTTTTAAATTATATGTAAAATGTTTCTAATAAAAAATTTTAGTAAAAATAAAATATTTTTCGGTTATTGTTACAAAATGAAGAGTGTCCTACTTTTTTTATGTAGTGTATAAGTACTGAACCTTAATACAATATGTATGTATAGGGCTATAAATATATATGTATAGGGCTATAAATGAATATGTATGTATAGGGCTATAAATGAATGTCATTTCTTGCTGAACATTTAGGTCAGGGTAAGCTGTTTCGCTGCCTTCATCCGTTTTCGAGCAGCCAAGTCGCACATCCCCTTAATATTGAGAATTTGCATGGGGCCATACTAGGGCTGACGCTCGATCCACTTCAAAGCAATTTCAAACCCGACAAATGCTTCACTAGCTAATGGTCTCGTGTTGCTTCAACGTTGACATTAAGGTGATCTTCTTAATCTACACTTTAAATAAGTTATAATACCATTATTTTCAATTTGAAATCTATAGATTCTTACTGATAATTCATTTTCTTATATTTTCAGCACAAACTTCTGAACATCTAGGTATTCTCAAAATATTTTAGTTTTATATAAAGGAAAAATACACTGTTGTGTAGTGGTGCCATTTGTCTCAACAGTTTTCTCTAATTAAAAAAAAAGGAATGAAAATTATTTATAAAAATTACTTTTAGCAATAAAGCGAAATGAAATGTTTGTCTTGCCATGGGAAAGTTGGTAAAGCGTCGGCGTAGAATCGTCATATTTTTGGATCAAATCTCAGGGAAGCATAAAAATAAACAAAGCAATAAACAAATCAGACTGGATTAACGTTATCGACGTTGCAATAAGAACCAATATCTTTGCAAACGAACAATGCAAAATTTAATAAAAAAAAAAATGCAACCAAAATTTTTTTATTTGTTGACCTTAATAGGAATTGGCTTTAAAATCATTTTTTTATATATTACTTATTTCAACGTTAATTCAGTTTCTTAGAAAATGTACTGTTACACACATATGAATCCAAAAACGTGACCTAACATCTTTCTTAAAACGTGGAATATCAGGCATTAATTAATTATATGTACAATTAACAATATAAATACATATTAATTTATTACTTATACCACTAATTAGCAAAATAAACAAAATTAGTTTATTTTTTATTTAATTATCTGATAAAATAAATTTCTGTATAATTTGAGAAGCTGAATTTAAGATTATATTTGTTTAACAATAATAAATTACGGAAATCAATTGTTTCTTGTAAAATTTCATAAGCTTTTTGTGTATAAATATATTCTAATGAAAATCAGTTATAATATGTGAAACTATACAAGAGAAATAAATATTAATTTACTTAAAATGTAAAGAACACTATATCATCACTGAAAATTTTTAAATATCTTCAGGAAATTATGATGTAATTTAAAATTTTTTCACATAATATAATAGTAAGATATTAATATGGAGGTATTTTTTATGATATTATAAATAAATACTGATTTTAAAATATTTGGGTTGCTTGAATTTACATAAGCTACATAAAAAATGGATAATTATTCAGATATATATCGAATTATTGAAGGTACTTAAATATATTTAAGTGGTAAACATTTGATCAAAACGATAATTTTGAATGATTGGATTGATTGTAGCTCTACGTGGGTCTATAATTTAAGGTGGGTTCGAACCCACAAGCTATTGAACTGTCAGCGCGCAAATCAATCACATGCCACTTTGGCATAGTAATAAACATAAGTCATGAAATAAACTAAAAATAGTGCAAACTTAGATTTATATAAAAAAGAAAATATGTGTACAAAATATATTCCAATTTTTTTTAATTTAAATATTTTTGTCTTGAATTAAGAATATCAGCTAAATCCATTTGGTGAAAAGTAATGTTAATTTTAAATCCTACCCACACTCATGCAAACTGTAATCAAAGCCTGACTATGACAGAGGCAGTTGCCCCGGGCCTCACAATAGAGGGGCCCCTAAATCACATAGAAATCTTATTTTATGTTATCAATTTAATAGAAAATTTGTTGTTGTTAACCAGAGAAATGTCCACAAAGAAGGTTTTGTCCTGGACTTCAATTATCCTAAGTCGGGCCTTGACTGTAATGAGTACATAAGTAAGGTTTTTAAACTATGCCATTTGTTTTAATGAATGAATGTTTTAAAAGTTTTCATGTAATAATGCAAAATTATTATTTAAATGGAATATTAAAGTAGCAGAAAGTTGATTGTGTGTGTGTGTGTGTGTGTGTGTGTGTGTATATATATATATATATATATATATATATATATATATATATATATATATATATATATATATATATATATATATATATATATACATAACACGCTTATCTATAGTAGTTATTAACATTACATTAAGTAATAACATGTGAGTTTTTAATTTTTTCTATATATTTAAATTTTGTAATTTTTAAATTGCATTTGTAGAATTAAATAGGAAAAGAAACCATAAAAAACACTTCATGAAGCAGAAAGAAAATCTGGTCTAAAAATAAAAATCATTTTCTTTTAAAGTCATGTGAAATATCTAAGTGTGAAATGCATATGTTCTCTTATGAAGTAAAATTTAAAGATTATCCAACATAGTGCTAAATTAGTTTTTACTTCTCAAATTTTATTCCGTTAGGTAATTTAGATATTCTTACACTTAAAAAAATTTGACATTGTATTTTTTCGCTACCTGAATTTAGAAATGCAATAAAATTAGCGTTAAATGTGATCTTGTTTTATTATAAAAATTTATTCTTTAAAATTTGTAAGCGTGTATTCTTAAAAAAAGAAATCATTGAATTAAAGTAAATACATAATAATTATCATGGTCTCTTCTCTATGATGCTGTTAAAAACATGGAAAAAAATCATATGAATATAATAAACAAGAAAGCTCTTTCCGTTTTCGTGTTGTCATTGAATGAAGTGAGAATAGGTATGCAAACTAGTGTATGACCTGATTGAGACACCGGTCAGTCGAGGGTAGAAATATCAGTCATTATAAAAGGAGGTCCACCGTGCACATTCATAAATCGTAACTCGTACAGTAGCGAAGAGAAGTGGACGTGTCGAAGGAGCTCGTTCTGTGTTGTTTGCTTTACGATTTTAAAGTGGGCTTATCAGTTGCTGTATCAAGTCTCCGAATATCTGAAACGTTTGGGGACAGTGCTGTGAATGAACGTACGGCAAGGCACTTGCTTAAAAAATTCAGGTCGGGAGAGTTGTCCATCTGTGATGAAGCTAGTGTCTAGTAGACTAGTCATCAAGTGGTTCACTATGAGCTGTTACCTATACTCCCAGCAATTGGAACATGTGCAACAGGTATTGCAACAGAAGTAGCACAAGCACTGGTTAATCGCAAAGGTGTATTGTTCTTGGCCGATTATGCGAAGCCGCTTGTTCTGTTGACTTGGAATACCATACAGCGACTTAGTTGGTATACTTTGTGCCATCCTTCTAACCAACCTGAGCTTGCACCATCAGATTACTATCTCTTCCCATTCTTTGGACAGTCATATTCGTGGAAAATCCTTCATCAATAAAGCAGACTTGCGCCAAGCCCTCGCGGACTTCTTTGTGTCCAAACTCTGTGAGTTTTACCCCCAAGGGCATTTCACACTGGAGACACGTTGGCAGAAGTTGCTAGATGCCGATCGTGATTACTTCGAGGACTAACAATAGTACTTTTTGTTGGTTGTGTTCTTTGGGGTTTTTAAAAAAACGGCAAGAGCTTTCTTGTTTATTTCGTATTATGCATGAATTACCTAATGGTAAGGAAGTAAGTTGATTTTCTTTCATATTCAACTTGGTGAGGTTTTTGGCTCTAGAGAAAATTCCAAAAGGGATTTTGTTGATCATGTTGTGCTCCATGTTAATGGACTGAAAAACATAATTAAAAAGATAATATGCGAATTCCATCAATTATACAGAACACCAACGTTGCAGATAAAATATTATCATAAAAAGAAACACCTAAGCATGTTAAAATTAAAAATTTATATAATATTAGCACAGAGATGCCGTATAATCCAGGATGCCAAATTCTGAGTTTGGTGATTTTTTGACGGATTTTCTTATATATCTGGAAACCTGATCTTTATTACGTCATAGAGATGAAGACCTTTAAGAATTATGCAGAAAATTTCATTTTGGCAACCCTAGTATTTACGTCATTGCGAACGTCAAAATTCATCATCTTGGCAACATTTCTTCATCGCCAAAAAAATTCAGAATTTGGAATCCTTAATTATACGGTACCTGTGTCTTTTATGTCAGTTTTTTTACATTTATTGATTTAAGAAATTCTTCAAATAATTTTATAAACATTTTCTCCAGAAAAAATAAAAAAATCATCATTAGAATTTATATTCTGATAAAAAAAATTGCATTCCTTTAATCATTTACTTCTAAAATTTTATAGGATTCTTCCACAATAAGACATTATGTATACGTATGCTGCAAAACTTTTTCTTACATCCTTTATCAATTTTTTTCTTTTATTTTTTTACATTTTAAGATTTGATTTTTCTGTAAATTTTTAATTAATAGTTTTACTATTATGTTTAATCTAGGAATAATTATTTCACATGGAAAATGTATATATTCCTTTCTTAATAATTTAAGTTTATATATTCCTTTCATTAATAAATTAAGACTTAAATAATTTAAGTCTAATATTTTAATTTCAGATAAAATATTAGACTTAAATAATGAAACTTTAACTAAAAATAATTACAAATAAAAAGGAAAATAGATTAAAAATAAATAAAATGCAAAGATTTTAATACTAAGCCAAAATTCTTTCAGAAATATTAAAATTTACTATTCATTATGAAACAACAAATAAATTTGTTGCAGGAGAATTATTGGGTTATTTGGTAAGTAATTTCGTTTTTCCCACCTGGATCAGCTTTTTGCTAGTAAAAACCAACCATTTTATGCGTGTGAAATCGTGCTACTAACAGAAAGATGGTAAAAGCTATTGGACTAGAATGGACAATATGCAATGCAATACGATATTTATTCGTTATACGTTTTTCATTTTCATGAAAAACGAAATTACTTTCCGAACAACCCAATAAATTTTTGTAAGTTTCTTAAACACTAATATATGTGTTCTAAAAACTAATTAATTTTTTCAAACTAGGTTAGAATTTACATGAAAATAATTTGTCCTTGAAAAGGCACTTTTGATCTGATTTTTTTAATATGTTAAATAATTGAAAAATTCACAAAAGGATTAACTGAAAAAAATATATATTTAAATATGACAGTATATTTTCTATTATATTAAAGAATGTTTTCGATAATTAAATCTTAAAAAATTAAATTTTATCTGAAATAATATGTATGATCTTTTCATTTATTTTGATTAAATCTTATCAAATAATTTATTATTTATAGATAAAGAGAAATTGTTATTCTTACATGTATATTAGTGAACTGTGATGGTCCTCCAACTGGATATGAAGTGAAACAGTTTCTAGAGATAGTCAAACTTGATAAATTGACCAGACTGGATAAAAGTCCTTCCTGATAACATAGTCAAAATTTAAGAAATTCAAAATAGTACTTATCAGAAAAATTATTTTCTTTATAACACACTTTATTTTACTTGATATTTTTTAAAGAATATGTATGAGTTCTGAACATAAATAATTTTATATTTAATTAATATTAGTCGTAATTTATATCAATAAATATTTTATTTGATATTAATATTTCATTTGATAGTAACAAAAAAATCTTTTTCCGTATTTGTTTCAGATTCTTATTAATGTATTTATGTGATTAATAAAAAAATTTAAGATTTTGTAAAGAAAATATATATGAAAAACTAGTATCAATAACATATACTTTACGCTTTTAAAACCATTGAGCTTAAGATATAGATAGTTTTATAATGTCAATAAAATTATACATATATATATATATATATATATATATATATATATATATATATATATATATATATATATATATATATATATATATATATATATGTAATGAGGTAATGTGTACAATTATAAATCCAGGGAATTGAATTCAATTTTCGAAAATTTTGAGTAAAACATTTAATTTAAAAGCCATAAATTTTACATCCAAAATGTTTTGCATGTTTTACTGAAAATAATTAAAAACTTTTAACTTACAAAATTATAATTTTAAGATTTATGAACAATAAATTTATTTTAGCTTTTCTATAAAAATAAATGTTGTTTTCGACAATCGTGTGAAAGGAAAAATCTGCATATTTGGACCGAAAGAAGGAGAAATGTACAAACCCTTGGGTAAAATCGTTAAAATGTTACGAAAATAATATTCATGAAAAAAGAGAAGTACTGAAAATATTCATTAAAAATTATCCTTTTAACCTTTTTTCGAGTAAAGCTACCATAAAAAAATGTCTAGTTTTGGCAATTTGATTAAACTTTAAAAAAAAAAATTAAATCGTCATTGCCGATTTAAACTAACCATAGAGTGGACGTTTTGTCTCATATCTTGTTCTTTTTGCTTTTTTTTTTTCTGTTCCATTTTCAAGGTGTTCAGTTTTGGAAGCAATATCGCAAAAGATTTGAAAATTAATTATTTAGAACAACTGGTAATTTTCATGACTTCGATAACTTTATAAACGGAAAAAATTATAATTAAAAATACTTCTTTAGTGCTGATAAAAATCATGAATGAATTTTTTCTCGTCGCCTTATTCGCTGCCGTTCGAAGATTCCAATTTGAAGGCAGACAGAAAATTCGTTAATAAGTCGGATACGACGCCGTCTCAATACGATGTGACGTAGATGAAGCGTTATCTGACGTCATGGATATTTTAAACCAATGAAAATTGTAATAAATTGGCGTAATCATGATCTCAACTGGAATGAAAGAAACAACCACTTCATGGTTAAAAAAAATTTTTTATGTTTATGCAAGCCTTAAAAACTATTTAAAGATCATTATTACATTTCTTTCATGTATTCAGAGATAAGTTTCTTATTTCTTTCGTATGAGCTTAATCCTTATTTGAAGATTATACATTGCCCAATATTGAAGATGCAACACCAAGCAGGAGTTACCAGAAAGTGACGGAACTAGGCAAACAGAGAGAGACAGCAACGAACAATAAGTGATCTGTATTTCGAAATGATATGCATAATGCACAGCGAGAGGGTCAGAAGGCTATAGGACCACCGTGGACGGAGATACACGAAGCAACACGTCTAGGCACAGTGTCAATGAGAGTACGGATGGCGTCCTGATTAATGGCTCTCCATTCTCTGTCAACTATTTTCCAAAGTGTAGTAAGATCTGCAAATGGCGATTGGTGAGAGATCTAACCATTGATTGGTATACGATTGGTGAGAGATCTGGCGTGGACGGTGGCCAGGGAAGCAGCTGTACATCTTGCAGCGTATGTTGGCTGGTGCGACCAATGTGCAGTCGGGCGTTATCCTGCTGATAAAGAGCATCGGGTACACCTGAAGGTAGGGGAGTGTCACTGTCCGCAGTGCATCATCAACATAACGTTGGGTTGTCATAGTGCCGTGAATATGAAATATAGATGACCTGGAATCGTAAGCAATGGCACTCCAAACCATGATGCCACGTTATGTCGCGGTGGGGCATTTCACAATTGCTGCACCTTCTTCGGGTGCATCGATCTACGCGTGCTGATGTCACTCTGGCTCCCCACAAACGTTCTACATTTCTTTGTTTCAACCATCTAAACTCCAGCCAGTGCACTGTCGATGCGTTCAGGTGTTTGTCAGCAACGATTTTCTGTAAGGACCAACCTGCCCTTCTCAGTCTGTTCACCATGACCTTCGTAAACGCGTCTGTCTGCTGGAACTGACTCTGTAGACGATGGCCTGGCATTCTCTGGAATTAAAGGCGTCCTTTGCGACAAGAGCAAGCTTTCAACGATTATTTTCCAAGAAGATAACGGCGCGAATATTGCCCACTCTGCCGGTTCCTCATCTTATATCTTATTCTACATGCGCTGGAGAGATAGCGCATGTTACATCATTTGTATAACTCGATAAGGTGCGTCTACCCTGAAATTTACATACTTTTCTAGCTACTCCTTCTTGTTATTGTATTTTCAATGTCCGTTAGCGTAAATTAAATAAAAAAATCAAAGCATAACTTTATAATAATGAGAAATTTAATGTGTTTCTTCTATAATTACACAAAATACATGAGTACTGCGAAACATGCAATATCATTGAAAGTAAAATTTATAGTTAAAATTAATGCACAATATAAGCATAATGGATAATAAACAAGCGCATAACTACTTTGCTATCCATTAAAATTGCATAAAAAAATTTTTACATTAATTATTTCACATTTTTACTATATAATGTTTTTAACATAATTATGTTCCATTTTGTCTTTTATTTTTAAAGATAATGGCTAGAGTAAGATATATTCCGACAATATTATTTATTAATACCAAATTTAGCCATTTTGCAATTATTTTTTACGGAGTAGGACATAAATTCATCAGAATTTTAAGCGTTTTTACAGTGTAAAAGTTTATTAAGAAAATGAAAAACTTACTGGCATCTGAGAAATGGCGTTGCTCTCAACATTAAACTCTGTCATTAGAACGCATTGACTGAGCGACTTCGGAATAGAAGTCAGTTGATTGTATCTAAGAATAAAATGCAAGTGATTTAAGCACATTTAATTCGAAAAATATTCAGTTACTTGAAGGCATAATAACAATTTGTTAATAACTTTGAATTTATAGTACTTTTCCATTATACCCCCGCTTATGATCTTACAGAAATAGCATGCTTCTTACGGACATGAGAAAATAATATAACGCAGACATACGATATTTTATTCTAAATTAAACATATTTAAATCGAATTTTTTCTGCGCAAAAATTGACTGAAGATAAACAAAGTAATCAAGCTAAATACAACTAAACCAAGATGGTGAAAAAGATGGCTTGATGATAATTTTTTTCGGTTAAAAGGAATATTATGATCACAAACCAAAAGGAGTAATAAACAGCTAAATTTAACTTTGTTTTTCGAAGAAAAAATTACTATTGCATTATATCTACGTAATCCATCATCGATGCGATTACTAAGCGATTTCCGCCAGAAATAAACATTGGCGTTTAAATAAGTTTTGTCAATAAGTAATAATTATTTAATTTTTAAAATGTAAATAAAATGCACAATTTTTTAGTAGTTTCTAAAAATGTAAACGCTTTTATATAATACATGATGCAAATAGAATATTTTCGACAATAATTTACGATTTTTTTCTTTTCCGTTACGATGTTTATTACAAGTAAAAATAATGGAAAAGTACCGAATTTATTTACAAAATAAAATTAATTCTTCGTTACCTTCTTACACATATTCTAAACAAACCCAATTATTCGCTGACCAGATTTGTGATCTGAAAAATAACTATAATAATGGCAATTATTCTTTTTTCCTACATTCTATCTCTTTCTTCCTCTCATATATATAAAGAATTCGAACTGCTTGTGGCCTAGTTTAAGTCTAGTTTTAAACAACGCTCTACGGATTGGAAGATCCTATAATCGGTTTTATTAACTATAAAGGTATTATTTACTAACAGTGGATAAAATAGAACATACGACATCAAATGTAGAAAGTAGACGCCAAAAACTTCTTCCTAATTTTCGTATGTCGTGGTAGGTGGTTGGCTATGTTACGATTTTTCTCTTTATATCACCAGAATGCGGACCACTATCTCTGAAAAATCTTCCCAGAAGGCAAATATACATATGAGCTTGTACTTATTGGGCTATAGTGTATAACCACGTTCTTCAGCGTATGATCTCCCGGATATAATCCTAGCTGCTGATAAACAACAGGAGAAGCTTGTTTACTGTAAGAATACTTAAATGTTTTCCGACATTTCTGCTTTGCCTTACGTGGATACGGTCCAGGATCTATGAAAAAATTTTCCTTATACCTAGGAGGATATAAAGCAGGTGTTCAAATGTCGGTAAAAGCTTACACACGAGTAAACCTTGATTTTTTTTTTTTTGACGCCAAGATAGACTTTAAAATTTGAATAACAAAATGGCAACTTTAAAACTATGTTAGTTAAAAATATTAGAGTTACCAGAAAATAAATTTTATCGATAATATTTATCCTCTAATTTTTTTTCCAAACCAAGGAGTACCCTTTAAATCCCAATTGTTTTACACAAATCTTCAAATTCAAAGCCGTAATGAGATATCAGCATTCTTATGAGCTTATTTTGTCTAAACTTAGCTATTTCGAATGACCTAAATTTGATTATTAATATTTAAAAAAACAAGCGAATCAGATAATATTTTTGCTCTATGTACTAGTTTATCTCTAGGAATGAGAGCTTAGAATTTTCCTTGTTTTTTTTTATGATAAAAAAGGAATATTTATCATTTTTTATGCAAAGTCTTTGTAAAAGTATGCTTACGTATCATCGTACACGCAACCATATAATGCTTCATTTATATAAAATTGAATAACATTTAATATTCAATTTTTTTTAACAATTGGTTTGAATTTTTATTATTATGCTTTATTATATTGTGCTTCCATCATCAAATAATTCATCATAAATTTACAAAATAGAATTACTTGAGCTTTTATCATATTCCATTTTTATTTATGTCATACTATTAGAATCCTTCTACAAGGATTCAGTCAAATCAAGTCGCGGATTATACATAATATTTATGCTTATTTCTTCCTTATTTATTTCACTCATCAAATTTTTTCTGTCCATGATAAATAACATTTAGTATTGTGAAGCATAAAAACAACACTAAGCTATTGAACAATAATAATGTTTCCTTTTTAAAATAATAGGATTATTTAATGATCTTTTTAAATTGAAATGATAGTTAAAAACTTCTGATTGAAAATGTTTTCAGCTGTTTATTTTGTAAGAGTAAACAATTATAAATTGCCAGTACTAATATATTTTCTTATTGAAATATGATAGTCCGTTAAACTACTAAGCAATTCAATATAAATAAACTATAAAATTTTTCAGTTCCAAGAGAAATTTTCATAACAAGTTAATAGAGATGCCTAATTCAAATATATTTGTAGGTCAGATAAAATTATAACTGGGATCGCTAATTGTGACATTAATAAACGAAAGCGTATGCTTGACAAAAAACTTTACATCAGATAAAATTATACATTTTTGTTGTTACTTATGGCAATTGCATACCTATCAACCTTGGAGGAAAAAAAAAAAATCAGCAGATTCTACTGATTTTGAGGGGGGGAAATCAGGAGACCCTACAAGCAACATTTATTTGAAACAGAATGCTTAAAACTGTAGCATTGCAAAAATATACAATTTTGCTCTTTAGGTTATACATTTTGAGAATGATTCATGTTAAAAATATTTTGTGTTTATCTTAATTTTTTTAATAGAATATTCATTCATTCTTTATAGAAACTATGAAATATAAAAGAATATACTATACGTAAAAAAATAAACAACGTTTATGTCCCAATATCTAGTATTTTATAGAGTAACTTTTACTATACTAGTGCAATTTATAAATATTAAACTTATAAAATTACGTAGAAACATAAAAACAAAAATTAATTTGATTCAGTGACAAATACTTTGTTTGATGGAAATATTTTTCAAATTAAATTATTAATAACTAGTATTATTCCCCCTGCTTACGTAAACAGGCACCTGATCTGTAATCTTAATTATATGATTGCCCACTCGTAGGATTCTGGGTGACCAAGTGGTTACAGCACCATCCTCCCACGACGGACTCGAAACTCAGAGAAAAATATTTTAAAAAAGAATATATATATATATATATATATATATATATATATATATATATATATATATATATATATATATATGTGTGTGTGTGTGTGTGTGTGTGTGTGTGTGTGTGTGTGTGTGTGTGTGTGTGTGTGTGTGTGTGCTATCAATGTATTAATGCGGTCTCTGTTGATTATTTAAGCTCCTAAAATAACTTGGTAGATTTTTCCAGCAAAATTTCGTTTCTTTTTAAGTTTTTTATTGAAATTACGAAAAATCAGTAGATTTTCATACCTTATCGGGAAATTGGAAGAAATGATGAAAAATCAGGAGTTTCCTGATAAAATCATTGGAGTTGGCAGTATGCACTTAGACAAGTCAAGCTCGCCAGCCGTTGGCTAAGCGAATTTAAGTCAGTAGAGCGCATCTTTCGTTTAACCAGAGGACCACGAAGATGAAAATACGACTTTGCTCTAAGATTCCTCCGATAGATGACACCACCAGATGATCCTCTCACTCAATTTTGACTTTGATTTGGAGGGGGAGGAAATTTTCTCCAGACCATTACACCCACGGTAACTGCTAAGGACTGCAGGTCTTTCGATTCCTCAGATTTAATGAGCCCGTATATCACATATACTCGGTGGATCTTTGGCGTATTGGGAGTTAAACCCCGTCCTACAGGACAGAAGAATGATGCCCTAACCACTAGACTACCACAACCCAAAATTAAGACAAATCGAGATTGCAAAAGCCTCAGCAAAACATTGCGCAATAATTTCTCTAGATATTAAAGGAGCTTTCGACTCTGCACCACATCCAGCTATCAAACAAGCACTCGAAAGTAAAGGATGCCCAGAAACCATTAAAAACATACTAATCAGCAACCTGGAAGATCGAGAGGTTGCCCTCAATACTAATATGGGCATTGTGAAGAAAACTCAAGCCATTGGATGTCCACAAGGCTCCTGCAGTGGACCCATCCTATAGAATCTGCTTGCTGATGAGCCGCTACAATTTGACTGGTCCACAGTTGGTAAGGATATTGATCCTAAAGCAACAGTTGCTCTCCAGGCCTTTGCTGACGACTTCACCTTCGTAGTGTCAGCTGATAGTGAAAGAAAGCTTGGACGAGTCGCTACAGAAGCCCTTAAGATTTTTAGCAACTGGACCCATAAGCATAATCTTGGAATTTCAATTGAAAAATCAAATTACCTCCTATTCACGAGACTGCAATGTGGACCACAAATATTTTTAATAACTTAAGAATAAGGAGAAGCAAGAGTATTAAACTTCTGGGTGTACTCCTAGATGAAAAGTAGAATTGGTCAGCACATATCAAACAACAAGGTGCCAAAGCCTTTCGCATTCACCAGAAATTACTTGGAATAGCTGGCTCAACCTGGGGATTATCCCAAAAACAGCGCATTGTACCGTACAAAACCGTGGCAGAAAGAATCCTAGCCCATGGTGCAACACTCTGGGGAGCCAATCTTCGGGTCAAAAATCAGCTACTTCTAGACAAAATACAGAGAAAGTTTCTGCTTAATATAACTGGGGCCTACAAAACAACATCGACGGCAGCTTTACAAGTCATTACTGGCATACCTCCCCTTCATCTCACCATCAATTCTGAGGCACAAATAAAACAAGAATTTAGGACCACAAGCAGTAACATTATGGAGGCAAGAGTACCCACACTTTTTATACATCCAGGAATATTCAGAGTTGATACGATTGTCAACCCTAACACGGAGTATGACCCTACCCTGAATAAGCAGGTCTGCCATATTTTCACTGACGGCTCCAAGATGGATGGAGGTGTAGGAGCCGCGTTTGTCACAACATTGAAGGATATCATAATTCACAATGAAAGTTAAAAACTGAATGCCAATTGCTCAGTCTTCCAGGCTGAGCTCTTCGCAATTAAGCAGGCTATTGAGTGGGCCAAAAACCAAGAACAGATTTGCCTCGTCTGGTCAGATAGTAAAGCAAGTCTTTATGCGCTTTGCAATCCGAAAGCCATCAGTCCTTTAGCTAGGCAAATTCAAGAGGAACTTAACAACCAACAAAACATCTCCCTCTGTTGGATAAAGGCTCATGTAGGATTTGAAGGGAATGAATTGGCAGTCCGCCTAGCAAAAATTCCAGCTTCTTCAGATGAATCGGAAATCTTTCTCCCTCTTCCTCGGTCTCACTTCAAAAGGATCAGGAAAATTGCTTTAATTCAGGATTGGCAAACTCTGTGGGATCAAAATACCACCGGACGCCTAGTATACTCCATCCTGCCAAAAGTGAATTTGAACCAACAGTGCTGGCCAAGACAAATCACGATTTTTGTAACGGGACATGGCCCTTTTCCAAGTTATCTGCATAGAATAGGAGTACAACTCACTCCGAACTGTGCATGTGGAGAAGAAGGTACTCCAATTCATTACGCTACGTCATGCCCCATCACGAGTTCCTGGCACTTCACTACGCCCAGTGACAATCTGATAAGTGTCTGGCTCAAAAACATCACCATCAACAAGGCTGCAAAGCTAAAAATTATTAACCTTATAAACTTTCTCCTTGAATATAGGGAATTAATAATTCCAGAGGAATAGGAGGATAATGATGCCCATGAGGGTGATAGACATCACCTGGAAGTAGATGAGCCGCATACTCCATCTCTCTCATGTTCTGCATTTAGACATTTCCCTCTCTACCTGTAACATTTCGCCTGTTTTTTTCTCCTTGTATATAGTTCATTATTATTTATTTGCTATTTTCTCACCATCATTCCAGCGCTCTCACTTAATTACTCAGTCACAATTATTGTCATCATGTTATATTGACCTATTTTAATGCATTATGTACTACCTATCTAAACTTTTTGTATATATAGCTTAGAATTTTATATGACCTAACTTACTTTGAGCCGATACACCCAACCATCAAATCCATACTAAATGCATTAATTATTCATTAATCATTATTACCTCATTAATTTGCAGAAAGTTCAGGTATATGTTTTCAATTTTGTTTTATCATTTTAATTTCCTTTTGTTTTTCCATTTATTTTCTTTATTTCTTATATGCATGCAATTTGATATGTATTTCATATGCCTGTCTTACCATTTCCTGCCGTGTATTTTGTCTGATACCTATTTTGAATGCTTCTTATGTATCCACGTGTTAACTCTCAATTGCAACCAAATTTGTGTTGAATAGTATACTTAACAAACCCTCCTTACTGTGTAAAAGTAATAATTTATAGTGCCTCCATATGATTGCAAGCATAATTGTATTGTCTTGTATGTACTGTGTTCCGTTTTCTTTTCTCTCCAGCGGGTCCATCAAATCTGGCAAAACCCTTTCAGGGTTAGGTACAGCGACCTCTGCTGGTGTTTACTTTACTTTACAACCCAAAATTATATCTGGGATTGCTAGTTGTGATATTAATAAACGAAACTGTATGTTTGGCAAAATTCAAATTAAAAGAACGATTTTTAATACACAGATCATAATACGTTATGAAATAAAAAAAAATTGAAACTCTAACAAAAAAGACGACGAAACGTTTGATTTAAAATGTTTAGTATAAGGTAATGAGTACATATAGAACAACGATATATGCACAATATTTTATTAATCTACGAATTTTAATCTTATCTTCAACAAATCTAATTATTTTTTTTACAACATTCACTATACAAGAAGGGTATATTAAATTTTTTTGACATTTTTTTATAATTTCGCTTCAATTCTAGTTGATGTTTAAAAAAAATTACAAAAGTTAATATCTTAACAAGAAAAAAATCTGAAATCAAAATTTAAAATACCGTTCAATCTTGAAAAATAGATAAAAAAAAGATATATCAATCAGAAATAGCAATGATGAATGATGTCTTAGAAAAATACTTAATATGAATCATTTATAATGTTACGATAAAAATGTTGAATTAACATAAAAAATATTAAGTAAATTGCTCACTTAAGACCAAGTCTGGACAAATTCTGTAGAAGACCTATGGTTTCTGGTATATCGACTAGCTCGTTATGTTGAACATCCAATGTGGATAAGAGAGTGCATTCACCTATTTCTGCACATAAAAAATATACATGCACAATAGTAAAAAAATGATTATTCGATAAAAATTGCCAGAATTGTCTCACATAATTTTCACATTTATAGTTGCAATACACTTCTTTAGGAAATATCAACAAATCTTCCATAATTATCTTGCAAATTTAATTTGTATTGATGTACAAACCTTATTAATTCACTACATCAAATTTTAAAGCAAAATAACTTTATCTCTTAATTTTTAAGAAAATTCATAAATTATTAAAGTAATTCGGTATTTTGGAGTACATAATATAGTTAAGATTCATCGATATGAAGTAGGAGTAATTTGTTTATTGATTAATTTCATTATTCATAACATGTTTTACTAATAATACATGCTTGTTTACATAAATTATGTTTTATTTTTTTTACCAACTATTTCTCTTAAAAATGTATCTATCAATAAAGAATTTAACTAACAATTAGCATGTAAGGCCATTGTAAAGCAAAAATTAAAAACTAATATTTGCATTTTTAAAATCAAAGTAATTAAACTGCAGTCCGTTATAAAATATATAGAAATAAACCTACTTTATACAAATGTAACTATAAAAAATTATTCAAGTCTCGACTCAAAATTCTCGACAATTTTTTCAAATAGAAATTAAAACCAAGAATTTATGTCAGATGTTTACTTACCAGGTGGTAAATGTCGTAAGTGATTGTTAGAAACATCAAAAGTGACTAGCTTTTTCAATTTACCGATGCCTTTCGGTAATTCCCGAATTTTATTTTCTCTGAGACTCATCATCGTTAAATCCTACAAAAATGTAAAAATTAGTAATTCCAATAAAATATCACTTAAATTGCATTTTCTATAAAAGCACTTTATATATTTTTTACATATAATTAAAGTTGTAATCGCAAAACGCTCTAAAATAAGAACACAGGTAGAAGAAATGTAAAATTTAAAAGAGACTTATAAAGCAGTCGGATTTTGTAAGACAAATGAAATAGTCATGCTTGAAAGTGTCTCTGACACATAAATTGAATAAGTATTTAAATGGTTAGCACACTAGTCTTCAGTCTAATAGCTTGTGGGTTCGAATTCCCCTTAAGCTTTGTAATGGTTTGGGATTTCCTTTTCCCGTTGATTTTGGCTTCCAATGCAAAAATTGAAATTAGAAAAGTAAACTAAAACATCATGATCACATGCTGCTTATGAAACTTTATCAATAAATTGGTGGCAATGCATTAAATGCTTTCATATAAATGTTTAATTTTTTAAATATTTTTCCATGCTGAAGCAGTATTTTCTTTCAATTTAAGCACAACTCTATAGTTTTAAAATGTCTACTATATATCAACTTACCTCAATTATCAGCTTATAAGAATTATATTAAAATAGTCAAATTGTGTTCTCAACTTTTGAAGAAAAAGAAAGAAAAATACCATGTTACATGTTTGCAAATATATTCAGTTTTTTTTTTATGCTATGAATTTATTAGGTTTTAAATATAGCAGTTTTTTCTTCTTAAATTGATTTTTTATGTTTCTGCGTCTTTTTAAAATTTAGTCAGAATTCATGAATTTTTCAAAGGAAAAAATTCCCTTAAAATTATAACATCAAATACATTTGCAGTATTCTGTGATCTGATCTTGAAAAATATAAGTAATAGATCGAATTCCTTCTTTTCCATTTATGGATGCATAATTTACTTCGCTTTTTTACTATCTGACAAAAAGGAAGGAAAATGCATGATGTTTAGTCATCATTATTGACTAATATCATGCTTTGAATGGACAAAACTGTTTGCAAAGCCACAAAATTGTAATTAAGACCAGAAAAATTATGAGAGAAAAATAACCCCTCTAAAACATGATATGTTAGTATGTACGAGTATTCCCTTACAACCAACGCGCTCGTATGACCTCGTATAACGCGTTATGTATAAATGATTCACGTTTATTTTCTCTCGTTTAAGAGGGTTGAAATCGAATATTAAGGAAGAACTATATTATGAACAAAATACTTGCGTTTCATTAAAATCAAGTTAAAAACATTTTAAATAAAAACTTTTTTATACAAATGTAACTTAAAAACAGTTAATTTCAAATAAATTAAATAATTCCAAAAACAAATTTATTACATGTTTATTCGCTGTAGGAGCTATCTGAAATAACGTTCCACCGACATCTTTATATAGCAGAATATTCAAAGGTTAACAATATAATTTAATTTAATTTTATAAGAACACTATTGACACAATAAGCAAATGTACGCAAAATTGATTGTGAACTGTACAAATTAATATAGATTTCGCAGTATAGAAACATAACGTGAGGAATCAACGCGTTATAGGAGGTAAAATATGTTCTCTCTAAGTCAGAAGGGTAAGTTTTAATCAGAGCAAAATTAAGATGAAAGTACGACTTTGCTCTAAGATTCCTCCGATAGATGGCGCCATCAAAGTTCCTTGTATAAAATTTATACAAAGAACATGAAACTACGTAATATAAAAACGGGTTATAAGAGTACCGAATTGTAAGGTGGATTACTGTATATCCAGTATGAGTATTAATCACGAAGCTTTGTGTCATAGTCTTAGATCAGCAATACATTTTCTATAAAGCAACAATACCCTTTTGTGCAAGATTGGACATAATTTTAATATGAATTTTGCAGTGTGGATGGAGCATTTAGAAATAACTATTTTAACTATAAAAATCATTATAAGGGAAATAAATTATAACTGGGCAGCTGTTTTAGAATTTTATGAAAAAAAAAAAATACCAACTTACTTGAAGATTAGAAATTTCTTCCCCAACTACCCTGATTCTATTGAACCTCAAGTACAATGTCGTAAGCGACGTCAGTTGGTACACAACATCAGGAATCTGTAAGAAAAATAATAAAATCATACTTTAGCAAATAAAGTTTATATTTTCTTCAGCTATTGTGACAGCAGGGGTAAGAAAGACTGTAAAATTTTGAGCCTGACTTGAAAATCTTTTGCCCAAAATCTATGAAAAAAAATTTATTATAAATTTAAATTGTCCTTCCCCATTTAAATATTAAAGTGAATGATTTGTCTTTTTCATTTTGCTTTTTTCTTCTGTTCTATTTTCAACGTGTTAAATTTTTGAAGCAATATCGCTAAAGGTTTGAAAACTAATTATTTAGAATTTAATGATTTCGAAAATTTTTACAAATGGAAAAAAATTATAATTTAAAAATACTATTTATCATTAAATAGATAAAAATCATGAATGGATTTTTTCTCGTCGCCGACGACATTCAGGCATTTGATGGTGAATTTCGCCTTGTTTACTGCCGCTCCAAAAAATATGATTTGAAGGCAGGCGACAAATTCGTCGAAAACTCGGATTAACGACGCTGTTCTCAATACGATGTGACGTAGATTAATGACGTAACCTGGAGTCATTGTAATAAATTGGCGTAATCATTGGCGTATTGGCGTAATCATTGGCGTAACCGGAACAAAAGAAGCAACCACTTTGTGGAAAAAAATTATAATTTTAACAAAGCATTAAATACGCATACATATAAAGTTGGTTATGAGTTATTACTAAAGTCAAAATTTACAAAATCAGAATATACCAGAAGGCTTTTTCCAATCCGTAACGAAAACTCAAATCAATGGTGATTCTTGCATACAAAAATTAATTATGTCCACTAATAATAAAAAAGTTCTTGTCTTAAAAATGTTATGTGTGTGTGTAAATGTTAATACACATTATAAATATTTCTATTAGAGCATTTTTTATAAGCGACATTTTTCTACAATTTTGTGTACTTTCATAAACAGCCGACCGATGGCTGAGTGGATTGCGTTCCTGACTCCTGAGCTGTCTGTCCCGGGTTCGAATCCCGGTTCGGGCATGGGTGTTACTTTCTCTCTGTGTTCCTCTGTCCTTTCTTCTGTGATGATGTATAAATGTGACCCACTCTATAAACAGGTTTGTGGTGGTATGGCGTGGGTAATGCTACTCACCTCCTTGACTTGGCCCATTGAGTGACTTAAAATGAATAACAGTTTCCGGCCTTGTTGTGATGAAGGGTTAGTCACCCAATGCCCACCGTTATTTAAAAAAAATAATAAAGATGATGACTTTTATAAATAAGAATGTTGAATTAGGCTTAAGAGCGATCCACATTATTGGGAGTAACCTTTCTGTTTTAAAAAATTAAAAACATCGGTTTTATGTTCATTTTTTATGTTAACACCAGGAAGCGCCCCTGGAGAGTTTACTCTATGAGGTTTACTAGCTTATTAGAAGTTGCTAGAACTTCTCTTATTTAAATATAATATGAAAAATTAAAATGATAGAACAAAATATTATGCAAAGTAGAAATAAAACAAAATTAAATAATAAAAAGAAAAAATGAAAAAAGAGCAAATAAATATACGTATGAAAAAGGGGGACTACAAAACACTGAATGCCAAACTACACTGCAGGACAATTGCTAAGGACGGATCACAAATTGCAATGTAGCATAACATTAAGCGAGTCACATGAGGCCTAGTAGGATAAAATATAGTTCCCACATTGTTCAGACATTAGAATAAAGAATATTTATTGTTCTGGAAAGTACAAAAAAAGCTGTGAAACATCTGAGAGAAAAAATGTTCACTTGATGCTGCATACGGAAAAATGGAACAATGCATCTAAAAGTCAGCAGACACCTTGAAGAAAGGTATCAGTACGGGATATGTCCACCGTGGAATGCGATGCAACATTCCACACGTCGTATCATACTTTGCACAACATTATCCAGCAGCTGTTGAGGCAATTTATTCCATTCCTCTGGGAGTGTACGGATGAGGGTGTTCTTGTTTGTCGGAGGAGAATTTCGACCAGCAACGTGCCTCCCCAAAGCATCCCACACATTTTCAATGGGGTTTAGATCTGGAGAACGTAATGGCCATAAGAAGCGTTGAATACCCTCGCTGTCTAGACAATCCTGAACAGCAAGTGTTCGATGACATGTTGTATTGTCGTCCATAAACACAAATTTATCACCGACAGCACCACCGAAAATACGAAAATGAGGAAGTAGAATTTCATTAATGTATGGTTGGCCCGTCATAGTCCAATTCGCAACTACATGTAGGGGCGTGCGGACATTGACCATAATGCCGGCCCTACACCATGCACTACATGTCGGATATTGGTCCCTTTCCTGGATATTATCTGGACGATAAGAAATACCACTCTCTCGCCAGATCAGTTGGCGTCTACAATCCGATGACAGACTGAACCTACTCTCATCTGAGAATAGTATGCATGCCCAGTCCTGTTGAGTCCAATTGCGATGCTCACGACACCATTGCAAACGGGCAGTACGGTGCTGTCTGGTCAATGGGACACACACAATAGGTCTGCGGGCGTATAGTCCTGCTCCCCTTAAACGTCTGGCAACAGTTTTTCGGAAGATCTGCTTTCCTGAGGCATCAAGAAACTGATTTGCCATCCTGCTGAGCTGTGGTGCGCCTGTTCCTTTTTGCTGATAGGACGATATGTCTGTCTTCTCCAGGCGTCGTACTTCTAACATGACCTACCCCGTGCCGCCTACTACACATTCCAGTAGTTTTAAATGACTTCCACAGCCGTGAAACAACGCTGTGAGCAATGTCGAACGCCCTGGCAACATCTGTTATTTTTCGCCCTTCTTCGATCTTTCCAATAATTCGGCCACACAAAAATCATCAAGTGATGTCGGGAAGACATGCCAAAAATTTCAAGTTCGTCTATTAAATCTTTCCAGTAAAACTTTGACTTGAAACAACATCTATCCACACGCGTCAAAACCTTTAAAGCTCTTATGAACGCTATCACGTGATGAACAGACGTGGAAAAAAAATTTGCATACGCATACTTCTTCTTACTATATCTCGCACTTATTCTAATATTCCACATTTTGCTTCCTTTCATTTTGTGGTTGCTATGGATGATAGCGTTATCCGTCCTTATCAATTGTCCAGCAGTGTAATAATGTTCATTATGTAGACGATAATTAGCTTCCTATAATTCACATGTTGATTATTTTTCAAAATTTACCTCAGAACAATTTGTTCAATAAGATTTTCTGTTTCCACGTGCATTGATCCGTTTCTCGGATAGAGAAGCAATGTGCCAAGAAGAGTTAAATAATATTTTCTTTTTTAATAGATTTGTGTACAGCATATAATTAAATTACATTATTTTTTCATCTTTCTACACATTAAATTTCGTTACCATGGGTGCTGTGGTCTGGAGAAAATTTCTCCACCTACAAATCAATGTCAAAATTGAGATAGTGGATACTCTGGTGGTGCTATCTATCGGTGGAGTTTATAGCAAAGTCGTATTTTCATCTTCGTGGTCCTCTGGTGAAACGAAAGACGCATCTTGCTGACTTAAATTCGCATAGCCAACGGCATAGCGAGCTTGGCTTGGCCAAGTGTCATAAGTCACAACAATACTCATATTAAATTTTAATGGCATATTATATATTTCAAATTTACTTAAATTGACACTTGAACCAATTAAACTTTAATAGTAAATAATCTGTAAAAATGTTTTTACAGAATAACTAGTAATAAATATGCAATAACTAATTTAATATGTGTAACAACTCATTAATTACATACTTCAACTAAATGGTTCCTTATTTTCATGAAACACAATTACATTTTCGTGTAATAAGTGACTACATATTATCTTACTCTCAAATTTATTGTGATATATATCGTTCACTTATTTTATATTACTCGTATTAATTTATTAATTTTCATATATTATGACCGTAGAACGTAGTTTATTATGTAATTATAATATAATAAATTATATACACTTCATCGGATATACCAAATTACAGAATTAGTATACTAAATTTTAATTAGTAAGAGTAAAATAAAATAGTGTGGTATTTACATCATTATTCTTCGCTTATTTCAAGGCTAAGCGTTTTTCAGGTTCAATGATAGAGAGATAGATTACCGATAAAAATGTATAATTATCAGTACATAATGCCTATTTAGGAAATTAATCAAAAATTATTTTTATAATTACCACAGTTCTTTAAATTGCGATGATTAAATATTTCTTAATATTAATAATTTTAGATCTAATATTATCATTTTCATATAGCTATCAAAAACTTTAAATTTTTATCTTTATCTTTTATTTATTTTTATTTACATTCGTCCTGAATATATATTTTTGTCCTTTTTTAAGCTGTTATTCTTCTTAGTATTTTTTTCTAAATTTAAAGTTTGCGTTTATTTATAAGCACTATTTAAATGATTCTTTGAGTTGTCTAAATAAATACCATAAAATAGTGTAAAAGTTAATTAATAGGAATAAAATTTCTTAGTTTATCGGCTTAAGAACTGATCATGCTCATGAAATATCACTAATTTATAATGTACCGTATTTGGCGTCGTATAATGCTGATAAGACTCACACCCCTTTCTGAAACAAAGTGCGTCTAATGCGAGGGAAAACACGGTGATTATTTATAACAATCATTTATAATTTTTTAGGTACTTCTTAAGACAACAAGTAGCGTCATAGGCATAAATATGGATTTTAAAACAAGTTATATACAGAAATGGAAGAACACACACATACTATATATATATATATATATATATATATATATATATATATATATATATATATATATATATATATACACTTTCACCGTTTTAATATATCTGAAATTAACATTATGAATTTTATTTCTCGTACTCAATGTAGGACAAATCATCCTATATTTCCACGAATTCAAACCTAAATACTGAGAATCTTTGGATTATTTGTGAAAAAGGCTGTTAGGAAAGAGTTATAGAAAATATACATCTTACATAAAATACACAATTTAAGGTTCAAAAACTATGATGAAGGTTCAAAACTATGACATGTGTCCAATAAAAAGTATAAAATTGCAATTCTATAAAAATTATAAGCAAATATATTAAAGAAAGAATTAGAATTATAAATTCCTATATATTACATTTATTTTATTGAACAACTATGGTCTGCTTAAGGCGGGCTAATGCTAGATGTCATAGTTTTATCCTCAAATACTAGAGAAAACTTAATAATTCAATAGTCAATTTTGAATCATTTGCGAAGATACAAGCAACAGTTATTAACAAATTTTAGTAGATTTTTATAAGTGAACTTTTATAGTTTTTACATTTATGGTGTGGTTATCATAGGAAATTATATTAAATTTTTTATTGATCATGGTTATTTAAAATAAAATATAAATTAAAGATATTTCAAAGAAAAGTCGCATTAATCAAATAATTATAGAATAAATTTTTCATTTATATTTTAGACACCAATAAAAGTATTAAAATCTTGAATTAAAACGTCAAAGAATATTTTTTTCCGACAGCGGGCACTTGGGTGACGAACTTATGCCACAAGGCCAGAAACTGCTACTCATTTGTCGTTACCTAGCAGGCATCTGTGAACCAAGTCATGGAGGCGAGTAGCGTTGCCCGTGCCATACCATTACAAACCCGTTTATAGGATGGGCCACATTTATACATCACCACAGAAGAAAGAACAGAGAAAACATATAAAGAAAGTAACATCCATGCCCGAACCGGGATTCGAACCCGGGACCCACAGCCCTGGAGTCAGGAGCGCTAACCACTCAACCATCGGTCGGCAAATAAACGAATATTAAGACAAAGATTAGAAGTTAAAATTCGTATTTTCAAATTATATATTTTTTAGACCTTTTACTGTATTCGGAAACTATTGGATTCTATAGCATTTAAGTTAAAAATTAAAGAGAGAAAGAAACGCACTTTAATTATTGTAAGAACAGATGTTATAGCATTTTTGTACAAGTTTATAATACACTTCCAATGAAGTCCACAGTGCTATTTTCATAATAAATCATATTTTAGTAGTTCATTCAAATTCCACAATCCGTAGTATTTTTTGTTTGTGAATAAAACATTAGAAAAATGTTTTTTAATTAATTAAATATTTACGTTAAGGTTTAAAAAAAGCATATCAAGTTCAAATATTAATATAAGTATGGTAAACTAAGGTAAACAGACCCCCTTTTTAACTAGTAGTATTTTTTGCACATGAATAAAACATTAGAAAAAGGAGTTTTATTCAGTAACTAAGCAATGTTAACTTAACATTTACGCTAATTTTTCAAATATTAATATAGGTATAGTTAGTTAAGATAAACAGACCATTTTTAATCACTAGTATTTCTCGTATATAAATAAAACATTCGAAAAATGTTTTATTCAGTAACTAAACATTTACGCTAATATTTAAAAAAATCATCTCAAGTTCCAATATTAATATATAGATATTAATATTGGAACTATTGATAGATATTAATATTGGAATATTGGAACATATAGATATGGTTAGTTAAGATAAACAGAAGAGCTACTAAGCACTGTAATATTTTTTGGAGAGTAAAAAAAAGAAAAAATTGTTTTCATAAAAAAAAACTATTTCCAACATTTATACTTCTTATTCTGATATTTTTGTAGAAAATGGTTCGAAATCATTATAAGGCAACTGTATCTCATTTTCACTAAAGTTATGTTTACGAAATTTTAAAAATATTCAAAGTAGTCTCCTCAACTATCAATACATTTCTGCAGGTCAATTATTCAAAAATCAAATACCTTAAGCCACTTATTTTTTTGGAATCAAGTAAAAGAATGCATTTGTAGCCCTATCTCAACCTCATCTTTAGAATAAAAACAGAATTCATATAAGTTTTTTTTTTTTTTTTTTTTTTTTTTTTTTTTAAAAAAAACAAGAAATATATTAAAAAGTTGCAAATAGCTTAATCAAATGAACAGAGTGGATTCTCTATACCACTTGGATATATTTTTGTTCAATAACTTCAACTGACAATTCTACTGAAAGAAAAGACGTATTATTATTGTGGATCACATGAGTCTTGTAACAGTTCAGTTTTGAAGAATTTCTGCTAGACATTTAGTAGTGCATTAATTAACACACACAGAGAGAGAGAGAGAGAGAGAGAGCGAGAGAGAGTGATAGTGTGTTCTGTTCTTCCAGCTTGATGACTTTAACCGGCTCTGCATTTCTGTAGATAACGACGTACATTACTTTTTTTCATGGCACATGACCCTTCCATCACTGTGAGCGCGGACTATAATATTCAAAGACTCATACTTTACATTCTCCATATTTTTGAAAGTTAAAAGTAAGTTTTGTTCATCAATTACAATTTCAAAATTGTGTGCAAAACTTCAACAACTAGTGACTTACGCCATAACTCCACGAGAAATCATTTAAAAAAAAAATTAAACTCCGAAATGAGAGACAGCACTTAAACGATGATGAAAACTCAATTGAGCAAAAAGGAATACCATGCAATTAGTATGAAATTAAGCAAACAATGACTTAATGTCCTAAATAGTTACGCATATTCGCCTGTCTTAAAAACCACAAGTAGACATTTTTTAGAATGGGGTATACTCTCCCCTTTTCTGCAATGGTTGCTTCCCACTATCTCTCCATATTCAGCATCAGATTGTACATCAGTTCTTCAGATAAGATCGCTCAATCAGCATTTATTTCAATTGTTGAATGTTGCCTGGAGAATGTAATTGTACCACTCGGCTTCTCCCCAAAGCATCTCACACTTGTTCTACAAGATACAAATCGGGGAATTACGCTAGCGAATGTATATGAGTGATATCTTCCCATTAGCTGCTGAACAACGGGAGCCCGATGTAGCCCTGCAATGTCATCTATGAACACGATGTCTCCTCCAAAGGCACTTCAGACGCATATGGAAAAGGATCTCCTCCTTACAATGTCAATCTTTGGTTACACAATTTCTGTCACGTGGAGCTCAGTCAGCTAATTCAGTAAAATGCTTCACAAAACGGCAACTCCAGGACCACCATAACAGCCTCTTTCCAAGATGGCACTAGGATAAAACCGTGTTCCGACCTCCCTATTAATCTACTGAATTGAAGAATTGAATTGGATTGGAATTGAGAATCGCTTATGGTACTGAAGTGAATCTCATGACCAAGAGAACATGATTCCATTGACGAAATGTCTCTATTGCTTGCTGGCACCACTCTAAACGATGGTGTCGATGACCAACTTTCGAAGAGATGCAGGTTTCGGAGCAACGGCGAATAGGCTTTAAGGCATCTGAATACAGTAAACCGCAACACTTTTAGCACATTTTCTGAGCAATGATGCTTGATGACTGGTTTCAGGATTTTTTTCTCCTGCAGAATTATATATCGTTAAGCCATTGCAGTTCTTTTAATAGGGTGTCACCACTAACTTTCCTAACAGCTCTACCTATGATAGGAAAGGCTTTCCAAGAGCGCGAATTGATACTTTTATTGATTTGAAACTCTTCAGCTGGTCGCACTGTACCCCACTTCAAACTTTCCGATCATTCTTCCACAAGTGAAGTAGTCCAAGTAATTTTTTTCCAGTCATTTTTCACAAAAGAACTCACTTTATCTTGTAAAAAATGTCTTTCATTGCGTCTCTATCCTTCCTCTTATTATATTATTCATTTGCGAGCGACAGTCACCCGCGTTTTGTGTATGTTTAGTCGCCGGTGACATTTGGTTCTAAATATTTGCTTACGCATACCTTTCTACTGAATTGTTTGTTCATTTTTCTGATCACAAGAACGCTTCTTCGGCATTTTTATGGCTATCACCTTAAAATTTACATTGTTGCTTAAGTTTTGCATACCAGTGTAGAAATAATGTGATGGTTATCAGCTTCAATTAATTTAAGGATTTTTCTTTACTGATTCAAGTACACTTTTCTCGTTGGTGCCTAGTAAAAATTATGGAGAACTCAATGCCAAACTTCCTTTTTCGTATGCAAATCTTCATAAATAATTTTATGTGTATAACGGCGGATTCAGTGCTAAGTTCTACCCGTATCATTAATAAATACAAGGATTATCATGAATTAATATTTTCTGCATCACAAGTACTATATATGTAATTGCAGCTGACAACGGCGTTCTTGTGAGTTTTTCATATCGATGAGAATTATGAACTTTGTGAAATTCTGTTAAGTGTATGAATACAGTTTAGTATAAGATTAAACTTTATTTCCTAATGTAAGTGTTGGATAAGTTTTTTTCTTAGCTTAATTTCTCTTTAAAATCATAGAAAGTAATTGCTCAATATTAATATCACGGCAATTCCATTTTTTCCTTCTCTGTAAAATTTATTTTAACTTAAACTATATACTTTCAATTGGCTAGTTAAAAATGTTGCTGGAAAAAAATGGTTCGTATTTTCAAGTCTAATTAATTTTTTCTACCATTTTCCGTCTTTTTGTGTGTCAAAAATTTCACAGAGGACTCTCGTAATAATAAAACTCAAATATAACTATTTCAAGTGCAGTATATAAATTAGTGTTATATATATTCACAAACGCTAATTAATCATTAGAATTTTTTTTTGTTAAATGTCTTCCTATATACTGAAACATTTTCGAAATCACCCATGTAAGATTTTTTAATAGATATTCTTTCCCGATTTTCTAGCATATATTGTTCGCTGACCATTCAGCGAAAATGTTGAACCTTATAAGATCTTGAAAAATTTGTTACAGAACTTGTAGGATATATCCCCCCAATTGGCAACTTTAAAACTTTTTTCATCGCCAAGCTGAACGCATGTTTTTGTAACGGGAAATTTCCCAAAGGCCACCCAATTGAAATATTGAACAAATGAACAAAAAATTCAAACGCTGTTGCCACTTAAATAAAACATATATATGACGCAAAAATAACGTAAAACATGAGAAAAAGCAAACCAGGCAACAAAAAAAATCCGAAAACAAAAACTCAAATTGGCAATATTATAATCAAAACAAAGGACGCTAGATTTGGTGAGAAATCTCTTGGGGGGAATATATCATACTTATACCATTTGTTTCAATTCTTATATACGATAATTATAAATAAAAAAATATAACACTAACTTCATTCAACTTGTTGTGCCTAAGGTCTAGAACTTTGAGCTGTTTGAGGTTCGAGAGAGAATCTGGTAGACTAGTTAGTGAGTTTTCACTTAGCGCCAGGGTCTTGAGATTCACCAGACAGCCTATTTCTGCCGGCAATGTCGAAAGCTTGTTTCCGTACAAATAAAACTCCTGCAAATGTGTCAGCTCCCTTATAAGCACAGGTAGCTGTGTGATCTGAAATTATTCAGATATTCATATGCATTAACATATACATATATAATAGAAAAGTTTTCAATCAAACACTTTATTGCTTTACAATCGTATGTTAGGTTTTCCTTAAAATCATAAAGAATAATTACCATAATTCCTGGAAGAAACGATACGTTAATTTTTTTGTTAAAATTCAAGTTACTAATACGGCATTTATGTGTACTTCCAAAAATAAAAATATTTTACTTTTGTATGCAAAATCTGTAGAAAGTACTTAAAAGTCAATGAAAATATAGTCAAAAATATTAGGATTTAAAGATGTTGAAATCTCATCTGAATGTAAAAATAAAAAATTGTACAACAAGGAAATGAATATGACGATAATGCTAACTTGAATTATTTAGACTCGATTTATGAACAGAATTTGCTACATCTTTTTATATTGAATTGAAGAAGAGTCATACTCCAAAGGCGTTCATAGGATACGCAATTTTCAATAATTATTTTAGTTCATATAAAAGGGAAAATTTAACTCTTTCATTCAGTTAAATATTTATATCTTTTTGTTGTAATATTCTATATAGTTTAATATGAATACTAACCACAGGAACTTCTAGATAGAAAATAGGAATAAATATAGTCGTAGACTTAAATATGTTTGCAATATTTTTGAACTGTAATTACTTTTTTTCTAAACTGATAAATCATATACAAGACTTAAAACAAGATTTTGAAAGATTACGAGCAAAATATTGATACTCGAGGTTTAAAACAGCTTAGTGATATAATACTCGGAGTTCAGTATCGCTCAATGGGCTAGGCCATAGTGTTTTCGTAGATTAGGACATCATTCCCATTATCGGATGGTAGTGAGCTCGTATCCCGATTTAATTGAAGATCCATCGTGTTCACTAATGGTAGCTGGAGCACGTTAGCTAAGTTGTCCATACATCATCCAAGTAATGTAATGGCTATGTGAAAGGTATGCCAAATATTGGGAAGTCTTCTATTTGGTCCTTCCTTCTAAATTACGAAGACTCCCATCCTGCAGCTTCCATTTAACTAATAGAAACCTACTCTGGACAAGGAAGTATGCTGATACACTGGAGAACCTATGAGTCCAAAACCGTTATAAAGCATTTTAATAACACAATGTAAATTGTATTCCAATATGATATTTTTATCGGTAATAGGTCATATTCACATCTCGCAAGGGAAAAGAACCTTAAAAGCTCCCAAACAACTGCCTCGATAGATGTGCACGCAGAAGGAAGAAGTGTCCATCCATCTTTTACTTTTTAACAGTGGCAAGGATCAAACTCGGAACATCGTTCAGAAAGGGATTGTGCAACTACTAGATCACGCACGATGAGTCCCGTACTAGGAATTCAACTTAATGCGGTTTTTATGCTGATGATGTGTTTCTGTGCAATTTTAAATTCACTCAGAAGGGACTGTGCAACAACTAGACCACGAGCGATAAGCCCTATACTTTGAATTCAACTTAATGTGGCTTTTATACTGATGATGTGTTTCTGTGCAATTTTAAATTCCCTCAGAAGGAGACGGTGCAACTACTAGACCACGAGCGATGAGCCCCATACTTTGAATTCAACTTAATGTGGCTTTTATACAGATGATGTGTTTCTATGCAATTTTAAATTCCCTCAGAAGGAGACGGTGCAAGTACTAGACTACGAGTGATGAGCCCCATACTTTGAATTCAACTTAATGTGGCTTTTACGCTGATGCTGTGTTTATGTGCAATCTTAAATTCATTCAGAAAGGATTGTGCAACAACTAGACCACGAGTGATGAGCCCCATACTTTGAATTCAACTTAATGCAGCTTTTACGCTGATGCTGTGTTTTCTGCGCAATTTTAAATTTTTTTAAGCTATTTTCCTCAAGTGCAGTAATTATGCCAATGCAGCCTTTCTTCCGGAAACTATGATAAATATATTCTGAGTCACTGAAGAGCACAATTAAATACGTTTTTATTTATTGAACGCACACAAATCACGAAGCTTAAAAAATAATCTAAAAGATAAATAAATAAATTTTTCATGCTTCAAAATTACTCTAAAAAAAGTAACTCTCTTAATTTAAATTATTAATTATTGAAGTATTAGTTATGATTCTAAATTTCATGGTATGGGAACAATAAAATTTTGATTTTGGAAATTTGAAAGGACATCAAAAATTGGCGTGTAATCAAATAAATAAAACTTACACAAGATTTACTGAGATCCAATCTTTCTGAACCTTCGTCCTTACATTTCAGTATTTCTCTTGGTATGTCCTAAAAAATCAAAAGCAGATAATTAGATGAATAATTAAGTATAAAATGGAATATAATTAGGTAAAATATGTAGTACACAATAAACTATAGCATCTCTATTCGTTTTCTAGTCTTTAAATGAAATACTTCATAATTTGAAACAATAAAAGCACAATAAAACTGCTGAAATAGATAATTTTGATGTCAGAAAACACATGAAACTTTTTCCCTTTAAATGTTGAAAAATATTGAAACTTGGATAATTTTATGACTTATTGTCATGTGAGACATATTGCTGGATTTCAACAATCGTATCATGATTGCTTTATGGGGCATGATTTGTCTACATGTTTTGGTTTGATTGTTAAAAGTACTTTTTACTCAATATAATTTGAGATGTACAACAGTTTCTGAAGTTTAAGATCAGGTTATCTTTGACGCTTTAAAAAAATGAACTTGAAATTTATAAGAATTGAATGTCAAACAGTTCATACTGAAACTAAGATGTTCAGAATAAGTGTTTAAAAAATAGGGCATTTATATATAGCATTCTATATATTGGCCGTCTCAACTTTTCATCAAAAAAATTCAATTGAAAACTAAATCAGATGGAAACAAATTAAGGCATTTAATTTAGGAATAAATTTCATGTTATACAGTATTTTAAAATGTTTTGCAGTTCGATCAAAAAAAATTAATATATTTTTGTGATGATAAAAATAGGATTAATAAAAGCTACTCAAAATATTTACTAAGAACTTGAAGAATGGCCCCCTTTCATTTTAATCCTAAACCCCAAAAACACATTAAATTCTAGTCTGATACACCGAGTATCAAATGGAAAATATAGCATGCAATTAAGCACAAACCGCGAAATAAAAATTTTTTAAAGTAAACGTGTGTTAATACTTCAATTAAATCTATAACATTTTATATACTGTACATTTAATAAACATTATTAAAGCAAACTTCAATTTCTTAAAGTTTGTGAAAATCATTATGAAGGATCCAGAAAATTATATATATATAATTAATAAATTAATATTTTTTCAAATAACTTTTTTTATTGAATGCTTGTGGCAAAGTCAAGTTACGATATGAAGGGAACTAACTAAAAACATTTTAATTATTTATTTTACTCTTATTTAAGAATCAAAAAAAGCTAATTTGTTATTACATTTTAATGGAATTGACTTTAGGTGTGCGCCAGTAAATTTAAACAACGAGTCCTTGTAATTGAGTTGATAAAAACATTAATCTTATGACTAGAATATGTAAGATCTGATCTCTGACATCTTTCATTTAAACACACTATTTTTTCATTTTTATATATTTATTTTAAGATTCATTTTTTAAAAAAATAACACATTTTTTGGCAGCAAGATCAAATCACTTGAAACGCTGTTAGGTACACCTGTTTCAAACTAACTTACTCATATTTTTTCCATAATAACATTGGCGCGTTTTTACAGTGAAATTTACAAAACTAAACAAAAATAATTTTACGCAATTTTGTTTTATTTATTTATTTATTATCATTTTCTAGGTGCAATCTACATTAAATCAAGATTTAACGTCAAATGCTTTAGGTGTATAAATAAGAATATATTTATGTTGTCAGATATAAAAGAAAGCCTTTATATAGCGGGTGTTTTTAATCATCAACAAATAAACACCCACTTATTCTTATATTAAAGACTAATCAATTGCTTTCATTATATTAGTGGACCGTTTCCAAAATTTAAAAACCACATGCAGCAAATTTTATGAAATATTTCTTATTTTGATTAAGTCCTTTTGTATTGCATTACAAGTAATAATTTAAATGAGACATGCACAATTAAATATGCATGAAATAATAAAATTATAAATAATTATATTATACCTTCATACAGAAAAACAGTAAATTTTTTCTCAGTATAGGTAACGGAAAGCACAGATGCCGTATAATCCAGAATTCCAAATTCTGAAATTTTTTTGGCAATGGAAAAAATGTTGCCAAGATGACGTATTATGACGTGCGGGATGATGTAAATACTAGGGTTGCCAAAATAGAATTTTCTGCATAATTTTTATAGGTCTCCATATCTATGACGTAATAAAAAACAGGTTACCAGATACACAAGAAAATCCGCCAAAAAATCACCAAACTCAAAATTTGTCATCCTGGATTATACAGTATCTGTGCCCAACTGAAATGTGTGTTTCAAATTAGAAAAATGTGTTTAAAAATAGAGCAAATCTTATTAGTGATTAAACGTAAAATACATTTTATAAAAAAATATACGAAATGTAATTTTTTATATCCTACCCAGCTCTTAATAATGATTAGTTAGAAAATATTGTTTGCATATTTGATTTTCCAATATCAAAGGTCAAATTTGTTTCTATCACTAAAAATGATTACACTATGACTCTTCAAAGTTCCTAATATTTTAGGACATAAGGATAGATTACAGCTTATGCAAAAGCAATATTGGCAAGGACACAGTTTTGCAGAAGTTCACACTAATTTTTAGAGAAAGTAACCAATGCTCAGTTTTATGAGTAGGATATTTTTTTTCAAACATCAAGTACTAGGCTAGATTACAGCTTATACAAAAGCAATATTGGTGAGGACACAGTTTTGCAGAAATTTACAAAAATATTTTGAGAAAGTAGTTCAGTTCCAATGTTCAGTATAATAATTAACATTTTTTCCAATCATCAAGTAAGTGGAACGATTTAAATTACTCCCAATAAAATGTTGACTTCAAATCCATGTAATCGAAATCGAGAATATGAATATAATGAAGAATTTAAAAATCATTCTTAAGAGAGAAGTTATCTTTATTATTTGTTTATTGAAAATCTTATTATTGTTATCTCTATTATTTGTTTATTGAGTTTTTTTATTGAAAAGACAAAACTTAAACCACACCATATAATAAGCATTGAGTAAAACTATAAAGTAATTCACACAAAATTCAAGCATAGGCATGATCTAATATGACCAAAAAACAATCCTTTCACAGATCAAAATAAAAACTTAAAAAAAAGTATAATGAACGATTATTTTATTTAACTGATTCAAAATTAATAAATGCAGTATTAAAGTTGGAATTCATCGAGGATTCTATAAGAATATTACTTTGGATGAAATCACAGATTAGAAAATTACCCTTGTCTGTATCTCAATATACATTGGCCTCCAAGAGATAAGTAACAACCGGATTTTGCAACTAATTTACAAGTCAATAAATGTTGAAAAACCAAATTTGTATTGCATGTGAACAAAATAGGTATGTAATGATTGCAACATAGAGGTTCACGTAAGAAAAACGCATAAATTAGTCACAACGAAAAAGTAATCTCGCTGGAAAAGTCCATTGTTGGAAAAAACAATAATTTCACTTTTATGTGGCAAAATATCATAGAAAAATAACAAAAAGTAGTTTTATTAAGGAATAAGCGCCCCTTAGCTTGAATGCATTGGTAGCATCGATTTTCTATGCTGTCAATTACCAAAATGGGAAGTGAATGTTAGACAAGAAGTAAGCCGTTTTTTAGCTCTCCTACAGACCTTGGAGGAGTACTTGAAGAAGTAACAACTTAAAGCAGTCCAAGATAGTCCCAGTTTATAGGATTCAAGTCTTGAGATTGATTGAGAAATATTCTTGAAGTTTAGGGTTTAGGGAAATATTCTATGAAAAGAAATGACAGTTTCGCTTATATATCAGTGAAAGACGTTTTTCATCAGGAATTTTCTATGAATTCAGTTCAGTTCTCTCCATGTGCAACAGATTTCTTTTTAACTGAACAAAACCTAAACTTACCAGATCTGCTTGGATGGACTTTTTCTTCACTGTAGGTTTGGCAGTTTTGGTACCAGGTGGGTGCACCGTCACGTGTTTAGGACGGGCACCTTCCGTACTTCCCAAAGAACCAGAACTTAGTTTCTTTTCCTGAAATAGAGAAAATATCATTTTTTAATAGGGTCGTTAAAATCCTTTACACGCAATGTTTTCGAAGCATTAGAACCTAATTATTTTCAAAAAAGTATAATTGCTTTAATTAATTGTTTGCTAATTGACCTAGCAATGATTTGATACTATTTATTATTAAGATAATTTAACATTTCTTTTCACAAATATTTTCCTAGTTTTCTTCATGTGATTCTATGTATCAATATTTATCTAATGCAAATTATCTTTGATTTGAGTGTTAAACAATAAGTTGTTTACATAACTTAAATCTTATTGTCAAAAGAAGAATAACTGTTTAAGAGCTTTTCTTCTTAATCATTAGTAGATTCACTACAAATGTGGACTTCTAGAAAAATTTAATAAAGAATAATACACATTTAATCACCGTGTGATAATTCGAAACAAAATAAACGATTGGAAGATTCTGTAAACTCTATGAACATATAACAATCTTTTTAAAGTCTAAGTAAATAAAATTTAGGAACATTGTACGCAAAATATCAATCTTCTAAGAAGCAAAATAGAAGCATTTTTTTTAAATTTTGATCTTTTTATGAAATAATTCATAAGAAATTTCAAAAAAATTTTTATGTACACATAATTATTAATTACACAGTCAAATCACATTAATGTGACCATCTATCAAAAACCAGTAGTACCATAAAAAATTTCTCATAGTGGACTGCTGCGAGACAGAAGACAGGAAGAGAGTCCATTAGGTTCCTGAAGGTGTTCACTAGGATATTGAACCATGCCGACTCCAGTGCCGAGCCTAGCTACGCTAGATTACGCGGATGAGGATCCATACCGCAAACCCTCCAATCGAAATGGTCACGTAGGTTTTCGATTGAGTTTAAACTAGATGGATTTGCTGCACAGTAAGAACGGTAAACTCATTCTGGTGCTCTTCAAACTAAGCACGAACAATACCAGCTGTATGACACTCGCATTGTCTTGCTGGCAGATCTTGAGCAAAAACAGGGCATATAGGAATGGACATGGTCAGCAAGGACAGATGCGTACTTGTATTGTTTGATCGTGTCTTCCACAACGATGAGTGAAGCCAGAGAATGCCAGGAAAATATTCCCCAAACCATAACACTCTCGCTTCCATTCTTGACCGTTCCGGCAATGATTACGTGGTGTTTGTTTACAGAGGTTCCACGTCGTATGCGCCAACGTCTATCTATCCCATAGAGCATAAGACGTTATTTATCGTAAAACGCTACCAATCGCTACTCAGTGGACATTCAATTGTTGTACTCGCGTGCAAACCCCAGCTATCTTCGCCGGTAAACAGCAGTCAGCATAGGTACAAAGACCAAGCTTCTGCTTCAGAGGCCCAGAGCAGTAACGTTCGCTGAACAGTAGTTGGGAAGGCACCGTTAGTAGCTACTTGGTTCATCTGGGTGGTCAGTTGCACATTAGTAGCACGTCTATTCTCCCAAACACTACTCCACAGCCGCCATTTACCACTTTCATTTATGGCCCGTGGAACACCCCATTTGCCACATCGCTGATTTTGGACAGTTCCATGTTACCACGCAGGTATACTTTTACAACGGTTGCAAACGAACAGTTCATAAACTTTGACGTTTCGGAAATGCTTCCACCCTTGGCCCGGAAGCCAATGATCATGCCCTTTTGGAGGTCGGGTAAATCACTCCATTTCTGCATTACGCCAACGACTGCAATGTTTTCTGAAGCCCTCACAAGCCCTTTATCTGTACTCAACTGCACTGTGCTGCCACCTGCCTTCTGTAGAGCAGCAGTGGTCTGGATTGTTAGGATGTCGTTCTCATTATAATAAGGTAGTGAATTCAAATCCCGGCCTAACAAAAGAACCATCATGTTCGTTTAAGGTGGCTGGGGCACGCTAAATATGTCGTGGTCGCAATCTCCACCAAGTGAAATGATACCTCTGGGAGTTACAGGCCAAATATTGGGTCCTTTTTCTTGTTCAATACTTCAAAATCACGAGGATTCCAACCGAATGATTTTATGTAACTGGTAGAGCCTAATTCAGGTCTAGGTACAGGGAAGCATGTTGAAGCAATAACAACCTATCTTATGTGATTCATTATTTAACTTCGGAAGTACGTGGTGGCCACATTAATGTAACTAAACTGTGTATTAATAAAACAGTTCGACAAATACCCCTGTTTATATAACAAAAAACAAGTGTTTTCAAATAGAAATACATATATTAACACACACACACACACACACACATACACACACACATATATATATATATATATATATATATATATATATATATATATATACTCGTATATATATATATCAACTGATTAATTATGTATGTATTATAAAATTGCAAACTCTTCAGTCATTAACTGAAGAGTTTGCAATTTTATAATACAATTTTCAGCAACATTTGCTAATAATTCCTGTTTGAATGCTAAAGTATGTAAAAAAAATTGCTACTATTGTCATAAGATCGAGTGTGAAGTAATCTGTTTCTCTTTACAGTAAATAAATTAGCAGTTACTACAACGCTTATGATCATTTAATACTCAGTTTTGACGATAAAACTGTCATCAAAACAGTAACTTTCATTTCCTTATTTTATCTTATGTAGCACTTATTTTTACAGTAAGAAATAACTCACCCATTGTTTGCATTTAAGCAATAGCATGTAATTAATGATGGTAAATTTTCTTTAATAACCGCACATGCTAATTAAATATGTGAATATTATTATTTTTTAATCTTTTCTTTTGATAAATTAACACCCAATAATATAGCACTTTTTTCCGTTACTTTACTTTTAATAGATTATTTTATGATCTGATTACCTTTATTGTTAATCAAAAAACAAAGCAAATGTATGACATATGTAAAGATAAAGCTAAATAATGGGCTTCACACATCAGAATTTAAAGATTTTTCCTGATATAGGGTTGAATTTGAAGTTTACATGTCTTCGAACTTTTTACAAGCGTAACGATAATCTTGCGTCAAGAAAAGGTGTCCTCTAGGCTGCCTATTGTATTAATAACTGTTACTAAGAACTGATTTGGTGTAATTGATCTTACATGAAATGCAACGTCAAAATGAATTTAATTTAAAGAATAGGAACATGAAAGCATTAGTTTTGATACTATCTGCTGAAACGTTAACCAAACAAAAAAAATATTATTTTCCTAACCCACAAAAGTAATTCACGTCTCCAAAATAAGCATTTATTTTATAAGGGAATGCTGAGTCCAAGCGGCTCAATAGCTTCACGCCGCTTCCCATAAGATCAGCAAAGTGAAGCACCATTTACCGCGGTAAGTGATTGGGAGGATGACCACATTCTCCCTCCTTGGATTGCTGGAGCTCCGTACGTTAGGGACGTGTCCATGTTAATTTGTGACGTACAAAGTTCCTCCGTTGGTGTGCTGTGGATGTGGAGAGGATGGTGCAAACTCAGGTGTAATCTCGTCACTTGACCATAGTTCAAACTTACGAGGCACTTATGATAGGTGAGCATTCCAGACTCGTGAAACTTAAGGTAGAGTACGGGCTCGATTGCACTGCTATATATATATATATATATATATATATATATATATATATATATATATATATATATATATATATATATATATATATATTATCACAATCACTCATACATATCTTATATATACTCATATCAAATAAATACATTAAATTTGACATAAATACATTTTATGACAAACGTAGCCAAAGTACTTATTGCGAATACGATCATAACTTACATAAAAAGAAAAATCTTTCATTATTTCCATCATATCTAGTTGTAAACAAGAAAAGATTTGTTAAAAAGTTAAAAAGAAAAGGTGTTAAAATAATATTTTAATACCTAAACCGTCAATTTTCATCTGTTATAGTTTTGGTATGGATAGTAAAACTGCTTTTACTTCTTCTTCCAAGGCACAACAGCCTGTTGCAGGCCAGGGCCGTCCCTAATGGTCGTTGCCATCTGGTCCTATCCATTGCAAGGCTCATCCAGTTTCCTTTATTTATCAAATTAAAATCTTTTTGGACTCAGGCAAGCCACCTATTGGTGGTCTTCCTCGTTTTCTGTTTCCCATGGGATTAATAAAAGTGAGCTTTTTTACTGTATTTCCATTGTTAGATCGATGCAAATGCCCGTGCCATCGTAGTCTATTGCATTTTATAGTTTTAACAGCATCAAGTTTGTACTTTTGATAGATATCAAAATTAATTAAGGATTTCCAGTTATTATTCTCATGTACTGCACCAAAAACTTTTCTTAAGATTTTACGTTCAAAGGTTTATAATTTGTTTTCATGTAATTTAATAATTGATCAAAATTGATTCCCATAAAGCACTGTTTTTACTATCCATATACCAAATATACTTCATGCTAAGTGAACACTTTTAACAAGCTTTGTATGTTGTGTAAAAGGTAGCCCAACTAGTGTGCGAAAAACAAAAAATAATGGCGTTTTTTATTTTTTTTCGTTTATACAAGGACAAACTTTGTAATAGCTTTGATAATTACGAATAGTCTAATTTTAATTTATGGTTTCAAAATTATATATCTCATTTATAAAATTATAATGTTATTATATTTAATTATAAAAGTGTTTTAATGTATACTTGGTGCGGTAAACTAAATTCCTTATTAAATTGCAATAAGAAAATAATTAGTAACATAAAAAGGTGGGCATTGGTCACGTTCGAGAGAGGAGATTATAAAGTTGTGTGGCATAGTAATTCAGCTGCCATCATGCATTGGAGTAATGAACACCATGCATTTGCCGCAGAGACCTATTATTCAAACGATAGTTCGGTTATTTCAACCCAGCGCACTGTCAGAAATTCCTTCATTTTTGGGCCTTTTGGACCTGTTCCGAACGAGAAATCTATTCTTTTATGGGTGACAACGTTCAAGGGAAATTGGTACATGTCCCATCAGATCACCAGAGAACATTGAAGCAGTAAGAGTGTCAGTTTTGCGAGTTCAAAAATCAAACAAGCATCTACCATAGGAATTTCAGATCATTCCCTGAGGCGAATGTTGCGCAATGAACTTCCTTCTCGTCCATAAAAGCTGGTCGAATGTGACTTTAATGCTCGAAGAAATGCATATGAATCCTTTCTTTATGTTATATTTCCGTTATGTGAACATGCTGAAAGATTTTTTTTCCACGACTTGATGAAATTGACCTAGGAGAAATACGGTTTCAGCAGAATGAAGCAACAACTCCTTCTTCAACAGCATCGATGACTGTGCTGCAAAATCATTTCCCCAGCTGCTTCATTTCAATGAAAAGCGATTTAGAATGCCCAGCGCGTTCTCCCGATTTGGTCCTATGTAATTTTTTATGGGGCTATTTAAAGTTACGTGTCTATATGACCACCCACAAACTTTGGAAGGTCTGAAAAGAAGCATTCAAAGAGAAACAACCAACAAATCTACCATTGTGCTGGAGAGAGTGATGAGTTCAGTTCACCCAAGTGTATCGGCCATGGCGAATATGATATTTGCCCAATATGATATTTAAAACTATGTATAAACTAAAACTGTAAATATGAAACTTTTATATGAAAAAATAAATAAAAAGACATCCTTAATACGTTTTTAGTTGCTGCAATATGAATTAAGAAAGTTAGCTTACCACACCCTGTACATGTGCGTGTGTGTTATCATTAAAGAGTGTAAGATCCGTTATTTCATAGAATAAGTAGGTATTTCATGACATCAAGAGACAAGTCAGTTACGTACAATTATTAACAACTAGGTACGTAGTTATTCGACAGAATAGCGTTTACTTGATCGTTGAAGTATGAAATACCGCACTCGGGAGTTGAACCGGTTCTAGTTCCTTCACAATCACGTGTGTGTATACACTTCATTCCGTTGCTTTTAGGGGTAGCATTTAGACGGTGTATTTATGTTTGCGTTTTACATTTTGGATTATTAGCAAATACTTTTCCGTACTTTTTATAAATTAATCATCCGTAATAGGAATAAAATATATCTTTCGAGGGATTTTAGCTATTTAGGATTAATTAATTAATATAATAACTTTAAAATTCCTTATTTTTCATTTTAACGGTTATCATTAGTTGCTTCACAGAATAACTAGGTAAATAATGACTTTGTTTTATCTATTATATACTTTAACAAGCTTGCCTATTGATTTCATGAAATACCTAGTTATTCTGTAAAATAACTGAATTATGCACTTTAATGGTAACATATATAAAAAATATTTTTTCTTATTTATTATTACAAAGAATATTAAAAATATATTGTATGAAATATATTATACCCAACTATATTTCCATACATATATAACTATATTATATTTTAATGTTAAGCTTCCATTTGGTGGCTGTTACTGTTGTTTAAACTATATTATCTCGTTGTTGTTGTTGTTACCAAGTTGGTCCTTATTGTTTTTTGATGTATTTATTTTATCTTGTTTAAGAATTTTTTCTAAGAATAAAATGTCGTATTGAATTAATTTTGGAAAGAACAATTTTTTTTAATTTTCTACTTTGAGAATATTTACAATTCTTTAAAAATTTTAAGAACGTTTATGGTTCAGACTTAAGATAATGTAGCATAATCAATTAAAAATATATAATGGAAGGGGTGATTTCGATTTCAAATGCCGCCAAGACCCACCGAGTATATGCGATATACGTATTCGTTAAATCTGATTCCACAGATTTTTCACATTATTTCACAGATTTATCACAGATTTCCTAACACAGGACCTTTTCCTGTGTTAGGTCGTTGAGCAGTTACCATGGGTGTAGTGGTCTGAGAGAAAATTTCCTCCTCGTCCAGATCAGTGTCAAAATTGAGTGAGTGGATTCTGTGGTGGTGCCATCTATCGGAGGAGCTTAGAGTAACATCGAACTTTTACCTTCGTAGTGCTTTGGTTACTGACTTAAATTCGCATAGCCGACGGCAAAGTTCCTCCAAGTGTCTCGTCCAAGTGTCTTTGTCCAATTGACATAAGTATCAATAACAACTATAGATCTATGAAATTTGTCACTCTAAGAAAATCTGACAGTAAAATTGTGAAAAGATCAATTCTGGAAAAACTCTTTTTTTCTATAAGATTAGGGCATCATCAGGCTTACTAGTGGACTCAGTTGTCTACTGATTAGCCTGGGGATAACCGTCTGGTCCCACCTTCAACATTTGAGTAATAATGCTCCCCCCGGTACTATTTTTGAATAAGTGGGACTGTCCAAACAGCATTAACAACTTTTTCCGCTCTTGAGAACAGTTCCAAATGAATCAACGACTGGTATTTCTAACAGCCCATCAGAGCCTATTTTAGCTAAAACTATCTGCTGTATCATTGCTATGCATATCAACATGGGACGGATTTCATTGAAAGTTCACCTCACGAAAAGACAGGAAAATGAGCAGTTTGTTAGTAATTGCCTTGCCTACAATATCACGCACATAATGCCGATTAGAAAAGAACTGAATAGAGCTTCAGCTGTCAGACAGGACCCAAACGGCAGACGAGCTGGTACAGAACAGAATCAGAATCGAGATCAACATCAATGGCAATCCACTCAGTTCAGAAAACTGAATGAACTGACTGGATTTCCCCTACTTAATTTTTGCACATTCTTTGGATAAGATATTAGTTCCACTTCCGGAGCAGTCACATTCGTATTTACTTCCGCCTGTTTATATTATGGTGGAATTTTCAGGGATGTGTTGCTAATGATTTCAAGGGCAAGTTGTTTCAAATAAACTGGGGCATCGAAATTGTTGCTCACTAGGGAAAGTAAATCCATGTGGAATCCATCTATGATTACGTTTATGTTTAAGAACTGAATAATGTATTTTTTAATAAGTACAAGTATTTTTAAAATTAAAAGTAATTTCTGATCTAAAAATTTTCAAGATTACTAACAATAACAAGGAGAAAATACTGAGCTAGTTTAGGTTCTTTTTAGAATTTAAGTATAAAAAAATAACAAAGTACAAAATATGGGGACTTCACAACTATATTTTTGTAAAAATTTTTTATTGAAGTTATAAATTAACTCTAAACAAATAATAAATCCAAATTCTACGAGTAGTTTTACTTCTTTTCTAAATGAGAATGCTAAAGATGAGCATGAGAACGTTAAAAATCATGCATTCATATCGAATTTCCCTGTTTTATACTGAAACAGACAAATTTGTATTTATTATGTCATATTATTACTAAAAAATGCGTGTTATTATAATTCGTTGCTATAGTTCAATTTATTATTTTACTATTTACAATCTATAATGCTATGTTACATAGAATACAATTTAATCATTTAAGTTGCCAAATATCTCGCCAACTGTCGCCAAGAATCTCACTAACTGTCGCCAAATCATTAGGAAACCCGCTTTTAAACTATAACACGTCTAAATACCGCAATTTTTGCACAAAATGTGAGTATTTCCGATCTGTCTGAGATATTTTAAGACAAATACAATCATTATTTATAAATTTGTAACAATATATATATATATATATATATATATATATATATATATATATATATATATATATATATATATATATATATATATAAATTTTTGATAGAAATGTACGAAAAAAAGAAGTATAATTTCTCTCTACTCGAAAGATTACGCATATAATCACACACGCCTCCTTAATTAAATCAAGTACAGTTTTAAAACTTTGAGCACAACAGCATAAGAAAGTTTATAGTGAATTCAAATCATCGTTCATTACGGTTTAAAGTAATTAAAGGCTGTAATTAAAATTTTGAAATGAAACATAGTCAACGATTTAAGCCAGCTATAGAGACTAATATTGTGAAAGAAATTTTCTTCTATTCTATACAGCTGTTTGCAATTTAGTACCACGCAAAACTTCGGTAAAGACACAAAATAATGAATTTATTAATATAAATAATCTCAAAATAATGGAAAGTGTGTGAAAAACAATGAAAATAATTTTTATTCATAACTACGGAAAAAGAATTTGATTCAATTTTGAAATGTAAAGTAGTTTCTGATTTTTCTTTTTCAGAAAAATCTTTCGATTGTAGATAAGTGGTTATGTATTTATTGTAATTAACAGCATCATTTATTAGTTCTTATATTTTTTAATGTTTTTTACTGCAACATCCAAACATCTGCTTAGGAAAAATATTTAAAATCCGAATAATAATTCATTCTGTTTTTTAATGGAAAAGAATTTTTTTACTGTGATTTTATGAACTTAAAACACAATATATATATATATATATATATATATATATATATATATATATATATATATATATATATATATATATATATATTGATAAAAAGAAAAACAACTAATATATTTATTACTGTAGAAGGTTGAGCTCTTTCCTTCATTTCGGTTTCTGCAGCAGTAGGATGCTCGTGTCGATCGTTGTTGTCTACAGCAGCACCACCCCGCCCGCAACACTCGACGTGGCAGCAGGACGTGTGTTCCTTCTGAAGCAAAGAAATAAATTTTATGAACTTAATGAGAGCTTTATTGCATTTATTTGAATAAATTAATACAAAATAGAAGCAAAAGTTATCAAGTAGGAATTTCAATTCAAAGAGGACATTAAATAATTCATAGCTTTTTAACTTTTTAATGAACATTGGATTTTGTGCAAAAATAATCATTTGTAAGCATACGCGCATGACGCAGAGGGTAATTTTCATAATAGCTTCACTTTTCACTGCTACAGCTGTCATAACAGGTGGATGGAGATATAGTTTAATAGAACAGAGGTAACAAAGCTACAGAAAACATTACTCTAAAACTAACTATTTATGCTAAAATATAAACGTATAATGCGATCAATAATATCGATAAAATTTATTCTTCAAATTCATTATGCAGGAAAAAATTTATTCTTTCAAAACACTATTTGTACTAAAGAGAGTTGAATTGTACACACAAGTTCATAAAAGATATATATATATATATATATATATATATATATATATATATATATATATATATATATATATATATATATATATATATATATATATATATATATATATATATATATATATATATATCTTATTAAACAAAATTTCATAATAAAACTAAAACGCACACACAATTACGTTAATTGTTTAATAATATTCATCCAATATTTAATATAGATATATTTACATTATTTTATGATAAACAACTTATAAATGACAAACCTTTATTGAGATTATATAAGTTTATTTTATGAAACAAATAAAATATAATTAAAGTAAACTTAGACGATTTTTAAACCATTCCTTTTCTACTCAATTAAATATAAAATGGAATAATGTATTTTGAAAATTTTTTAAAAATTTATTTTTCAAAAATGCCTAATTAAATTTTTGAAATGCGTAACTAAAAAAAATTATATATTTAGGTTAAAATCTACTGTAAAATAATATGAAATGCAGATTATTATATCTATCTATATCATCGATATATATATATATATAATACGATTTTTAAATTATAAAAAATAATATTATAATATTTAATAAAAAATGTCAAGTGATATATATTTCTCAGAATAATCACTGTCAGAATAAATATTGATATTTCCTTGTTTCTGTTATTATAAATTCATAAATCGTACTGAGAGAAAGAAAAAAATCTATTTCCTCAATATTAATTTTTAAAGTTATTGTAAACTGGTCATTAAAGCAAAATTGTTTCGTTTTCTAGGAAAATTTTCCATTACCTTAATAAAGTGGAAATCATAAAATAAGTGGAGTTTTATTTATTTAAGAAAAAACTTCAAGACTTTTTAAATTATCTGAAAAATTTTAAAACTCTCAACATTTTTCAAAATTTCTGGAAATTTTTAAATTTTCAAGGGAATTAATCGGGTTTATTCTAGGTAATAAATCCAGTTTTTTCCTCATTTACAATAATTACAACAATAATTATACAACAATAATTATATGGTGTGCCTTCAAATGCAAATGTACAATGATGCAAATGTACAATGGTGATCAAAATTGGGGACTTACACTTTAAAGTTTTATACCTTGTAACTGAGTATGATTGTAGAATGTATTAATTTTCTCTTAAATACAGATATTTATGTATCAAATTAAAGGCAATGTTTAATATAAATGAAAACACAGAATTAAAATATGTGAATTATAAAAGATTTGCGCTCCTTTTAATCAAAATAACAAACATAATTTGTTAAGAATGTTAAATTGTATTGTTATAAAAATGCATTATTTGGTTCCAATTACGCTCTCGAGGGTCAATAAAGTGTCAGTAATTAAGCTACAGTACGTTTTGATTTGTAAAAGCTCTATTTTTCTGAAATGAATTTTGCAGTGGAACCGTACTAGTTGAACTAAAATGGTGTTTTTTCAATATTTTTTGTCCTTTTTAAATGCAAATTGCTTAAAATGATGTTACCAATAAGAATTATTGAGCATTTACAAAATGAGCAGAATTGTACATTGAAAGAAGATGGTCTCACTTGCACAAGTTGGTGGTCTTTATCGGGCTTCCGTAAGTTATATGTTATGAAGAAACTGTATCACTGAAAAATAAGACAAGATCAGGTCTTTAAAAAACGATTAAGTGCTACAGACAATAGAATGATAAGAAGAACATGCCCCACTAATACAAGAATTTTATCAGATGTAATTGATTGTGAAATGAATGCAATATATACATTTGAATTTGTTCAAGAGCAATAAAGAGATAATTATGCAGTTTTGAACTAAAAGTTAGAATTCCAAAGAAAAAATTAATTTAAATCTTTAGCAATGCAAGAAACGAATTCAGTGAGCAAAAGAACACTAAAGAAAGTGTGAGAGAAAGTGGTCAAAATTATCAGTGAAAATAAATCATTTGGAACGATCGCTATTTGGTAGTGATGGGAGAAAATAAGTGAGATGTAGGGTATTGTGCCGCTTCCCGTAAGCTCAGCAAAGTGAAGCATCATTTGCCGTGGGCAGTGGTTGGGAGGGTGACCACGGTATACTCTCCTTCACTGGGTTGCTGAAACTCTGTGGGTTGGGGACGTGTCCACGTTAATATGTAACTTCCAAAGTCCTTCCGCTGGTGTGGCGTGGATGTGGAGAGAAGGGTGCCAGCTCAGGTGTGGCCTCGTCACCTGACCGTGGTTCAAAATTACGAGGCACCTTAAAGAGCAAAGTCGTACTTTCACCTTCGTGGTGCTCTGATCCAAACGAAAGACGCTCTCTATTGACTTAATTCGCACTGCCAAAGGCATAGCGAGCTAGGCTTGTCCAAATATCATAAGCAACAACAACAAGAGTATTGTAATCAGCAATATCTTGATGGAAAATAAGCAACTACAAAGAACACAGTAAATGTCATGATTTGGGCATTTAAATGACTGATGACATTCTGAATACAAAAACTGCATCGATATTTTATTCTGGAACCATATTTTAATACCTTCCGTTCAGGGCTAGGGAAAATAAAGGCTGGCTCATCGTTTTGATGTATCGCATGCCGCCTTGTCACCGGAGAGGGGAAGAGCGTGACGTCACTGGCATCAACTGGCTGGCATTCTCTATGCTAGCTTGGGTCTGATCGCAGCTTTCTCATTCATTTTGGCTTGTTTTATGTTAATGTTTTCATTTTAAGCAAGAGTATTTTTTAAAGAGGAAAACATGACATCGTGTGCTGTTGCTACGTGTTCAAATATGTATCGAAATACAAAAGGAAAACACATAATATTTCATCGATTTCCAAAAGAAAATCAAATGCTTTCAAAGGAATGGGTGCAAAGATGTCGAAGAAGTGACAAAATCAACATCAAGAATGCTAGAGTGTGCAGTGAGCATTTTGATTTGAATGAATATATGGACGACATGCAAAATAGACTACTTGGTTTGCCAGAGAGAAAATATTAAAACCGACGGCTCTGCCAAATCTTAAGTTACCGGCTTTAAGCATAATTCAAAATACTCCAAGAGAACAGAGACAAACGAAAAGAAGAAGATTAGTAGAAGCTATTGAAAGAATTGAGTGCGTGAGTCCACATAAATTATGTGATGCAGAAAATCAGTGTGATGGTGTTATTAAGTGCCTTAAATGCAATGAATATTTAAAAAATATAGAAGAATTGAAAAAAAGAATATTATGCGCAGAAAATACAGTAAAATTCCTTAAAAATGAGCAAAAAAGAAATCGAACTTCTACAACAAGAATAATTAAACGATTGAAATCAAATAAAAAATTGCTTTTAAATGAAAAACAAAAATTAAAAACGAAAATAAAATTACTTCAAAAGGAGAACATTAAACTTGGGAAGATAGTTATAAATAATTTATTCCCTTATAAGCGTGAAGATGAAGAAAATAAATTAAGAACTAAATGGTCATCTGACACTATTTCAAAATGTATTTTGATTCGGTCATTATCTTCAAAATCTTACGATTTTTGGCGAAATACTATGGGATTAAATATGCCAAGTGCAAGTACTTTGAAAAGATGGTGTTCCAAATTTAGTTGCATGCCTGGAATTCTTAAGGATGTAATGTTATTGATGAAAAAAATTGCTAAACTTTGAGTGATATAGAAAAGATTTGTTCTTTGAGCTTTGACGAAATGCACATAGATTCGAAATGGTGTTACGAATCTTCATTGGATGAAATATTAGGCCCATTTTGTAAAGTTCAAGTTATTTTATTGCGAGGATTAATTTTCCCGTGGAAACAGCCAATATTTTTTGATTTCGACTGTAAAATGAATAAACGACGTTATCAATATTTTTTGATAACGACTGTAAAATGAATTTCTTTTGATTCTCAAGATGATGAATTAAATCGTGAATTCTTAATTAATCCCTTACCTTTATCTTGGGAAAATGAACTTGCCTCTTCCAATCAAAATTGTGATATATCTCCATTTGAAAAAGAAACTATGGTTTATGTGGCAGGTTATATTGCATATAAAATTAAAGATAATTCACTTGGAACTATATCAAGAAATTCAGTCGATATGCCCAATCATTCCGAATGGATTAATTTAATTTCTGCTGGGGGACTTACTGTTACAACAAAAGCATGGATGGAAACTATAAAACAAACGGACATAATGTTTCGCAAATTTCATAGCGACACATTTTCTAAAGGGAAAAATGTCATAGCAACATTAATAAATGAAACAGAGTCTTCTTTTCCTACTGTAAATCGAAAGGCAATTAAATTTTTTTGTCGCTTGAGAACATTTATACGAATTAGGTATTTAAATAGAAATGCAGCGATAGTATCTCATAATAAAGCTCAACAGAAAAACAAGAAATGGGTCAATAGTCAAAAAATCAAGATAAGCTGAAGCTAATAGGTAAATATATTTTTATATTGGTTATACAATTTTAAGTTAATTTCACTATTAATAATAATTTTTTTGGGTTTATTAAATAATAATTGCAAATTTACTAAATATTTGAGAGGCATTTGTAGTTTTTTTCACTCTGATTAAAAACAAAATGAACTTAAAAATAAAAAGTAACTATTTTGCTTAGAAATTCCAGGCAGCTTATTCTCCTTGGATGCCAGACTACGTCATCAACAGCTATTTCCGGTGACAGTTTTGGGGAGCATTTGAGCCAGCCCTTCTCTTTCCCTAGCCCTGCCTTCCGTTAAGAATCTCTCCATCAGCCAAGCACTATTTATTTTTCAATAGGATTCAGCTCCATACCATATGGTAGGATGGCTTAAAAATAAAGTCATGCATTTATTACCCTTGGCCAAGAAACAATCCTGGTGTGAATCCCATTGAAAATTTATGGTGATATTTGAAAGTCCCTGGATTGGAAAGGCATGCATCAAATAAAACGCAACTTATTGAGACAATAATTGTTTCTTAGTATTATGTGACTAAGAAGAATGACTTCAAACATAAATTCACTCGATCAAAAGACGCTGTCCAACTGTATTAAAAATAAATGTTATTCTACTAAATATTGATCGTATAACTTAAAAATACAATGAAATCTAATAATAAAATTATATGAACCGTAATCTTTTTCTAATATAAATATTTTAATTGTTTTTTTATTAAATTATATACGTTAAATTTCCTTTAATTTGATATATAAACATTTGTAATGTGAAAATTATTGTAACTGAAACTGTATTAAAAATAAATGCCATTCCACTAAATATTGATCGTATAGCTTAAAAATACAATGAAATCTAATATTAAAATTGTATGTACCGTAACTTTTTTCTAATATAAATATATTGATTTTTTTCATTGAATCAGAAATTAAATTTACTTTAATTTGGTATCTAAGCACTTGTAAAGTAAAAATTATTATATTTTATAAGCATACAAAGTTAAATACAAGAATATTTTTAAAAAAATCTTCACTATTTTGGACAACACTGTTAATTTCCACCCCCCCCCCATATTTTGCCCAGGTTAGAGATGGAACAGCTTGAAAGATAAGTCGAGAATTATAACACTGTTGGTAAATCATAGAAATGTTTATGCCAAGTATTTAACTAAAAAGAAAGTAACTTTATGATAATCAAATGGAAAGGGGAAAAATTGAAAATACTTTCTACCTCGCCAACACATACATTAACAGCTTTGACAAATCAACATATACAAAAATGTCCGTCTGTAAAGAAATTTGGTTAATGCTTTGTTAATGATTCTATTTCCACTGGAATAACTTGCTTCGAAAATTACTTGAAGAGCTTTGTTGTATCGTCTAATAAATATTTTTTTAAAAAATTGGCAGTTTTATTTGGTCACCAGAAAAAAATCACTATAGGAATTAAAATGAATCAGTTAAGAAATTAACTTAAATATTTCAAGTCAATGACAGTGTCCACTTTTAAGAAAATATAGAGATAAAAATTTCATTTCCATAATTTTACAATATTTTATTTTAATATCATAAAAATACCAATCTAGTTTATTGACATATGATATTAGGGTTAGAAAAATACTAGATTTAGATTACTTTCTATAAATGAAATCAACTTAATTTTATTTTTGTTATATTTTAGAATATATATTAGAGCTATGATGTTACGAAAAGCACCAGTTCCACTCATTACCAAAGTTATGGTAGAAATGTAATGCATTTATTTTATTTTAATTCTTTATTATAATTCGTGTACTTTAATTTTACATTGAATTTTACTTCTTTCTCCCCCTACTTAAATGTATTAATTTATGACCAAATATATTTATTTCAGTTATCAGAGAATTTTACAGCGTTTCATTTTTATACGAGTGCAATTTACATTTTAGCTTCATAAATAGCATGAAAAAGTTAGCTTAAGAAATTAAACCTCTTATCATAACAGTATAATTTAAAACATTATTTTATTATTTTCTATACTTTAGGCTATACATTTTTAGAATAAAGATTCATTTAAATCTGATTTATAATTTTTGCATTATTATTTTATGTATAGTGCTGTTTTTTAAAATTCTCATCGTATTAACGTTTTAGTACTTTCTATTTTTAAGCATTTCCCTCACCCAAAGATTTTACATGACTTCAAAGTAAAGTAATTTTGTTTTAGTAGTTAGGGTTAGAAGTTTAAGGAAATAGAGCTCTATTTCATTTTTCTAAGATAGTTATGGTATTTCATAAAATGTCAATTTTTACCCTTTGAGATTGTTGACCGATCTTTGAAATCTTGTTTTCCTTAATTTTGCTGGAAAATATCACGAAATATCTCTATCGACACCTTAATGTTTGTTTTTTAAGTAAATTCTTTTGAAATACAGAAAACTTTTTAAAGATTAAAAAAAAAGAATAAAATAATTTATGCATTTACATATTAGTGTATAGTTTTAATTAGATACTTGCATATGATGTCATCGGATCCTCGCGGACGAAATTGTCTGCTTACTTTCTAAAAGGAAATTTTAAAAAAAATTATGAAATTCAGCTTATTTTTTGAGCTTATGTTTTACAAACCTGCTTTTTATTACTTCAGCAATATTAATTAAAAGAAAATTTTTAATATTGGCTTTAGCAAAGCAATAGTCTTAAGATTCAAAAAAGAGATTGATTACAAATATTGCAATTATGAATTTATAATTCTATTAACTAATGAAATTTTTAAAAATTTAAATCATCCTTGCCAATTTAACTAAATGTAAAGAGGATGTTTTGTCATGTCTTTTTCATTTTGCTTTTTCTGCTGTTCTATTTTCCATGTGTTATTGGCTTGAATCAATGGAAAACGGCTTATCAAACCGATGCTTTGTCTCTTATATAAGATATCGTTTTATTAACAAAATGAACTTCGACACTATTCTCAGACAGTCGATGGTGAACTTCGCCTTGTTTGCTGACGTTCGAAGAATGCGATTTGAAGGCAAGCAGCAAATGTATCGAAAAATCGGATTTACAACATCGTCTCAATATAATATGATGTGGATTGAACGTTATCTGACGTCATGGATATTTTAAACCAATGAGAATCGTAATAAAGTGGCATACTCAGGACCTCAACTGGTACGAAAGAAACAACAACTGTATGGTTAGTAAAACTATTTCACTTTTTTTTCACTTTAAATTTTATACATTCGTAGAAGAGCATAGAAAAATATCACTTCATGTTATTCCAGTCATTTCATTTCCTTGCATAGATTTTTGGTGTTTTAATTCATCGCAATTTTTCTGTAATCTTTTAAATGATTATTTTGTATTCTATGTAACATAACAATATAGTTGTAAATAGTAAAATACTCAATAAATTGAACTATAGCAACGAATTATAATAACACGCATTTTTTAGTAATAATATAACATAATAAATACAAATTTGTCTGTTTTTTAGTATGAAACAGGGAAATTCGATATGAATGCATGATTTTTAACGTTCTCATGCTCATTTTTAGCATTCTCATTTAGAAAAGAAATAAAACTATTCGTAGAATTTGGATTTATTATTTGTTTAGAGTTAATTTATAACTTCAATAAAAAATTTTTACCAAAATAAAAATATAGTTGTGAAGTCCCCCATATTTTGTACCTTGTTATTTTTTTATACTTAAATTCTAAAAAGAATCTAAACTAGCTCAGTATTTTCTCCTTGTTATTATTAGTAATCTTGAAAATTTTTAGATCATAAATTACTTTTAATTTTAAGAATGCGTGTACTTATTCAAAAAATACATAATTCAGTTCTTAGACATAAACGTAATCATATCATAGATGGATTCCACATGGATCTACCTTCCCAAGTGAGCAACAATTTCGATGCCCCAGTTTATTTGAAACAACTTGCCCTTGAAATCAATAGCAACATCCCTGAAAATTCCACCATAATATATACAGGCGGAAGTAAAGACGAATGTCACTGCTCCGGAAGTGGAACTTATATCTTATACAAAGAATGTGCAAAAAAATTAAGTTGGGGAAATCCAGTCAGTTCGTTCAGTTTTCTGAAGTGAGTGGATTGCCATTGATGTTGATATCGATTCTGATTCTGTTCTGTACCAGCTCGTCTGCCGTTTAGATCCCGTCTGACAGCTGAAGCTCTTTTCTAATCGGCATTATGTGCGTGATATTGTAAGCTTGGCAATTACTAACAAATTGCTTATTTTCCCATTTTTTTCCTGAGGTGAACTTTCGATGAAATTCGTCCCAGGTTGATATGCATAGCAATGATACAGCAGATAGTTTTGGCTAAAATGGGCACTGATGGGCCGTTAGAAATACCAGAGTCGTTGATTCATTTGGAGCTGCTCTCAAGAGCGAAAAAAGCTGTTAATGCTGTTTGGACAGCCCCACTTATTCAACAACAGTACCAGGGAAAGTACCGGGGGGAGCATTATTACTTAAGTGTTGAAGGCGAGACCAGACGGTTATCCCCAGGCTTATCAGTAGACAACTGAATCCACTGATAAGCCTGATGATGCCCTAATTTTATCGAGGAAAAAAAGATTTTCCAGATTGTTTGAAGTGTGCTAACCTTCAGGCCACTCCTGACCATATATCTGGGATTTTCCAGAATTGATGTTTTTACAATTTTACTGTCAGATTTTCTTAGAGTGACAAATTTCTTGATCTATAGTTGTTATTGTTACTTATGTCAATTGGACAAAGACACTTGGACGAGACACTCGGAGGAACTTTGCCGTCGGCTATGCGAATTTAAGTCAGTAACCAGAGCACCACGAAGGTAAAAGTGCGACGTTACTCTAAGCTCCTCCGATAGATGGCACCACCACAGAATCCACTCACTCAATTTTGACACTGATCTGGACGAGGAGGAAATTTTCTCCCAGACCACTACACCCATGGTAACTGCTCAACGACCTAACACAGGACCTTTGATTCCACAGATTTAACGAATACGTATATCGCATATACTCGGTGGGTCTTGGCGGCATTTGAAATCGAAATCTCCCCTTCCAGGCGGAAGGCTAATGCCTTAATTACTAGGCTACTACGGCATAAAGGTTGATTCATAAGATACAATAATACAACATAATTTGAAATAAAAAATATTATATATCATAATGTGAAAAAATTTAAAACTTATTTTTTTAAATTGTTTTAAAAATAAATTTCGAAATAAATACAATTAATATTAATAATATTGTGTTCGTTAACATTATAAATAATGTGCCCATTGTTTTAAAATAAATTTTTAAATGAATGCAATTAGCATTAATAAAATTGGGTTTATTAATTTCATAAATAATGTGCTCAGTGCAATCCTGCATTATTTACGTTAGGCACTCAAACTGAATAGGTACTCATACTGACAACAATTAATGATTTTGAAACTATATTATTAATTTACTGCTATATTCTAAGTACTAGAAATCTTTTGCAATTACTTTAAAATTTTAAAATTACAAATATACGTACCGTACAGCTAACAGTACCGCATCATAATGAAAACTCGTAATACAAGAATGAAATTAAGGAAGTAAATTTATAATATTAGAGTTTTTATAAATTATATAGACACTCGAATCCAAAACATGAACACATTTCTATTTAAATATATTTTTAGTGAAGTAAGCTATATAAATAACAACTTGATCAATCTGAGTAATAATTTAAAAACAAAATAATTTTGCCAAAACATATTAATTTCATAAATTTTTGAGTGGTTTACATCACGAATGGCAATATGAGTGTGAAAAATCAAGGCTAACATAATATACAAGACATCGAAATTCCTGTCAGAATCTCCAAAATATTTTTTATTTTTGCAATCCTATAATAGGCGTCAAAGCAGTCGCATTTAATACTGCTCTTCGTTATTGGTTGACCAAAACAAAGTGTGGCCAATTACAGTGAAGTAGGCGGGCTTCAATACTTAAGGAACGCCTCCGTAACATAAAATAGCAGAAGAGACGCCAGGTTGCTATGAGGCTATCATGCAATCAAAGTGACGTCACGATCCCAGTTTACCAGTGCAAAGAAGGCGGGATCGTAAGCACATTCTTGGAAATCATCCAAGATCAGCGGCGGCATCTAGCGAAATTTGCAATGGAATTTAGAAGTTTTCGATAAGATTGTATAAGCAAGTCCTGGTAATTAATTAATAACGTTACAGTTATAATTAAATAAGTCCAAATATAGAATAGGTACAGTTTACGAAAACTAAATTTCTCACAACAAATTCAAATTTTATTAAAGATGCGAAATCTAAATAATTAACACAATTTTGATCTCACTTAAATACCAATAAAAAAATTTCAATAACACAAATATAGTTTGTTTCCATGTGAGTTATATATTTTATTTTATTCTTTAGATTTTTATTAGAAATTCAATCAGTGGCAAATTAAGGTCATTTAAAACCCGAGCTTAGAAAAAAATGTTTAAAATGGGCTTGAGAAAATAAAATTTTAAAGTATGAAAAGAGAAAAAAGTTGTTTTTATATCTTAATTTTTTGTGTATATAAATGAATGCTTGCAGGTTAGTTTGTATAAAAAACTGTTTCCAAATCATCTGTATAATTTCAACAGCGATTCTTCATTCATTTAAACTGAAAAAATGTGTGTTCTTTAAAAAAATACTTTTGCATACAATACATACACACAAAAATTTAAAATTATAGTCACAACACAGTTACGCAAATTTTCTGCATCTATTATTAGTCAATCACAAACTACGTTATAAAAAAATTACCAATATTTTGCATATCATTTACAATCAGTAATAAACTTATGAGTCGTCAAAGAAATGTATTTTAAAATCTATAAGTGTTTTAAAAATTTGATTTGATTTTGTCAAATATATGTTTTATTTCTTTAAGAACAGCTGTCGTATTCTTGGACCATTTGCCTCAAGGAAAGATTTTTCACAAATGGTGAACAAACTTTTGCTAAAATTTCTTTGAAGAACAGAAAAAGTATCGGATAAAATATTTTTTTTACTGATTAAAATAATTATAATACATTTTAGGCAGATTATAATAATTACATACGAAATTTAAAAAGTAAAATCAAACAGTCCATAATATTTTCTTCCAAAATTTTATTCCACATTAATTGTGCGGTTGCTTTCCTATCGGAAATGTTAAATAAGTGGCACCATTTATAGATTTCTGTACAAAGGTATATTAATGATAAACGCATTATAAATATTATAAGCAATATACTAAAAAAAAGCAAAATTTCCTGTTTAATAATGGCAGGGACACACATTAAGCTTTACCTACATATTCTACAGCATAAAAAAACAAAGCTTTAAAACAGCTAATTTAAATTTTAAATATAACCAGTCAATTTTTGTTGAATAATTAAATAATTCTATCTTCAATAGAAAAGTCTCGAAACTTATTATTATCCATTAGATTGTAAGTCTCATTCTTTTGTATATGTATTATACAGAATGGGAGAGCCCCCGTGCATGAATGGTATGTGGAAAATTCCCCTGATATCCTATTCTGATTAGAATTGGCAACAGGTGCGATCAGAGAACTCTCGCGAGATTTGGAAGTGTTCATACTCGTGTACAACGTCATGTGACGAGCCACAAAGTTTATCCCGTGTCCAAAATGAAATGCGATTCAATCTGCTCCTACACAGATTTAGGCCTGCATGGGTTCAATAAAGACCAACTGTTCTCGAGTCCTGAGGCAATGCTCCATTGTTTGAAGGCGTTCGGATTCATGGACCTGTTGCTGTCAACCAGGCCACAACAACATATACAGGAATCATCGGGTTTCTAAAAGATTTATTTCGGAGCATAAGTAGTTATAGCCACACATGAAAAGAAACCGAAAGTATCCACAATTGACGTTCATACTATAGGTGTTCAATATGTCTTCCTTAAGTGATAGGGTGGATGTCAAGGGTATAGTTCAATTTGCTCCCCACATTACTCAGCTTGGTTGCGTGGATGGTCGTGAATGCAGTCATAATGTGGTTCCGGAAGTCAGCCAAAGTGGTGAGTAACCATGGCACGTGGACACAGTCCTTAACATATCCCAAAATGAAAAAGTCACTCGGTAAAAGTTTATGAGCTATTCACACTTTGAAAATTGTAGTACGCAAAACGCTATCTGCTGTCCAGTCGCCTTTTGGAACACGACTTTTGTGCTGCAACCATGGCAACTGCACGCATATTGACCATATGCAGCATGAAACTGTAGTTAACATCACTCGTTGACGTTGTCATGGTAACATATACGTTCCCAAGTTCAGATATATTAATACTCGACGATTCATTTGTAATAACACTGTCATTTATTATTTTTTACCATTTCCACTAAAAAAAAATCATTCTCTTTGTATAAGTAAATATGATATATTTAACTCTAATCCCAGGAACTTTTTTTAACTGTGTTTTATAACAAATTTTTAAACATTTTATTTATTATTTATATTTTTACAGCGCGTAATGGACAGCCGCCTTACAGCCTGGAGCTGTTCTAAGACCTTTTAATATCCACAGAGTAAATTGCTTTCTAGATGGACTTTTCATAGATGGTGGCCCATATTCACGAGTCACAAGGGAGAAAACTCGGAAAACTCCCAAGCATCCACCCCAATGGATGTGGGTGCAGAAGTCAGGAGCACAACATCCATCTCCCGTTGTTCAACAATGACTGGGATTGAATCTGGGGCCTGATGCTCTGAGAAGTGCTATCCTACTACTAAGCCACGTTGAGCCCATGATTATTTATATGTGATGGTGTGAATGGATAAAATAAAATGGCAACCAGTATTTAAATTTTTTTTTCGTGAAATTTCATGAAATAAATCATCGTGTAAGTCATTCATATTGGCCAAATATTAATGCGTAGTAATAGATGAAATTTATATTGTATAAAAATGCATTTGTAAAATTGAATTTTTTAAATTATTCAATCAATGGAAAATAAAGTTATGCGGTAATATTGTTTGTTCTTATAAAATATTAGCCAATAAAAAACTCAATGTCAGCACCTGACTTAATATTACTATCTGGTTTTATCTTCATTTATGCAATTCCTTAATTATACTGACTTATCTCGTATTTCCAAGCAATTGCTATAACAATATTAATTACTGTCTGCTTCTTTGCTTTCGGAATTTTCTTTCTAACTTTATTTATTTTTATTTTTTCAAAATTTTTTATAACATTTAGAAGTTACTACGCAAACAAAAGACACAATATAAAATTCATTTCATTATAAACTATAATCAACTTTATGTTATTTAAAAAAAAGTTTAGATATCAATATATAAACATTTTTTAAGTCCTTTGTATTTATTCATATTAAATCTCACATTATTATTAAAAAATTGTGGTTATAAACTCAAAGTAAAAGATAAATATAAGTATATTATAATAATATAATGCTTATGTTTATATTTCTTATATTCATCTTTTACTTATGTTTTATAATAATATAAGTAAAAGATGAATATAAGAAATTATTATTTATATTTTTAAACTTACATATTTTACTTGCTAATATAAATGTAAACTGTTTTTTTTAATTCTCGTTAAAATAAATGTAACATTTTTTTACTAAAATTAAAATCTGTGATAATCTAAGTGGCAAAATCATTGCTCACGAAACATAAAGAATTATTAATAATTTAAATTTAATTTATAACGAAAAACGAATCCGAAAATTTCCTGCTTTTAAAAAATTATACTAAACTTGTCGCATATGTATTGGTCAAGACCTACAGTGTCAATATTTGTTTTCTTGACCGAAGTTCCTAGAATGTGAGGCATAAGTCATGGTTAGGTTGTCAGCCTAACGCGAAAATCCCACTGTTTAGTTCTTAAGCATGCTTGGTTCTCAGTTTATCAACCCATTCAAGGGGTGAAAGGCGAACTCGGCCTTGCTTAGCCCGAGTATCGAGCATAGTACCTGCGCTTGTAAGCACGAAGAGCTTTATGAAAATAGAGCTACCGGCCTTTTTTTTTAAAAAAAATTATAACGTTATTTAAACTTATAATTTTATTAAAAACCAAAGAGTATGAAAACATGTTTATTTTATCAAATTATTTAAAAGATAAAAATACTTTTTTTACATTTGAAAATTTAATCAGAAATCACATTAGCAATACTTAAAATTTGGATACAAAAATAGCAATAACACGGTTATCCCGATTAACAAATAACTAACTATCAATCCTAATATACATGCGCGTATACATATATAATTCAAAACATAATATTTTCATTATTATAGATTATATTTTCAAACATTTTTATTTGAAATATTTGTCAATAGCCATTCTTCAATTTGATAATGTAAGCTGGCAATACAATACAGTATTTACATACAGCATTAAAAGTAAAAAATTTTAGATTAAAAATATTTTATTAAACTGTGATTTACATTACTATTACAATGTCTGAGTTAATTATTTGAAAAATATGAATTTTCCTGTCAAAATTCATTATTTATGTGATATGAAAAATATATATATAAAGCTGAAAATTTCACTTTGTAAAGAGTTTTAACGCATGCTAATTTTAAGTCCACTTTTCTTTTGTTTTACGCAATAAAAATATGGTAATTTATAAATTAACCTTGCAGTATTGCAGAAGAATATGTTAGTAGTAAAGACTCGGAATGCAATTCTAAGATACAGCAGGTTAACATTTTACCGACTGAAAAAATAATAGATGTTTGAGCTTTGTTGAGAAGCTAATAGAGACATATGCCTCTTTCACATGACGACTTTTAATCAATCGATAAAAAGTCGTCCGATATGTTATTGTGACAATAATATTTTACATTAAACGACTTTAACGTGGACGATTGTTAAAATATTTTACATTTTTAACTTGACTCCAGTTTTAGCCAAGAAGGGTGACCCACGGGAGATTCATTATCACCTATTATAGTCTATATTGCTATGGATTACATCTGTAATGAAATATTATCAATATTTTATTAATTATAAAATAGGTACACTCCATCTTAATTAAGTATATGCCAACAGTATAACTCGTGAACATAAAAGTAACACATAATAACTCTAGAATAAGTAAAAAAATAAACTATTAAATTATATTTTATATCAATATTGTCCACGTCCACATTATTGATGCTTTACTATTGTTTTTTTCCTATATATATAAACATTAAGTATAGTAACCATGAATATATAATTTTTATTATGCAAAAAAATCTGCTGATTTATTTTCCAGCTTTAGTTTTTAAATAATGTTAGTGAAAATGTTAAGAATTCTAATCGCACCTAATAGAAATTTCTGTTATAAACACCAAGTTTACACAAATGTCCACCCCTGGATATCACCTGTCGAAAGTGGTACCTTTGTGGCATTCCTGTCGTTATAAATTTCTTTAGATTTGTCCCATAAGACAGGTCTTGCTTCCACAAGAGAAATTAATTTGTTCCTGTTTATTTCTTCATTCATTATGCCCTTAAAATGACAACGCTAACGTTTTTCTTTTTAAATATTCAGATATTTTACCAATTTACTTTAAAAAAGAAAAAAAGACCACATAAAACCCCTTAACAATCTGAGACACGACAGACGACTGAATATCGTTTTCTATGAAGACGTCCATTAGAACATCTGCATCACTGCAAGGTGCAAACGTCACGATATCGTTATTTTTCAGTGATTTGAACGACAGCTACAACGCGATCGTCCGATAGAAATCCGTTTCTCGTCCAGTGTGAAAGAAACCAGTCTATTGTGTGGTTTTTAACTAACTTCTCACGAGATAAAATGCCGCACGACTTTTTATCCTCCGATAAAAGTCGTCTTGTGTAAAAGAGGTCATATGCATAATCTAACTTTCGTTTACATTAACTTTTCAGGGTAACTTAACTTTCGTTAGCACTAACTATTTTCAAATAATCTAAGCTTAATAACATTTAGTAGGGCATCACAGAAATGTGATGTTATTCGAAACTAATTTTTATTGTATTTTTCGAAAATGAATCATATATAAAACGGTTGAGAACTCATGACCCATGGGTTGCACATTAACCTACAAAGGATTTTTCAATGACACATGCGTTGATTTTTATAAAATTGTTTCTTATCACAGAAAAATCTGAACAAGTTATTTAATATATTCATAATTAAAAACATAAATATTCTCGCGGATTTATGAAAAAAAATATTACAAGCCAAATAGTTTTTTGTGTAATATATATTGAATGAATCATTTTGAAAGAAAGGTGTATCGGATTTGATATCTTTTGGAAAAATTTGATAATGTATTTAAAAAATTCAATTTTGAACTTTCATTATTGAACATTAATATATTGTTTTTGTATCAACAGATGACGAGAAATGACAATTCAGCAGCTAGGGAAAAAATTTTTTGAATTTTCTCTCATTAAATTTCATTGTATTATACACCTAATCAGTTTCTCGTACGAAGGAAGGTTTTAAAACATTTTCAAATATAATCCCAGTTGTAATAAAACTCCTTAATTTAATAAATATTAGCTTTCAATAAATAAGAGTTTGCACACTCATAAAGAAAATTGAATGCTAATATTTTGAGATTTTGACAAAATTGTACTCGATGGATCAGTTGTGACCCAGAATCTGCTAATTTATCAAGATATAAAACTATTTCGAAGTAAAAAACAATGACAAATTTTCTAGTGTATATTGATTAAATGACTTAATATTTTTAATGCGACTTCATTGTCCATTTCAATAAACTGAACAAAAAACTTCAGAGAAATGGACCAATTGTTTCAATGATGTTTGAAAATGTTAAAATATTTAATCATGAGAGAGAGAGAGAAAACTTGTGTGTGTGTGTGAAATCCTCTCTCTCTCTCTCTCTCTCTCTCATATATATATATATATATATATATATATATATATATATATATATATATATATATATATATATATATATATATATATATATATATATATATATATATATAAAATCTTAAAAGTAAAAATCATATTTTCCTCAATTGAAAATTTTATTTTCAGAACACAATTTTACAAAATATACTTGACTTTCAAATAAATGCAGTTAAACACTATTTAACCATTATATAGAAAATAAATGATTTTTATGAAGATTTAACCAATTCAGAAATTTCGAAAACACGTTATATTGCTTAAATACTCATGGAAAAAAATTTCGTCCAAATTTAATGAGATAACTTAAATTATATACTGCATGCAATAAGAAATCTGTATTAATTAAAAATAAATTATTGATTTGCGTTAAATTATCTGAAAAATAAGTCTATGAAAGAAGTAATCAATTTAAATGTGTAAGATTAGAGTAAAAGAAATTGAATGTTTTATCTCACACACAATATCCATAAAGTTAGTTGATTAACGACTTCTTGAATATGAGATCATGACCGCCAAATAAATGCATTTTTACCAACATGATTCATGGTTTCATGAAATAAATTCATGATTTATGATAACACTATGATTAGGATTATAAAAAAGATATTTAAAATAATTCCAAAAATTTTCCATTATAATTTGCATTGGTAAAGATTTGACAACTGTCCGAGTTACGACTGATGAACATGAGCGGTGGACCTGCTTTTATAACGACTGATATTCCTACTCTCGATTGACCGGTGTCTGAATAGCATCATACACTAATTTGCATATTTATTCTCACTTCATTCAATGGGAATGCGAAAACGGCAAAAACTTTCTTGTTTACCTAATAAACAAAACAATGATAATTGATAAGGAATTTATGTAAATTAGTTATTGTATTAGAGCTGGTTAGTCAGTAAAATAAAATAAATAGAACGTTGTGTTAAATATTTAAACTTATATATATATATATGTATATATATATATATATATATATATATATATTCGGTTTTCTTTAAAAAACGAAATTTATGAAGCTACTTAGACTCTATGAACGACATACTAAAGCCGAATAATTAATAATCTGTTCTATGAATAATAAAGATTATTGGTTGAATTTTAATAAACAGCCAACTGCGGAGTTTGGAAATTGTTTTTCTGTACTTCCTATACATACATTTATCAAAGCAAGTTCTCGGAAGTTTTTTGGATATTCACCCTTGTGAAACATGTCCACTTTCAATGAATGTGTGAATATAGTCCACTTTCAATGAAATGTTAAGAAAAAAACCGTAGAAAAATTTTAAAGAAGCCTTCTGTTACTAAGATGTTTACAACTTAACGGAAAATATGGTCTGATTCATAAGTAAACTGTTAAATAAAATGTGTTTTTAAGTTATATCGTCACATTTTTCAGACCAGTTCAATTAAGTATGCATTTATGGAATATACAGAGAATGAATGTCGTTTGCGGGGAAAAATTTAAATTAATGTCGTAGATTTTTTTTTAAAAAAAAACTTAAAAAAACTTATATCTCATTTACAGGGAAATGAAAATTTACTAAATTTTAAAAAGATAATTAATCATTTTGTAAAAAAATAATAATCTTTTTAACTTGGGATTTCAAAAATAAAAAGCGACTTCCATTATAAAATTTATTTTCAAGTTCATTGAATCAAAAATAATTAAATAAGGGGACTTAATCATTACCAAAAAAAAAATTGAAATTTCACTATACATTTAAATTTTATTCAACTAGCATGCTTTCTATGAATCAGTTTTCTCTCTTATTCTCGCATTTACTCTTTTATGCATATTAATTAACTTAATTTATAATTTTTTCACATTTTTAGTGGTAATAATTTTAATGTATTTAGTCTGACATACTAACATAGCTAATTTCTTTTTAAGTTGTTACTGGTTTATAATTCACTATAACATTTTATCAACAAATATATGATTGTTTCTTTTGGAATAATTTGCATAATATAATTTCTCAAAATATAAACGATCTCAAAAGAGCTCCTGTTAAAGTAATTTCTAATTTTAAATTATATTGAGAGAATGGTAATAATTTTTCCTTTTGAATATAAGTACTTTTCTCACACATTCAAATTGTAAAAGCTGTTCACGGCTGTAAGATTCATTTCGTCAATCTCAGAAAAAAAAAATCAGTTTTTGCATACCAATTCGAGCTGTTTGGTTATAATACTCAAATGAACAAGTTTTCTATGAACTGAATATTCTTTTTCAATACTTACATAAGCAAGGCGCCAAGTTTTCGCCAAAACTTAAGACTTAAAACATCTGGCATAGTTAGGGTTACAATAACCCTAATTATGCCAACCATAATAATTAACCACAATAATTATACAGTAGCCTTCGACCACGTAATCCTTTCGTGGATACTCCTGTGTGTCTTCTGAGTGCCCAACTATCTATCACTTCTGCCCATTGTAATACTGGAAAGTGGAAATCCTAGTAGCCGGGCATATTGTTTAACAACAACTACATACATTTCATAACCCGATGTCTTAGTGGTAGCGTTTCATGCTCCCTAGGCACGGGACCGAGGTTCGATCCTCATCCCTTCAGTGGGTCGATCCTCATCCCTTCAGTGGGTCGATAAACTGAGTACCAAGCATGCTTGAGAACTAAACACTGAGGGTTTTGCGTTAGGCTGACCACCTAATCGACACATATGCTTCGCATCCCAAAACATCTCCGTCAAGAAAACAGAGGTGGGCACTGCGGGCCTTGGCCCACGTGGGCTATTGTGCTCCAGAGTTTAGTTTAGACTTTACATAACTCTTAGGAAACATTATATATATATATATATATATATATATATATATATATATATATATATATATATATATATATATATATATATATATATATATATATATATATATATATATATATATATATATATATATTCAATACTTTATATATTTCATGCAATATATATGGCGCTTTTCATATGCAGAGGAGGAGACATATAAATGGCAAGAAAAAATTCAAATACCTTGTAAGTATTTACATTAAAAGAGGGGAATGTGTTTGAAATATCTTATTTTCTCAGTTTGAAAAAACGAACTACCTCCCCGCCCCCGATCTCTTCCTTACGCCTACACATGACATCAAATAGACTTGAATAAGCTAATCAGCTTTCTGGGTTAATTCACGCAGCAATCGATACTTGTACACGCATTTCCACTAACAGAAAAACACATGTGTCTTACAAAATATATATTTATAAATGATTTTTAAAAATAATAAAAATTTCACTACCGCTTAAAAAAAGCTATTTGATTATAAATTGCTAACAATATTTCTAACAAAATGAAATATTGCACCAAATAAATTATTTTGTTACTCTTCTTTAGTTAAATAAAGTCATCACACTATATATATATGTGAAATCTATAATTACTCACTATCTACAAAAAATTAAAACAACTGGTAGTTAAAACCTAAAGCTGCAAAATAAACCGAGAATATACATGAATTAATATGTTTGCAAATTATATATAACGAATACAATTTAATTTTCACGAGAATTACTTTACTATTTAGATATTTCCTCTGTTATATATAGTGCTCCTATTTCTCTGCTAACAGCTAATAACTCTTAAAATATTTAAATTTAATTATTGAGAAGATTTGCCTTGTTTAATCATTCATTGATCATTATCTAAGCAGACGAAGGTTAATTAGACAAGGGACTTACAGTTTAAAATGGGTTCCGAACAACTAAAAGCGTCAAAGCATAAAGTAGGAATCGAACTCACGGAAAGTTGAACCGAAGCCAATCAGCTCCCTGCTCTGCGATTGTTGAGAAGATAGAAAAACATGAATGATTTTCCTATATGGAAAGTAAGTATGATGAAAATATTTTCCATTAAATTTGAATAAAATCAAGTCCGGTCTTTCATAATTTTATCTATAATTCTATTTTTACGCAAAAACTACTGAAATAAAAAAAGATAATTTTGAAAATCTTCGTGTAAAGAAAAAAATGTGGGAAAAGAATTTTACACGAAGTATCCGCGCGCGTTTGAGCTACTTTTTTCTTGGAAATTTATTTTAATCTTTTACTTTTAGATAAATTATGATGTAAAAACATAAAAAGTTAGCTAAAATTTTAATTACATATAGCATACTTTTTTGAGAAATTGGTTATTTTCTGGCAAATTTCAGTGAAATATTAACAAAGCGGTTAACACTCTACAGAAAATCATAATGCATCAATCTTAATTTAATTAGGTTTATGTGACAATGTTCTTTTCAATGAAGTAAGATCTAAGAAAAATATTCAGCAATAAAGAAAATATGGTTAAAAATATAAAGAAATATTGATATTTTACGAAATTTTACTGAACTTTTCATTTAAAAAGAGCTGTAGATGTCCATATATACCCGCAATTTTACTTCACTTCATAGATAACAACAATTAAAACATGTAAGCCAAGTTTCATACAAAAATCTTAATCATTACTTGAGATATCGTGTTAACGGTTTGCAAACTTTGTAGAAAAGAAAGTTTTGAAAAAAATCGTCATTAAAATGGTAATTTCGCTTGTGTTCGCTATGATGTTGCTATTTCTCCCCGAATATATAAACCAAATAACGGTATCATACTTGTGACGACTATCAATCAGCACTTTATAAAAATTTTTAAAAATAGAAATTTTAAATAATAAAAAGATAAAATACCATTTTTTCATTAGCACTTCCCGTTGGAAGATGCAACTTCCTGTTTCAATTTTCAAAAGATGCGAAGCATTTTAAAATTCATGTAACTTAATTTCCATTTTACATACAATAAAATGAAAATTTTTTTTGAAAATATGGGAATTCTCAGTATAAGATTTACTAATAAAAGAATTGACACAGTTGGTCGAAAATCAGCTTTTCAATGTTTTTAACTTACATCGGAGAGTTAAAAAGTTAAATTGCTATAACAAATTGAAAAAAAAACTTATGGAATTAATATATATATATATATATATATATATATATATATATATATACATATACTTGATCTTTAATTTACTTTATTCCATTGTTATCAGATCACAAATAAAATTTAATGATCAATTATAAAAAAATAAAAATGCCCGTTTCCAACTTTATATTAGTCACTTTTTAAAACAGTGCGATTCTTTAGCAACAATTAAAAATGTTTACAAATCACCAATAATCCCAGAAAAAGAGTTAGGAAGCTTATGAAAAAGCCTAACATAGCTTGTTAGTTAATTTTGAAAGTTTCAATTACTTTTTATTCTGGCTGTTTTTTATTTATTTATTTATTTCTCAAATTAAAATAAATTCCAAGATCGACGATGTCTAAACAGAAATAGGGGAAAAAAATTTAGATATTGGTGAAAGCTTAATATCTTCTTTTTTAATTAAGCAAATATTAATTGTTTTCGCTTCTTCTAACTTCAGAGGGTAACTAAGGTTGAGGAAACGCAAATAAGTTTTTCACCTTACGGATTGTTATGAAACTTTTGTTCCTTATGAGAATTTTAGAAAATTAGGTTCTTACTGAAGTATCCGAAGAGAATCCTCCTACTGCAATGCCAAAGCGAGGATGCTTCTTTTCAATACTGAGTAATTAATCTTTAAAATGAATCATCATTTGAAACATATCATCTCTTTGGGCGACATTTCATGAATAGATTCTCCAGGAATGGTAAAAATTTGTCAAGAAGATAAGACATTTAGAGTCCTTCGAAAAGGTGTTGAATTTATTATTAGTACTATCCTAAGTTAGCAAGTTTTCAAAACAATGTGAAACAAGATATCTAAGATCTAATAGTAAAGTAAACGAGATGAGACGTTTAAAAACGATTCAAACCTATTTTAGAAGTTTTACAGACCTTCTGACTAATTAAATGATTAAAAATAAAACCTATTACAATATCTACGATTCTGAAATGAAGAGAAATTCAAAGGAATGATTACACAGCAAACTCACGAGAATAAAGGTCCCTCACCAATTATCTTTAAAATGAAACAAGTTGTAAAAATCAAAAGCGCATGTTATTTACACATTTACTTTAAGGAAAAGATAACTACAAATAGAAGAAATTGAACTTAAAAATATTCCATTTTGCAAAAAAATAAATGTGAAAAGCTACACATGCATTTCTAAATATGCAGTTTTGTAATTATTCAAGGTAGATGCACTTTCCCAAGTTATGCAAATGATGTAAAATACTCAGCTTTTCAGCGCACGTTGAATAAGATGTAAGAGAAAGAACCTACAGAATGTACGATTTCCATGCTGTTACTACTAAGGAAATGATCATAACAATTTTATTCTTTTCTCAGAAAACCAGTATAATAGCGGTGAATACTATGTCGCCATCAATGGAAGCAGTTCCAGCAGACAGACGATTTAACGAGAGGCAAGGTGATTGGACTCAGAAGAGCAGGTTGGTCTATACGGAAGAATCTCAGCTGACAAATGCCTGCATCCGTCTACTGTGCACAGCGAAGATGTTTGGAAAAAGGGAATGGGGAAATTTTGAGGGTTGCCAGTACGTTAATATGCGTGGATCGGCACACTCGACGACAAAAGGTGATGGCTCTACAAGCCATTTCCATCTCCTTTCTACAGCAGGTACAAGACAGCCTGGATGTTCTCATATCAACCACAACTATTTGCCCTCTATTAGTTGCTAGTGTCCTGGCATTCATGGTGGTCTTTAAGAAAAATGCCATCATTAATCTCACAACTTAGACAACAACAATTGCAATGAGTCACATTTCTGTTTCTTCAATGATAATTGCCTCTGACGTGTTTGACGTCGATGTGGAAATAGCTTTAGTTCTACAGCAATTTTGGAACGCCCCATGGGTTACATTACAACACTTTGGTTTTAACGACAGTTAAGTGCAATCCCTAATCACCTCTTGTTCGTATTTAAGGCACTATGACGTCAAAACGATATATGGATCATGTAATGTGGTCGAGGACACTCCTATACCTTCAGTGCATGCCTAATGACCTTTATTAAATAGTGTGGCGACACAGCATTCCCCACGAAATTTAGCGTTGACTGAAAGGCGACTGGAGTAGAGGAAAGAGAATTGAAAATATGTAAACGAGAGATGGGCGTATTTCCTTTTCGAAGTAACTCGTATATATACTTGTGTAACGTGTAATGTTAACTAGTTAATGTTTCAATACATATTTAAAAGCAAACTCCGGCACGTCGTAATGTTGTATTGAAATAAATATCGCCAAATAAAAATGACGGCAACAATAACATAACGCCTGACCCCACACTGCTAGCATCAACTAAAGTGATACGTAAAGTGCACAGATGTTTCGTTAGTCACCGTTCTCTTCTGATCAATCGAAACGTTTGGAATGTCTTTGGACTCCATTTTTACGACATTCCAGCTTTCAAAAAATAATATGTGATAAATGGTTGGCAGGGAATGAAAAGCCATTTCTCAGAACGTAATCCATGTTCTCATCGACTCTGTACCGAGACGTGTTACTTCATGTACTCTCTTTACATTAGAAATATCATTTTTATATAAAGATCTCTTATTGTTCGTTGATGTCTCTCCATATGTCGAGTTTCATCACAGTTTAGCCAATCCTTTTAGGCGTTGCATTTTCAGTGCCTTGTAGTTGCCATTCCATTTAAAAAAAAACATTGAAAGTATCTCATAGAATTTTTTGTAAGCATTTTCTGAGAGCTATGCTCTTAAACAAAAGTATAATATGTTACTATTATTTAGTCAATATTAGTACAAAGAGATCAATTTAAAAGAGAACCTACTTGTTTTTAAGTCGTTCATATTTATATTTACATGTGACGCTCCTCTAACACCATTATATTTTTATTATATCTATATTAGATTCGTAAGTATCGTTTTTTCCCCTTCTTAAATGCGAAAACTCACCTAAATTCGAGTGAACATAGAGTAATTTAAATTCGCTTCTGCGAAAATAGTTTGAGTAAATCCTCTGTTTCTTCTTGTTTCAAAAGAATATGAATATGAATAGCGATAGTAATCGGATCATTGTTTTTACCCATAACATTAATTCCAAAGTGTACATGGACATAATGCAAGACATTCTAGACATTGATTCACTATAGATACAAGATCGTTACAGATGATTTCAATAAGACATTGCCAATTCAGTTTGTTAAACTTGACAATGGAAGTGCTTAAGGAACTCTTTGAGGATTGTTTAGTTTCAATAGACCTTTGGGCCACCAAGATCATCTGATCTCACTCAGTTAGTTTTTTTAATGTTATATCATAGTCAGGGTTTTCCAGTGAAGTTCTACAAGCATCGGTTAATTAAAACAAATCAGAACTAAAAACATTTCGTCAATAGCACCAATAATGTTGTAGAGTGTGTAAAAAAAAAACTTCGTGTTTGCGTTCAAAATCGTGGAGAACATTTGATGTAAATAATGATGATAAAACAAATTAGAATTAAATTATATTTTTTAAAATAAAATTATATCACGGTATTTAGAATCATTGAGTGTATTGAAAATTGTCTCTCGCACTTAAACAATGCTCAAATCATTATATTTTAGAGTTCGAATAATTGGTGGGTCAGATTGAATGATAATAAATACTTCTGTAGTGCCATATTTTCTATTTAGTATGCAATAAAATTCAAGTGGAATTTCTGTATGAAAAATATATTTAAATAAAACAGGTGCATAGGATGTATCAAAACAATTAGTGGAGTCCATGCATGGCTTACTCATATTGAGCGAGGAAATCCTTTGTGCCTTTGAATTGGAGGTTAGAGTGCTTTCCGCATTTGTATGCTAACCCGTCACAAATACATTGGAAAAAAATTATACAAACTAGAATGCAATAATACATCATTAAAATTTCCTTGTCTTTAATCCCATGAAGTACAAATAGAATTCCTTGAGAGTGTTTGAGGCATATGCCATCCTCTATACAGCTTTCAAGAATTATGAAAAATACTCAGGTTTTACCAGAAATCTGGTAAAATTTGAGATCAGATACCAGAAAATAGAAAATATTCAGATTTCGGACAAAAACAGCGCAGTTTAGGCTTAACCTTCGTTAAAAATAACACTTTTAATGATTTGGCAGCTTAGCTACTTTTGGTGAGATTCTTGACAATTTGGTATCCAGTGAAGTTCCAGTGAAGTGGTATCCAGTGAAGAAAATAGATCTTTCTGGAAAAGTCTATCACCGACGCTCTAGGACCAATACTAAGCGAGATAACCTAGAGCCCTTGTAGTAATTAGGCTAAACTCATAGATTTTCACGCTAAATCGAATATAAATATGGCCGTCCATAACAGAAAACGTTAGAGTGAAACCACTTGGAAGTGATCCTCTGAGATGGTGGAGACAATCAGACTTGAATACTAGTTTAGTACTTAGAGAATCTGTTGTCTGTCTGAGGTATTAGAAACTGTTTTTGTATTGGAGCTATGGGACTGTTATTTCTTCAGCTGGAATTTCCAGTATTTAGTTGTATTTGCTACGAATAAAAGTCTTGTGATCTTCAAGCGATTGTTTTAACCACCCTCAACCAAAACGAACCTCGAAGCGGCGTACAATACTTCCAATTGCTTCCTATGTCTCATCGATTCCGAATTCATACGACAATCAAGTCACGGTTGAATTTGAAAAGCAGTATTACGCGCTGTTAATTTCTATTTTAATTATTCTTTATTCTATTTAAACGAAAAGTAAAAATTTTTCCTAAAATTAGAAAAAAATTCATTATAAACATCTAATAACTGGTTATTTCAATGCTTGCTTTATAAATAAACTATAAGCTTCTGCAAACAATAAACTAAACACTTACTGAAGAATTTAATATTGATAGAATGATATTTCTTTAATGAAAATGCATTTTTAATTATTTTTAAATAAACTTAAATGGATTCTCTTCTAAATTGTATTCGAGAATCAAGGCATCTCTGTTAAGAGCATTTTGTACTGAGTTCCAAATATAAAATAACCTCGCTCCGTTTGTTATGAAGTTGTTTATAAAGTGAAAAAAATCTCTTTATGGAGCTGAGGTGTAATTCTCTAGTATTAAGAGTCCTAAATTAGTCAGTCAAGTAAGGGCAAGGACATCATATTCATATATAATATCATTTTTTACCTCTAGTACCGATGGATTCATTTCTACTCCTTCAATTCCTTTACTCTGAATTTCCTTATTTTGTAACGACAGGTCTACCTCAGAAATTGTACCTGGATGAGCTGTGTTTCAAATTTCAGGAAATAAAAAAGATCCACCCAGCATAGCTTGAATTACTGGATAAAAAAGATACTCTAGCAGTTCGCCAGGCATGCTAGAAATTCCGTTTGGACACTATAACCGGAGTGTTATTCACCTTACGCACGGGTCGCATAGTACCAAGTTTACAGGAGGATATTCACGTCATCATACAAAGCTGTTCTTTCAAAAAAGGTGAAGGATATTTGGCTATCAACCAACTACCGATACGCCTAGTAGCCACATAAACCAAGGCAAATGGATGTTAGTTTGGATTTAGGTTTAGACATTTCTTTGAAGAGAAACAAGACTTTTCAATTTTGAAATATGTTGGTGGTCCCATTGAAAAATAAGGACCTATCAATATAAAACGCATTATAAATGTCTTTGATATAAATTTGTTTCAGACACCACTTGAAAGACATTTTGCCCTGGTCTCAGAAATTTGCCATCAATCTCATAAAATGACTGACATAATCATATGAATCACTGTCAAAATATTATATAATAGTGATTATTATTCACATATTTAATCTAGAAAATAGTACTTATTTTCAGATTAAATGCATGAATAATTTATCACTTTGAAGATGAAATCTTCTTTTCAGATCAACTACTATCATTAAATATATAACGTTTGATATGTGTATATTTGAGAGAGAGAGAGAAAGTGTGTGTGTGTGTGTGTGTGTGTGTGTGTGTGTGTGTGTGTGTGTGTGTGTGTGTGTGTGTGTGTGTGTGTGTGTGTGTGTGTGTGTGTGTGTGTGTGTGTGTGTGTGTGTGTGTGTGTGTGTGTGTGTGTGTGTGTGTGTGTGTGTGTGTGTGTGTGTGTGTGTGTGTGTGTGTGTGTGTGTGTGTGTGTGTGTGTGTGTGTGTGTGTGTGTGTGTGTGTGTGTGTGTGTGTGTGTGTGTGTGTGTGTGTGTGTGTGTGTGTGTGTGTGTGTGTGTGTGTGTGTGTGTGTGTGTGTGTGTGTGTGTGTGTGTGTGTGTGTGTGTGTGTGTGTGTGTGTGTGTGTGTGTGTGTGTGTGTGTGTGTGTGTGTGTGTGTGTGTGTGTGTGTGTGTGTGTGTGTGTGTGTGTGTGTGTGTGTGTGTGTGTGTGTGTGTGTGTGTGTGTGTGTGTGTGTGTGTGTGTGTGTGTGTGTGTGTGTGTGTGTGTGTGTGTGTGTGTGTGTGTGTGTGTGTGTGTGTGTGTGTGTGTGTGTGTGTGTGTGTGTGTGTGTGTGTGTGTGTGTGTGTGTGTGTGTGTGTGTGTAATTGATGACAGTTTTTTTAAATTTCAAAAATCTTTCCTTTTTTTAAAAGAATTGACTTTTTTAATTTTTAGACTTTAAAAAATTCTTCTTTTATCTGCATATTTCTTATGATATATGTATGCACTCGCGCACATGCATACACACTCACATTTTAATCGATAAGCTTAAGTCGTTGTAAATTTGTTTTTTAAATCATTTAACAGTAAATTTCTTGATTTTTTTATTAGTCTAGAAGTTGAAAAGTTATGAGAAAAAATAACGAATATTGTTATTTTGGCGAATATTTTACTTATTCTGAGCAGAGAGAGATCAAAAAAGGATTGAGGATTCATCACAAAAAAGGATTGAGTACTGGGGTCACCCTGAAATATTTGAGATGCGCTTAGCTTTTCGAAGTTATGTTTACAAAACTTAAACAAAGTACTTCCTTCTGCATCATTGCAGTTATGAGGCAAGTATAATACAAGCCAATTCACTTGTTGAAATCAAAGTATTTCCTTCAGCATTACAGTTATGAGGCAAGTATAAAACTATAAGCCAATTCACTTGCTGAAATCAATGAGAAAAAATGCATTTATAGCTTTATCTATCACAATTTTGGAATAAAAATGATGTCTTTTAGATTAAAAAGTATCTAAAAGTCACACATAACAGTATCAGGTATATAGGTTCGACACTTCACGTACTTTTCTTCATAGAACTCAATTAAAAATGTCGGTAAATGCGAAGATGAATTATCATGGTGGAGCACGAGTCTTCGAGCACTAACTTTTTAAAAAGTTTCTGGAAGACATTTAATAAAGTATCATTTAGCTGTGGCTATCCACTGCCTTTCCAGCTAAATGGCTTCGACCAGTCCTATATTTCTAAAGAAAACAGCATGCATTATTTTTTCATGGCAAATTGACTTTTTACCGTTATGGACGTGAGATCATTTTCAAATATTTATATTTTAATTTCTTTATGTATTGGTAAGCCAAAAAAATAATATGGAGTCTCATTATCACACCTATTTAAGTAATTTAAGTATTTCTTTTTATATTTTCACAGTTTCCCCTCTTTGGTGATCAGATAAATTTTAGCGAATCCAACGGATAACTATTTTTTATATAAAATTCTACATTGATATTATGCATGGTGGCGAATCTACGATGTTAAATTCCTCCCGCATCATTTTGTATACACGACGATTATAATTGGTTAACATTTTCCTTATGGCAATTATATTATCTGGAAACACACCTAAGAACGGCTGGAATTTCGGCACATTATTCAGTCTGAAGAGGTATAGAACTTTGACACTCTTATCGAGTTCAACAGAAGCGGCATAACATCTGTTGAACTCTGTAAACATATAGTATCAGGAATTGACCTCCATTTCCAAATGCTAATTAGAAATTCCTTAAGCTATCTTTTTGTATTACTCCTATTTTTAAAATCAAAGTATGATAATATTATCACTTCAACTCTATTCCTCTTCCCGTCTAAAATTTATTATGCATTAAACTATTTGCAACTAACCAATAAAAAACGTCTGTTGAAATAAAATAGCTCATGTATTCAAAGAGAACCGTTAATTTTACTCCCGCCACCTTGTTTGCGTTATCACAAACATTTCAAAGTGACCCTAGTATACATTGTATGAGTTGATACTTCTTACGAAAGTCAAACTAATGTATACCATCTTTATTTATTTTCTATTTCGTTTAGTAAATGTTATTTTCTATTTTGCTTAAAAGTAATTCGACAGTTAATACAAAAAAGTACAATCGATTTTTTAATGAACTATGTGAATATTGTGATTGCATATCTTTCTGAATTTAACACTGTACTTTTAACATATTTTTGTCTTGAAGATTAACTTTGAATATTTAATACAAGCATTTTTTTAATAAGTAAAAATACTCTAACATTACATACATATAGGGGTTGCCCAAATTAATGAAAACTCATAAAAAGTGGTTTACATGTAATATGGCGTGAGAACATCTTTGGCAGTTAAAATCACATGAACTTCCTTGAAAGGAATCACTTTCACTTACTGCCATAAGTTATGTATGGCAGTAAGTGAAATGGCGTACACATGAAGAAATTATTCTAAATTCCAAAAATTCACAGGAGGAAGATAATCGAATCTCACTCTACCAAAACAAACCACAGAAGCTGGGTAGACCAAGGAAAGTGTGCGCTCCCATGTTCCCGAAACCACGATTGATCAATGCGATTAAAGTTAATCAGGAAATTGTCATCATAAGGCCTAAAGAGTGACATAAACAGTGTTAGTGCTCTGCACATGTAAGATGACAAGGAGACCTATCCCAAGCCACATGATGAAGCACCAAACTATTATGGAACCACCATATGTTTTCGTCCAAAAAAGCATTCTGAATTGTAAATTTCTGCGGTATTCCCCACAAGTAAACCCCTACAGTGGGGAACTAGGAAAAAACTGGATTCAACGGAAAATATGACATGTTTCTAATAATTTTTAATGTGTCCTGACTTTCAATTGGTATCCCCAACAGCTATACTAATGTGTGATTACCGATGTACCAACCAGATTCCCATCATTTTTTTAAAAGCACTGATCCATTTTTGTATCATTCAAATTTCCTACTTATATATGCCCAACATTTTATAACAAAAAAGAATAAAATGGATATAACTAAAGCCTAATTTTGAAAAGTGCTAAAAAAGATTTTAGTGGAATCATTTTTTTTTCAGGTCGAAGTTTGAATAAGAGACTAACTTTTTACTGAAACATAATCTCTTCCTTGTTATAAAAGAAGAAAATTTTTCTTCCTTTTGAAATGTTTGAGACAACAACCTGGAACTCAATCCACTATCATCTTTCTGTTTATCACTGAATAATTAAGAATCCTGGCCGTTTTCTGCAACGGCATTTTAACTTCTTTACTGGAATGAAAACGTTGGCTAGCTAGCACCCGACTCAGCTTGCAAACTGAGTTGCTAGTAAAAGCTTTTTCTTTTCATCAAAATTTCTGATTATAAGCTATATCTTCGGTTTACCGACATATCTGCGTTTAGTTCGCCAAGTCTTTCAGCTACTCGTATTACTTTTTCTCAAAACTTTTTAGTAATACGTGTATCAAAGCTTTACCGACATAACTGTCTCTCAGTGTCTTCGCTCAACCTGGAGGAGCCCTTGAGAATCGACATAACAAAATGATTATAATTTTCAGTTACATTTTTCTTCCAGAGCTGTTTAAAAATTTACAATTTATATTCATTCTTTCTGACCCCAATTGAGATTTTTTTGTTTCAGTGAATTGCTTAATGAATGAAATTCATTAAAAATATTTTGGTATTTAGCAAAATAATCTCTATTACTTCAATATCAACTTATAAATAATTTCTTTTCTACTTTACTTCATATGATGAAAATCTTCGGTGAAATTCAATAACTGATGTTGTTTATTATAGAATTATTATGTTAAGTACATTTGCTGTTTTCTAAATATAATTAGTATAAAAAAACTTAAGATCAATATTTTATTGGACCACTTTTTGCACAGATAATAGCTTTTATTCGTTTGTATATATACCAAGTCTACATTTTTCTGCAGCTCATTGTCCAGAGAATACCAAGCATTAGCAAGGTAGCTTCTTAGTTCTTGTAAATTTGTAGATGGAAGATGAGAGAGCTATCTGATGCTGTGTTCCAACATATCTCACAAATCTTTAAGGGGCGAAAGTCAGGGCTCAGCGGCAGTCAAAAAAGTGTAGGAAATCAGACTGATGTTGAACGAAACAATTTCGAACACTTTTGGCATGTTTTATGGTTGCATTATCGTCAAATCATCGATGAAGCATTCGTCACCATCAGAGTTAAAATGCAACATCGTAGGGTGTGTGTGATCTACCTATGTATTTGGGTATCCCATGTTTGTTCGTTTACCCTCCAAGAACACCAGAACATCACTTCCATACCAAGAAAACATGCCCCATATTATGATACTCCATTAAATACTTAGACTATGAGAGTAAGGCATGATGGATTCATGGCTTCTTTGGATTCTCGCCAGATTCGATGTATTTCATCAATGCAAAATCAGGTGTACCGTGATTCATCGGACTACATCACCCATTTCCAATACTTAAATATCCAGCGTCTTCTTTCCTGACTCCACTAGAAACTAATATTTCCTTTTCAATCCGAAAACAGTGGTTTTTCCCAAACATCTGATTATGCATCCATTTTTGTAATTCTCTATGTATGGTTCGGGCTGAAATCTATTGGAAATAGACTTGGTTGACGATTTTTGTCATTTGAAGATAGTAGATTTACTGTTCTGCCGTCCAATTTGTAGGGGATAACATCGATTACGCTGCTGGAAAACGGATCAGATGGCTGTTACATTTTTTTACAGGGACTGTGGGTTCAGATTCTAATTTTTGAAGGCCCTTGGCTGTTTTTGAGAATTTAGTGAGCTGTCTTTGAAATCGAAGCTCCTGCAAAACAAGCACCAACAATAAGCTCTTTTCAAATGATGAAAGCTGTATCATTTTTTCCCATTTTATTTCATTCATTTTGAAATACTTTCGTACACTCTATTTATGCTAACATTCTAACGACATGTAACCTAAGTTATAAAAAAATTCCATACTTCATCTCTGGCAAGTATTTAAACGAAAATTTCTAAGGTTTCTAATTTTGTGGCCAGTGTGAGCATTTCTTTAACTCCCATAATAATTCCCCCTCAAAAAGAGTCTTTCTATGCAACATTTTTTATTATCATTACAGCAATATAAAAAATGTGTTTTTCAATAAGTGATAAACACCTTTTTTACCAGCAATACAAACAGATAATTCGAACATCGAATCGACGAAGTAGTGTACTCCAAACTTTATGGCAGGTACTGCTATAATTGCAACAATTATTGAATGATTTCGATAACACTTATCAATCCGAAAGGTTAACAAAAAGTACTTGATTGTCACTAGCCTAGAAATTTATCAAGAGCCTCAACAATACTATCACATTGAAAATATTGTTTAGACAACTGACAGTAAACAGCCAAGTATTTTTATACGATAAAATTGAATATAGTGAGTAGATACCGTAAAGTTTATGTGGAAAAATGTAATTAGAATATATACAAGAGGTAAAGATATCTCATAATACAGATGAAGCGATCGTCATTCTCAAAAAATGATTTCACAGTGTCCTATGCTAGGTCTAATGGCTGTTTCTTTCTAACTAATTGTTAATCTCCTGGTTTCCTCACACAATGAAATCAAAATTAAATAAAATACGGGACTTACAACTGAACTTTGCAGTTTTACAACATAAAACTCCGTAATTTGATCGTAAAGAATACCATTAAAGGAAACCATTTAGGCCAGGTTCAAATGCTACTGTCGTAATAGAGATCAAGATGTGAATTAATTCTTGATTAATTGTCTCCAAATGGAATTTTTTGATATTATTTGATTTTTATCAGTTAGTAAATAGATTCTTCTCATCAATAAAATCACTATTAATGCAAATTAGCAGCTCTTTTTATTGCAATCTTTACATAAATGGTTTAGATTTTTAAGGAAGATCAGTTGTATCTTCTTTAATTAGCTAATTGTAACCTGGTGTATCTATCGTATATGGCGACATATATTTCTTTATTTGACCAATCAACTTCTCTGAGACATATAATGCAATTCCTCGAAAAATCAAACAAATACTTATAAGATAAGATCCTAGAAATCCTAGAGTAGCTATAAGGAACTTTTCTTATCAGTGATGTAAAACCGACTTGTAAATTTGGTTGCAAAGATTCTTCATTGACAATTGCAATTTATAAGCTCGTTACCTGCTCTCAAAGATCTTATTCATGCTGTAAATTATATTTTTGAGAGTTTACTCTGTTTCTTATAGAACGCATAACAGGTTGGTTACGATAAAATTCAAGAGCGTTTGGAGAAAATACGCTGCTCATCATCATTCATAGCGTGACAGTTGAAGATGGGATAAGGGCTTTTGAACAGACATTTCCTGATATATCGATAGCGACTAGCAGCCATAGCATCTTATAGAACGCATAACAGGTTGGTTACGATAAAATTCAAGAGCGTTTGGAGTAAATTCGCGGTTCATCATCATTCATAGCACGACAGTTGAAGATGGGATAAGGCCTTCTGAATAGACATTTCCTGATATATCGATATCGACTAGCAGCCAAAACTTCTCCTGTTGTTTTAATTGCAATTATTATTATTTATTTATTTATACATTAGAGCTTGTGAAAACCAGAAAATTAACTATAATAATGAACTTATGGTTTCGTTCTCTTCCAGGCGTCGAGATATGGGGACATATCGATATTCGTGTTCGAGTAAGGAGAGCAGCTGCTTTTGGTAACGAGAGGTAGCGAAGCTCAGCTCTCGTAAATGTAAAAGTATTCCTTTTACATTTACGAGAGCAAATCGACAGCAAATCAAAATGTGTTGAAAACTTTTAAACTAGTGTCTGTGCTTAATCTATAATAAATTTGATTTCTTAAAGCAATGTGTTTTGTGTTATTTAACTATCCTAGAGATGGCAGGATTGTTATGATATCACAGCGATAATGATTGCATGATAAATATAAATTCGAAAAATTAGAAATACATAGATAAATTACAGTTTCATTTTATAGCAAATGTTTATTCATGGCGGTATACATAAATAAATTATTTTTACCCCAAATACCAATTCTACTAAGTAAACTCTGTGGTACGACAGCCCATATAGGAGCAAAGACTAACAGTACCCATATACCAATTCTACTTATTTATCAAACACGGACTCCCACAAAAGAAACGATTATTCTTTTAGTATTAATCTTTTATCTATAAAGTACTGCTTAATGGAAATCTATGGCACATGTAGATCCATAATAACACCATACAAGAGCTTGCTTTTTAATTATTACTACACAAAAAAATGTTTTAAGTCTCCCCAAACAAAAAAATGAGCTTCAAATTCACTGAAACAGAGATTCAAAAGCCAACAGTGCTGAGATTGCAAAAAAACATGTGTGCACTAATGCAGAGATATCAACCCCAACGACATGTCCTAGCTCTTAATTCGTTATATATTTAAAGTATCATTTAAAAATGCTAAAGACAGTCACCCTTACCAGTTCTCATCCTCAACGGCTCCTTGTGAGATGACGGAATGTTATAATAATGTAATAAATTTGAATAGCCATCCTTTCCGATGTACTAAAGTGATAGCTCAACTTTATCACTGAAATCTTCGTAATTCCATTTTCAACAGGACTTTTTATGACCATATATAATTCACGATTTTTTTAAATTTTATTGATATTCTAAACGTACGACTTGTGTCTCCCAAATGCGTGTTTCAGATTGTTTCAGATTGAAATTGGCGGCAAGTCAATACTTTCCGACAGATTATCACGCCACAAATTTTTGGTTAGTAAGGGTAATAAATTCTGGGATGAAAGTAGCAAATATTGCTGCATTTGTACCCATTATCCAAACAAGGTTCGAATTCATGCCCAGCAGGATTAAATCAGATATCTTTGGCAAAGTTTGTTTTCTAAAAACAGATATCTTTATGGTTTATGTAACCTGATTAATTGTTTAAATTGATTATATCTTTTTCTGCAACAATGGTACATGTGTAAATATATTCTTCCGCTTGTCTTTCTTCTTAGTGTAGCAGTTTGTGAATCTTACCAGAGATTATTTTTAAATTTTGACTTTATAGAGAATTAACTCAGAATGTAATATGTATAACTTAATCAGAAATTAATAAGAATAAAAAATAATATATGAATTAAATAACAACTGATCAACTATTCAAAAAAATTAAAAACATTCTAAAAAAGATTTGTAACCTTTTTAGAATGTTTTTTAATTTTTGAGACTACACTATAAAAGTAAGGATAGAGACGCAATTAAAGATATTCGGTTCAAGTGCAAATGATTTCTTTCGTGAAATATGGTTTGAAGAAATCACCTGAATGACTTCACTAGCAGAAAATTAATCGGAAAGTTGGAGGAGAGGAGAATAGTGTAATCAGTTAAACTGAAGGGTTTGAAATTATCATGTGAGCTTGGAAAGCTTTCTGAGCCTTAGGTTCAGCTGTTAGAAAGGTTGACGGTGGATGATTGATGTATTGATATGCATGCACAAATTGTCCGAAACCAGTCAGAGAACATTATTACTCATTTAATAAATGTGAACAGTGACAGGGCAACAAGTCATTTACTGTGCCTAAAAGTCTTCACAAAGGTGGCCTATTGAAACGCCGTTCTGAACACTGCATTTTTTTAAAGTTGACCATCCGTGTACCTCTTAGAGTGGTGCAAGGAGTACAAAAACTGGACATTAAATCAATGAAGTTGTGTCCTCTATTGATATGAGTGCCGTTTTAGTACAAGTGATTCTCAACGCCAGTTCATTAGGATAGAAATCAGGACGTGGTTTTATCCTAGTAACATCAAGAATATCAACAATTAAAGTGGTCCTCCCCATGTTTGTCTGTTCTGAGATGCTACTACAAGATTTCATTTTTATGAGTGACAATGAACGGCTTTACCGACCTCCTGCTGTTCAGCAACTATTGGAATGGATTTGCCAACTTACTTTTCTGATTTAAATCAAATAGAACATGTGTGGGATGCTTTGGTGAAACTACTTAAGGCAAGATAGCATCCTCTGGGAATATCCAATAATTAAAACAATTGCTGATTGAAAATTGGCACTCTTACCTCAAGAATTGTTGGACAGTTTGGTGAAGAGTATAAAGAGACAGTACCATTCAGTAAAAGATGGGCAAATCCTCTACTATGGGACATCTCCTTGTTGTTTTCCCCTTGGGCAGAAAATCCTCTTTAAATGTTCTAAGAGTTAAATAAAGTTCTTTTGTTCATCGTTTAAATATAAAATAAAGTATGTCATTTCTGAATTTTATTTTACGTCAGATTATTTTACGTGAAGTTATAGCGACAAAACACCTGTAGCTCTTGCCCATCAGTGAAAATAATATTCTAATGATCAAATGTTATGGCTTGAATTAAATTAATCTTTATGATTATTATTACATAAATCGTTTAACAATACACAAATACTTTATACAAATCAACTTTATACAAGTTAATATTTCTTTAGAAATATTTGGCTGAGATTCTTTTGTAACTTATGCTAGAGTACTTAAACATGTGTGTGTGGTTTCTAATAATATGGAATCTACTTATTTGCATGAATCAGTTAAAAATGATGAAAACTAGTGTTAAAGATTAAATACTGAGCCAGTTTTAATATTTTATTTATTATCAATTTTAGATTATAAAATTATTTAAAAATCGCTTTGTTCATCAGTTGTATTTTGTTGAATGGCAACAAATCTATAAATTTTAATATTGTAAATAATTTAGTTTTTTTTTTGGGGGGGGGGTTATTAGCTGTTTTATTTTAAGCTTGTTTTTTATCGAAATTATGCTGCTTAAATATAATTTTAGGCAACTTTAATTTCTGATAACCCTATCTTTGTACAGTTTTTGTGTAGCAGCCATTTTTTAGTCACATCTTGACGTCAAAAAATCACAAAAGAATTAAGGGGTACCCTATTGTAAACTTTTACCGAAAAGTATTAGAAAAATATTTCTTAGTGTTTCATTTTTATTTCTATTAATTACAACTAGAACAAATGCGAAATCAGCTATTTTGTCATCTAATTCAGAGTGATACACCAACTTTCCTACAACTTTATAATATTTAAGAAAACACTAAGCAATGTTTGCTGTCAGTAATATGGGATACTGTATCAAAATGAACGAATGTAACAAAGTTTATAAATATTATCAATTCAGAACTGTATGATTAAACAGTTGAATAAATATTTCTTCTTGTGAATGAAGAAACAATAAAAACGTACTACATATTGTGTTGACAATTTGCTTTGACAGACTCAAAGAATAGCAATTACACACTATTAAAAAATCTGCCTAAAATGAAATGGATCCTGACAATAAATCGGTATAAAATTGTTATCTTAAAGTTGTCTTTTGTTGAAATTGTTGTTTTTTGATACAAGTTAAAAGATTAGACTAGATTCATTTCGAGTTGTAATCAACTTACATTTGTTACTTTTCTATTTTTAATAATATATTAGTGTTTTTATGTATCAAAAGATTATTGTTTTTATGTATTAAAGATTTTTTAAATATATCTTTAAATATCTTATACTTCTTAAATACATACAAATACCCTTGACATTTTGAAAATTATTATAGAATACTCTGGATTTTCCCAACATTAAAATTATTTTTCTTCCTATTTCTCTGTTTGTAACAAAAGTTATGACTGGAAAACCCAGGAATCAATTTGATTAACCTGGGATATATATATAATCGCATTTTATTTTTATATGGGTTACGTGACAATATTATTTGTTACACTTATTTATTTTTCGCAATACGCAGGAGGTACACTCAAGATTTATTTCAAGTGGTATTTATTATTCACGAAAACTACACATGAATCAATAGAAGCCTTCCGTGTTTACGTCTTCTCGAAAAAGTAGGGAAAAACAAGAAAATCTTGCTACGAAACAGAGCATTTAACCAGACTGCAGTGCCCACACATACAGAAATAAAACACTGTTTGTCAATGTTTAAATCTATCCAAGACTGGAGGTAATTAATAAAGGTCGCCAAACCTGAGCAAACGCAAGAGGCCAAGGGTGGGAAAAACCCAAAGCTTTGTTGAAACACGCGGCTCCCGCTTCCTATAGCCCAAATGTCAAAAGTACGACAACTCGTGCACGTGAATGCACTTCAAACAAAACCCAACGTCACAGTGTTTGATCAATTATTCCACAATAGACGCGGACGTAAATGCATGGAAGCATCTAGGAAATAATCCAAGATTTTTTTCCGTTCTGTCAATCGCTTTATAATAAAAATCTGTTCACGTTATCATCAATACATGAATCCAAACTAATTTATTAGACAGATAAAAATCTGAATTTAGAACTGAGAATCATGCACATTTAGACTATTCAAATAATTAAATTTAGGAGAGGATGATGAAACAATTTATATTTAGATGTTTCATTTCATTCAAGTAGTTTATGCAGCCTTTTGAGAATTGAATATTAATTGTGCGGAAGGTTTATAATGCCAATAATATTAAAAATATTCAAAAAGGAAAAGAAATAAGATAAATTCTTCAGGGGAAATAATGATGTGTTATATGGATTGGTGAAGAAATCAAGAGAGACATTTTATATATTCCAAGAATACTTGGAGAATAAAAGATAATGAGAAAGATTTGATATTTTCGAAATTTAATTTTAAACAAAAACTCATAAAGGTACCTTGATTTTTAAAGATTTTATTTGTAGTTATCATATAGAACTTTATAATAGTAATAAATAACTAATATAAGAACTGTACTTTGTTTCCCTTTTAATGACTTTATTACATGTAATATACGGATACAGTTTTATTTTATCAATTTATTTAAAAATTTGACGCTGAAATAATTTTAAAAAAAAGGATTAAAACTTAGATTGATTAAAACTTACTAATCAATAGAATTTCAGAAACATAAAGTCTTTTCTTTAAAAAAGTTTTTATCAATTTCAAGAAATATATTTGATGACTAATTATAAATTTGCTCAACTGTGATCAACTGAATTAGGGGGAAAAATAAAAATTATTAATTATATATAAAGAATTGTTTCACAAAATTAAAACAAAAATTTAATTACTTTAATGTTCCATGCTCCGATGTAAAAAAATGTGTTGTGTTCCGTATTTCGATATTAAAGAAATGTGTTGTTCCGTGTTCCAATGTAAAAAAAAATTGTGTGTTCCGTATTCCGATGTAAAAAGACGTTGTTCAGTGTTTCGGTGTAAAAAAAATTTGTTGTGTTCCGTGTTCCAATGTGTAAAATGTATTGTGTTCCGATTCATAATTTGCAAGTTTGGAATCAAAATTTTCAAAATACCTCTCAAATATTTCTCTACTTTTTATTAAAATGTCTCTTAAAGTCGACTATTTGAGTTCTATTCCGTTTCTTAATGTTGAAAAATATCCGTGTGCAATAATATTAGGGTTGTTTATTTTCAGTTTCAATCTAAAAACTAATTTGTTTTTAAAAGTATATTATAATCCTGAATGTGGATGAAAAATATTTGTATTCATATATGATTTAGTCAATATAATTTTCTAAATTTCTGAACTTTTTTCGTTACAATAGTTAGACTCAATTTCAAAACATAACAATCCAAACATCGCCATTTTTAAGGTGAATAACCGAAGCTGATACTACTTGATATCACAGAGACAAACTCAGGTTCAACTATTTAATATTTTTTTAGGAATCTTATTTTCTCTAATGGATGCAATTATTAATCAGATAATAGTATTACTGTTTTGAAATTAATTTGCTTGTTAATTTGTGTTTTAATATATAATATGTTTTGTGAAAACTTATATTCACTGACAGCCATACTTAATTGCATTAGAAATTCAACTTGATTACGATTATTTCACTAGTATCCGTAGAATCGATATTTTTAACTTTTGTATTTCTGTCCTATATCAACTCTGATTTCACGTTAGTTTCTTTTAATCCTCTTTTGAACTTTCAAGTTGATTGACAGGTAGTTTTAAGCTATAAAACTTCGACATTTTATAAAAAGATCATAGATCGTTTACTATTTTCATCGCAAGCATTTCGAAGTCCCTTGACAGTTCCAAGTAAAATCAACCAATGTCGGGGATCTTAAATTCTCTTTGATGAACTCCATGGCATAACTGTTACCAAATTATCACTAAACTATATTTAGCATACAATGCAAATGCTTTCTTTTCTGATTTTTGATTTAATCATTTCCAATCAGGTTATGGATTTAAAAGGCCAGGACACGTCTGTGATAACATGCAATGCTTTTTCTAAAATTGAAATGTAAGACACATGACACATTTGTATGAATTTCCAAATACTCCGCAAAAAGAATGATATGAATTATTTTCAGAAAACGGTTAAATTCACTATCCATCACACTTTTGTTAGTATCTTTTATGTAATATCATCAAAACTTAATAGATCTTCTTGACAAGTATTAGATTAGTCTATCAAATTTTCTGACATTTTTAATTCACATGTTATTTACAACTTGACGCCCTACTTAATCTCATGCATTTTAAGCCTTTTTGGGTTTCACTGAAAAATTTTTATTTTGACCTCCTTACTAATTATAGTAAATTATTACAATCTGTAAAATAATGTTTGCTAATTACACCCATAGAAATAGCATATGTGGATGCAATACGTCCTGAACACATACACACATAATGCTGAATTATTAAAGTCCTTTAGATCAGTGTTTCTCAACCGCCGGTCCGCGGACCGGTACCGGTCCGCAAGAAATATTTTCCGGTCCGCGAAATATCCAGCTTTTATAGGCCGACCACCGATACAGTACCTACATTACAATAATAATAGTTTACTAAGTTAAAAAATAATGTAATCTTTGATGAAAAATACAACAAACTGGCAACTATGTACCTAAACGCGTTTCATAAATTGTCGTACCACCAGCGTTGACAGTCTATTATAATTATAATAGATCTATTATTATTCAGCAGTCCTTTTACGTGTGAAACTACATTTTCGGCTATGACTGTTATTAAGACGAAATATATAAATCGACTTGCTCTTGCATCTGCTTTACGTATTGCTGTAACTGGTTTAAAGCCTAGGATTGACAGTTTAGTCAGCAACAAGACCAGCAGCAATCTCATTAATTTTAGTTTTTATATATCCTTTATTTTGGTAAATTATTTTTTGCTTATTTGGTATCTACTTACGTTGTTCACATTTCGACTCATTGTTGTTTTGGCTAATATATTAATTAAAAAAATAAATATATCATTCACGTTGGAATTTTCTTGGAGTTTTAAGTTTTGGTGCTTTTATTCTCGATGCAATATTATATAAGTAAGTTGAATATACAAATGTAAATTATAACAAACAAAATGCTTTAAAAATTAAGTATGTCTTCATGATTTATCTTTGTGAAAAATTGTGCATTGGGTCAAATTACTAACATTACCGGTCTGCGCGAACGTGCCGAAATATTTTACCGGTCCTTGGAGTAAATTCAGTTGAGAAACACTGCTTTAGATCATTACTAAGTGTAATATAGAAAATCAAAATAAATGACATTTTAAACCAATGCTCCGTAAAAGGAAGTACAACGTATTATTATCTAGGTTGGTAGTTAAAAGATCCAAAAGAGGTTGATTAATCTAATACAGAAAAAGCAATTATCGAAATTTAAACTGAATTTGGATACATCACTATTAACAACTGTACCCCTGAGCCGCAGTTTAATCTCGACTTTAATGAATACCCATATATAAATCACGGTAGATGAATATTATTGACAATATACTTATTGACTCTGGGATAATAAAGGGTTCCCAGTCAGATATCTGAAAATCGTTCTACGATAATAGAAGCCTCTGTAATTGCAGTATCGTTTGCTACTGAGAGGTAAATAAAGAAGTAGCTGGTCTAGTCCATTTTATATTAAAGATTAAGAAGAAGTGTTTTAATGTTATTCAGTAGTTGTTGCTAATCTCGGAATTATATAGCAGAGCTAGACAATCTCCATGAATCCGAAAAAGTCTAGAAAAAAATGAGGGTCCCGTAGAATCTCGTCCTTGCTAAAATTAGACAAAATATGAGCTGGGGAAGCCATAGTCAGCTGTACACCAATGGCAGTTTGGGTATATTTTTTGACTCTGCTTAAAAATGAGGCTCTTGTGTGAAACTCAAGAAGCGTGAAAAAGCAGTTTGGTGGAATATCGGTCTAAGTTGGTAAGACCCCCGGATATTTTGCAAAATATCAAGAGTGGTTAGGAGGGGTTTTCGAAATCTTACTCAATTTTGTTTTAGCCAGGGAAGAAATATCGCAGATGGTGAGTTTCTCGCAATGGCTGACACCATTTTCAACAGCGGATCTTTCCAAGGAGTCGGCTTTTTCATTCTCTTCAACCCCAACATGAGAAGGGATTTACTAAACATGTATGGTATGACTTTATGAAAGTCTATCAAGTAGATTTAAAATATCAAAGCTAGTCTCATGTCTAACAGCAGTTAGAGAGGTGCTGAGTAGAAATGTGACTGTCAGTCAAAATCCAAATGTCTTGGAAATGATCCTCCTGATCCACATACTGCAAGCCTTTTCTGATAGCTATTAGCTCTGATTTAAAACTGAACAAAAATTAGGGATTTTGATCTTGAACTCCACAACTTCATTGGGAGTAGGTATATACACTCCACTAACAGAAATTTCTTTTTCACCTCTGTCTGTGTAAATGTTTAAGGAAATCTGTAGAATTCTATGGACAGTCTCCATAGCCAGAATTTTGACGAGGTCCTGATGTTCAATGTTTTTCGTCACCTAAGAACTCGTTGTGGAAGTGTATCCCATCAAGTTCCAGGCTAGTCCCTCGAAAACCCAAGGAATGATGTTCTACTTCAGATAAGGGTAGAGTATAAGAATAAGTAAACAGCCCTATATCTGTTTTTAATATAAACACACATTTTTTATTTAACACACACACACACACACGCACACACACACACACACACATATATATACATATATATATATATATATATATATATATATATATATATATATATATATATATATATATATATATATATATATATATATATATAATTAAATAATTCTACTTGATTTTAAATTAAATTAGAAAAAATTAAATTGATACAAACAGGAAAAAATAAAAAATATATTTCAAACATATATATATATATACAAAATTTAAAGAAAATATGCAGCATATTGTAATTGAAAAAAACTTCATCAAATCTTTCATAAATTTGCAAGATTTACATCAGAAATTGTATTTAAAAGGAAAGGTAAACCTAATCTAACAAGGATATGATAATTTAAAAATTAATTAATTTTATACTTTCCTTGTGAAAACCAGTTACGGTATCTAAAAACTCTTTGTTTTATTTTACAATAACATTTTCTCAAATTAAAAGTAATTTCTAATAATTTTTCATCCAGGATGTGTTTTTAAAAAAATAATAATAAATCACATTAAACGCTTCGAAAAATAGATGAAATACAAACATTGATTTTTGGTAATATTATACTTAGTTATATTATATCTGTGGTAACATTTGATACTTAGTTGAAATTTTGGCTTGAATATTCGTTACATAAAATGTAAAAAACTTTCTAAAGTTGATCAAAATTAAGAGCATTACTTAGTGAGGAGATTTACTTACAAGGATGACTATTCCCTTATTGCACAACTCCTGGTTTGTGCGTCCCTCAATGGTAAATATTTGCGCCCGGGGACTAATTAGATCAGGATCCATAGTTTAAAGTCGATTCTAAACTATTAAAAAAAAAGAAGAAGCATCCAAGTCCAAGGTGTGATTCAAACCTAGGAACTACTGAACCGAAAGCAAGAGTTCTAACCTCTCGTCTGCACGTCTTGTGGATAAAATATACTGATTTTGGTAGAAGAATCAATTTCATTTTTCTTCCATATTCAATTAGACATCAATGCGATAAGAGATTCTATACATGTTAAATATTCGTAGATCCTAATATTCATTCGCTGAAACGATGTTGTTGTTGCTTCTCTGCACCCAGCCATGAATTGGGCTCTACCAGTTAAGTAAAAACAGCCGGATGGTGTCTTAGTGGTTTTGAAGCAGGAACCAAACAGAAGACCCAAAATACTTGGCCGGCAACTCAGAAATATTATTTCACTTGGAGAACAATGCAACCAGTAGCTGATACAATGTAGAGATAGGAGAATGTTAGTTCAGGTTTCGATCTCGTCTCTTGAGCCCGATTCAAAATTAGATGCATTATATTATGAATTTAATTTGTCACTTAATTGGTTTCCTCTGAGATCTCTTCACATCATTACCTAATGTATCTCGAAATTGACAAAAATCATATTATTCTCACTTGATACAGATTGAATATTTCAGAAGCTATTTATGAAAACCATTTTTAAATGCCTGTTATGCTTTCAATTTTCAAAAATGAAGTCATGAGTTGAGAAAATATTTTACATAAACATCGACGCCAAGTCAAAATTAGGAACATGTTTTTGGTATCAAATGAAAATGGATAGATATATATAAAAAAAGAGGACCATTCATAGTCCATATTTGCAGTGGTGTGTTACAGCACGAACACAGAGAAAGAGAGAGAGAGATAAAAGCTAATAATCTATCACTTAATTCCGGTAAGTCTTTGTACCGATTGAGGAAAAACAAGTATCAGCTCAGCAATCGGGATCATCCTTGAGCGTGGCTCAAAATTGTCAAGATCTTTGGATACATGCCGTAAGAAAAAAAAATTTGTTTTTTGCCACTATCACGAGACAAATAGATCTACAATGTATTATTCTCCTTTAGAGAACTGTATAAAGAGCATAAATATGGGAGTTTACCGTAACCAAGTTGTAAAAGAGCTTTCTTAAGAGAAAATAGTACCGTTGAATAACAAAAGATGGAGCTACGTTTAAGCTGTCCACAAATACATCAACTGGAATGATTGCATACAAATTTTCAAATTTTTTCTATCGCAACACATGACTTTTTTTGTGATCCCCACTGTAATTTATTTCATGAAGTTATTAAGTCTTTTCACAAACCTAACAACGGTTGTACACATAAATAGCAATCTATGTTATTTCAATTCTAGGAGCAAAAATGAAAAGTTCAAATGCTATGTTACATATTTTATTATTTATATGCAGGAAAAGTAACCATTTCTGTAGATACAACTATCAAATATTAATATATATGCATTGTCAACAGGAATACACAATACTTCAGATAGTAGATTCTCAACAACGATCATCTGCGATTTATCTAAGAAAACTAATATTGATCATCATGACTGATACATAGCCAAGATATATTAAGAATCATTTATCGATCGTTTATCAGATTGCCCCAGAAATAGCCAATTACGTATTTAGCTTATAGTTAAAGGCATATATGTATTGCGGAAAATAGAAATAAAGGGAATAATTTCCCCTTCCTTCTCAGCGTTATTTTTAGTCTAATTTTGCAACACAAAAAATAGGGAAAATGGGAACTTCAATATACAGGTGGGGATAAGAAGTCCCTATTCAGGAGAAACCCTATGTCAAGGCCGAGGTATCGATCTTACGAGTGATCCCTTTCTCCTAGCTTGAGAAGGTGGCGCTGCCATCGGAGAGATTATTCACCCCTCCACCACTCTTTTAAATTTTTTTTTTCGCATTCTATAGGAAAATAGACTAGGCGGATACTAGAAAAAAAAACCTGCTGATTGAGGTGTCTGAAATCTGTTACAGTATTTACAAATAAAAAATCTTTTTTTTTTTTTAAATTAAAATATGTAGTTCTTTTTTTTATTTCTTTTTATTCTAAATCAAAAATAGTTTTTTTAAATAGACAATATCAATAACTATTGTGATTTTAGATATGGATGTCTGAATAATACAAATAAAAAATGTAAGGTATAAAATTCATTTTTTTAATTTGAATTATTTACATCCTTATAAGAAATTCTTAGATGTTTGATTCAAAATGTTAATATTTTTCTAATAATAGTTCATTCTGAAACAAAAATTTGGAACCTTTAAATATGCAGAACTTATATAATTAAAGCAACTCTAACTCTTCAATATAATTTAAATTGAGACAAATTAAAAATATTAATAGCGTATAATTAATTGCATTATTACATAATGCAATTAACATCATCACTTGTTTTTTTACGTTCTTTTTGTTAATATTATTATTCCTTTATCTAATTTCTTTTCTTACTAACTGCATATTAAATAATTCAAAAATCATGATAGTTAAAGAGCATTAGTGTTTGAATTCGTAAAGATGTAAGATTCGTTCCATTTCTAAATATTAATTCAAAAAGCTTAAGCAAAATACGAAATTCATTTATAATTAATTTTACAGTCACTACAGTCAGTCACAGTAAATGAAAGCAAAGCAATCAACCACGGGGAGTGACAGCAATGATTGTCAAATTGACTATTTTAATTTAAGATTCATTCCATTTCTATAATTTTAAAAAGGTTAAAGAAAATACGCAATTCATTTGTAATTAATTTGACAGTCATTGTGGATGAAAGCAAAGCATATTTAACCACAGTAATTGACTACAATGACTTTCTTTTGAAATCATTTATGATACCTAAAACCTTTTTGTTTTGTTTCTTAATAACATTATCTAAAATTTTAAGTAATTTCGAAAAATTTTTCATCAAACATGTCATATGTCTGTCAGTCAAACTTAATTAGAAGCAGGTAATATATAAGCAGCCAAATACAATAAATACTCATTCCAATCTCTTTTAACCCTTACTAAAAAAAGCACTTTAAATTTTTTTTTATTTTATTATCTATTGTTCGGTATACTTCCTTATATATATATATATATATATATATATATATATATATATATATATATATATATATATATATATATATATATATATATATATATATATATATATATATATATATATATATATATATATATATATATAAATAAGATTCTCCTTATGTTTAATATGAGATGTGTCAAGCATTCCTTTTGATTTCACAAAAGGAATGCTTGACACAACTTATCATTCATTTTGCGGATACGAAGAACTTAAGATTGTACAATAACTCAAAACATCCAATGTTTAATGAACAGATAAATACTCCATGAGTAAATTTGTAAGCATTATTTCTCCCCTTTAACAAAGAGTTAAAAAAAAAAAATCAGTTGTACAATTAATCCAAAAGAAATTTAAGAACATAAAACTTTTCTAAAACATTGAGTTAAGCAAACGAATGTAATTTAGTGTAGGATCTTACAAATATTTTTAAAAAATTCTTATAAGTATAAGTCGAATTCACGGATAATCCAAAAAAAATATGAAAAAAGGGAACAAAGCAACACAAATATGCATTTGAGCAATTTATATACACAATGGGCAACATATTAATTACTTAAAGAATAACATGATTAATTTATTTCATGTAATTTTACTATTTATTTCTCAAGAAAATCCATCAAAAAATTCTGTTATGGCTTCCGTTGGACTAGTGATAGGACAAGTTCTTTAGAAGGAAAGGTTTTAGGTTCAATCTCAGCCATTGTTGAACAACGGGAAGTGGACGTGGCACTTCTTCCTTTTGCATGCACGTTTGTCGGGCTCGGTGCTTGAGAGTTTTCGATGTTTCCTTCCCTTGTGACATATGTATACAGCTCACTATTAGAGAAAAGTCTTCCCGGAAGACAACTACGTGGTGGACGTTGACTTCCTTACCCCATTAGACAGCCCATAGTGCGGTGTCAAAAGTTTCCACTTCTTTGCGTTAAAACACTTCTTCCTTACAATTTGGAAATTTTAGAATTTAGACTTCACTCCGATAATCGAGAATTTACTGTATATAAAAAATTTTATTTCGGAAACACAAAATAAAATAAATCGAAGTATTGTTAATAGGTGCTATTAAATATGTTTTATTTTTTATTGATAAATAATAAAATTAAAATTAGACTCACAACAGAAGCTAAAACAATCGTGTTTTTACCAAAATAATAAAATTTCGATCCGATAATCAAATAATTCTGGCCAGTTGCAATGTACTTAAGAGTCAATCAAATTGCAAAAATATTTAACGTGTTAATTTCATTGAATTAAAAATAAACATAAATATTTGCAAGACTTGTTTTAATTTACACCCTTTTATCATAACAATAAAAAGATTGGTGAAAATTTGTTTTCTACAACATAATATTTCATAATACTTGTAAAAGCTTTCAGTTTTAAATAGTTCTTATAATTTTTGCTAATATCAAAAAAATATCACAGAAAATTTTTTTTAAAAAAATAGAAAAACTGTCTAAAATTTAAAATTTTCAAAATTGTATTTATTCCATATGATAAAAATGTAAGTTTTCCCAACTTTTTCTCCTCGTACCATGTAACATTCATATTCACTATATGAACATTTGTTACAGCAACGAATTCATCACATTTTAAAATACATATTTACTGGTTAAATATGAATGATAAAAGTGCTTATATATTTAAGCTTAAATATTACATTACGCTTATGAAATTTGCATCTAAATTAAAAATGATTGTAACAAATATTTAGTGATAAAAAAATTCATAAATTAAAAAGGAAGAAAAATACGATCATAAATCATTCATTTACATTTTAAAAACTTATAAATTTAAAAAATAAGTTTCAAATTTTATTGAAAACTTTGGAAAATTATTTATATACCTATGTCATCTCAAATATATTATGTAATCACAAATAATATCACGTAACGACATTATTTCTTTGATGCATTAAGATGTCATTATCAATCTAATTTAGAAATTTTTAATCGTAAAATTAACATAAAACACATTTCTTCGTCACTCCAAAATTAATAAAATAATGACAGAAATTTTACATTTATGTTATTATACTACAAAATTAATTTATACTGTTTGATTAGTTCTTATTTCTTTGAAAGAAATTCAAAGACATGAAACGAGTTTCAACTAGAGTTGCAAATGTAATTATTAAAGCTTATATTGGTGACAGTAGGCAGTAATCTATGATGAAATATATTAACTACCTCTTTTTCTTGAATCTATCAGAAAATTTTCTTTGCTGTTTGAAGTTATTAATGAGTTCAAAAATATTATGATTATGAAATCATTCAATTTAAATCTCAACATTCTCTAATTTAATTTCCGTACAGTTATATAATAATTTCTGTATAGTTATGTAATAATTCAAACCAATATTAGAGACTGTAAAATACTTTCGTACAAATTCAAATAATTTCTATCATTTATTAATTTAAAAATATGGGCAGAAAAATTAAATCACAAAACACTAAAAGGTTCCAATTACTGAAGACAGTTAATACATCCCCATATATAAAGAATAAAAAAATAATTTCTAAGTTCATCACTAAGTGGCGCTTTAAAGAATATAGCATTGAATTTAATACAGACATTTTACTGTATTTAGACACCACTTTTATAAGTAAAGGAACCACGCGGTATTTAGAAGTTAACGTGGATCAAAAGCATTGAATGTCACCTTAAAACAAGTTAAAATAATTCTTAATTTCTATTTATATATCAAAAAATATTTTCCTTCATTTGCTATAATATTTTTAAATTAAAAATGCTCTGAATTGAGTTATTAATTTTATTCATAACCAATTATAACAATTATTAAATTAAGAGGAATAAGTAATATTCGAATAAGATTATAGCAATATATAGAGAAGGAGGCTCGTTGCCATTTGATATAGTAAAGTCTGTCAAATAAATACAAATCAATCAATAAATTAGGATGATGTTGTTGTTGTGGCTTATCCTGCAGCTGTCGGACAAAGTCAAACAAGAGTCATCAGACCGTTAATCCTAAGTCAAGGACAAGAAGGGACGAATATATATCCTCTCTGGAAAGTCCCAAGCAATTCTGGATGTGCTCGGAAGAAGCTTGCTGAGCATGACATTTCAAGCAAGCTGCAAAGATTTTTATGTCCATGAAAAATGAGACAATCTTTGTATGACCGCTTACCAGTCTGGAAATTGCTATCCTAGAGGATTTGTCACAATTGAGTGCAAACAAACGAAAAGTCAGGGTCTTTGCAAACATACCAGAAATGCCTGGTACCCTCCATTCCTTCGATAAATCAGCGTTGACAATGGATTGATGTAATAAAAAGTTGAAGATTGAAGCAAGGAATAACTCTTCACATCCTAGCTCCTAGGATGTGAAGAGTTCAAGCAATTTTTTTTCTAGAAAAAAAAACTATTATGAATATAAAATTAATCAAATTTGTTAATTTAGTCGAATTTCATGAAAAGTACTAAATGAACTATGAAATTACTATTTACAAAACAAAAATGCAAATCTGACATTTCAAATGCGGAAGTGTATGGGAGAGAGCTATTAAAAGAACAAATCTTCAAACAAATGCCAAAATGAAAATTTTGTTCCCTCGCACACCTCACAGAATTTTTTATTTTTTTAAATAGATTTAAATTAAAATAGTTATGAATGATCCTAAATATTTAGTTTATTAAATGTGGAGGTAAATCATGGAGAGACTGCAAGTAAGCCATTCTCAAGTCAAAATTGATAGAGCTTAATGTTACACGAAGCTCCATCATGTTTTTAGAACCAATATCAAGATACTAGATCCATCCAAAAGAAGCCTAATAGGGTTGACCAAAAGCTACGATGTCCAAAGAACACTATTGGCTTATATACATATTACAATGAGATGTAACAGGTATATTAAAGTTTTTCAACCGTCTTTTGACTTCTCACGATTACAGAAAGTTAAATTTTAAGAATTACAATTTCCAATATGTTCCATAAAGAAAATTATTTTTTACATAAATGTATTCTTTGCCTCTTTATCATTTCTGAAAATGAGAGAGTCCGTCTAGTGTGTACAAAGATCATAGGGTTAGGAAATGGATCAATATATAACTGTTTATCGTCATTGATGACTCCCAATTCTGTCTAAATATGGATTCTCGATTTTCTTTCATGTGGAAAAAAATCACAAATTTGATAAATCCGATTTCTGATTCCCAGTTCATAAATTTGCTACCCGCCATTCAGTATTCGAGAAATCAAACAATTATTACAGCGGTAATTTGATGGCATAATTGGTTTTTATGTTAGGTGGCTTTATACCCTTCAGTATCTTTGAAAGAGCATCTTTCATTGATATGAGGAGCAAATGAGTTCGTGAATTCCAATGTTCACTTTTTCTTTCTCGCAATTGACACTGATTTTATTTTGATATGGTTTCAATTGTACTCCACAAAGAGCTCATTCCTCAATCAGTCTTAAAATACAAGTTGCGTCACGAAAAATGATTATACAATTTGAACCGTCATAAAAACTGTATTTCTCGTGCTACAAGGTCCAATTTTTAAGAGAAAGTAATGCAATATGCTTAGTAAAATAATGTGATTTGTCTGCCAGATTACTTATTGGGCCTTCCTTTTTGAAGGTAATGTAACAGGAGAAAAGTACCTAACAATGTTTACTGAATCCTTGATTCCCAGACATTCATACAATATATGGTAAAGATAAATTTTACTTACAATGAAATGACGCACCGTCCCATGAGCATACCTAGATCAAAATTTGCCAGACCAGTGAATAGGACGCAGGGAAGGGGGGACAATTGAGTTTCTTTAGGGCTCCCTAGAATTTACACCGCTGGATTTATGGGTCATAATGATTTATGAGGAGTACAAACGGTGGCTTAAGCCTCACTCAGATGAAGATTATTGAGCTGATAGGACCTATGTACCTTAAAAACTTAGTAAAATACAAAATCACATCACTTGTGTGGCTTCATGTGAACAGAAAGCATCTATTTCAGGTGTCAACCATTCACATAACTATGGTCCAAAGTTACGGTGTGGTTGGTTATGTTTAATGGCTTTAATTTGCAGTCATTTGGAAAAGAATTCCAATAACTTAAGCTAACCCGAAAACAGAGACTTTGAAAAAAAAAATTTCTCCTTTTATTTCCTAAACTTGTTTGAGAATTGCTCAAAGTATTCAGTCTTAAGCTCAATGACAAATCATGAGCATTATAAAATACTCGCCATACAAAGCAGAAATGAAAATTTTCCCAGCAACGATTTAAAGATATCGCCGTGAACTAATTCATCTCGTAAGAAACCACAACTGTCTTGTTTCAAAGCAAATGTGTCTAATTTATAAAAAATGGAATTCATGACTCTTATAAATTTTGCTTGGACAGAAACTGAGGGATAGGAAAAAAATAAGTGACCAGAGTTTCACTTCATTAAAAGTTTGAAATGTTTTTTAAGGTTCACAAGCACATACGAAGGTCTATTTTATAACATAACCTGATGTGTGCATGCCTTAAATATGTTATAATTATAGTAACCCTTGAAGTTGTTACTGTTTAATTTTATTTTTGAAGTGAATAAAATTTCTATTTGTTTCTTGCTGTATATATATATATATATATATATATATATATATATATATATATATATATATATATATATATATATATACGAGGGTCACTCTGAAATTTTTGAGATACAACTAGGTTTTTAAAGTTATACGTACAAAATTTTAGGTGTGTTCAAAGTAGTCTCCTCCAGCATCAATGCACTTTTGTAGACGAATTTTCCACAGATTAAATACCTCAAGCCATTCATTTCCTCGAATAGATGAAAAAATGCATTTATAGCCACATCAATCTCTTCTCCTGAATGAAAACGACATCCACGTAAGTTCTTTTTTAGATTAAAGAATAACCAAAAGTCGCACATAGCTAGATCAGGTGAATACGGCGGATGTTCGATCACTTTAATTTGTTTTTGTTTAATAAACTCAACTGTTAATCCGGCTGTATGTGAAGATGCATTGTCATGGAGAAGCATTCATCCCCTAACATTCAGTTCTTGTAGAACTTCTGGAAGACATTTAGTGGTATACCAGTTTGCTGTTACTGTCTTCTGTCCTTCCAACTTGATGGCTTTGACCAATCCCGTACTTCTGAAGAAAACGGCATACATCACTTTTTTCAGTACGCGTTGTTTTTTCGCCATTGTCGGTGTGGGATCATCTTCAAAGACCCATACTTTGCTTTCTTGACGTGTTGGAACGTCAAAAAACGGTATGTACGTTTCATCACCTGTTACAACTTTAGAAATGATGCGGTGGCCACCATCATTCAGCATATTAAGAGTTTCTTTACTAATTCTGGCACGCTCCTCTTTTTGATGCTCAGTTAGATTATGGGGAACCCAACGGCAAACTACTTTTTTCACATGTAATTCTTCATGAATGATTTTGCGTATGTTTTTGTGTGCGGATCCAATGTTAAGTTCCTTCTGTATCATTTGATAGGTGCAGCGATTATCATCCATGAACATTTTTCGTATGGCAGACACATTATCCGGGATTACTGCCGACGGCGGCCTTCCTGTGTGTTCTTCATCCTGAAGAAAATTGCGACCTCTTCTAAATTCTCTAAACCATCTGAATACAGTAGCCCGAGCTGGAGATTCATCACCAAATGCTAATTGCAACCGTTGAACGCATTCTTCTTGATTTAATCCTGCTTTGAAATCGTAGAAAATCATAGCGCGAAAATGTTCTCGCGTCAACTCCATTTTCTCTTCTGTTTAAAATTTATTCCACGCTTACACAAGTTGAAGTAAGTCAGTAAAAAATCGTCTTCTGTGTTAAAATACTTTGTATTTTAAAATTAAACAGTTATTTTTATTTTGTAAATTCTCGTCTGCGCGTATCTCAAAAATTTCAGAGTAACCCTCGTATAAAAGATAATATTAACTCCAATTAAAATTCCCGGCCAGAGAAATGAACAATACAATACAAGCATCATGAAGTGTTTTTCTATATAATAGGCAGGTATATAAAAGAAAAAATACATGATTAAAGACCCTAAACATTAAGTCTCTCAATCATTAACATCATAAAAATAAAAATACCTACAAAAAATTTAAACAACAAATAAAAGGCTCAATATGTGTTCAATGTTCAAGTAAGCGAACAGATAATCAGAACATTGAAATAATATGTCCTTTTTTAGTGTGCAGAAAATACTAAAAGTGTAGTTTAATAAGTAAGAAAAGTTATTCTCTAGACCAATGAAATAAGTCAATATTCAGTGATATATGAAGTGGATTAAGAAGCCAATGTTTCGCTGTGATATATCTGCCACAAATATAGCAACCAATGAAAGAGTTCAAAGATACTCCAAGACAATCAAGTTACCGACTGAGCATGTCTCAGGTATGTTTGAGTGGCATGAATTCCGAAGATCTGTAAGGTCATTCTAGGACACTTGAGTAGCATTGTTGTGCTAGCCAAGTAATACATGACCAAGTACCATGTTTGCATGTGTCCATAGTAAAACAAAATTTAATCAGCCAAATATGCTGAACAGTACCACCAGCTGCAAAATTGTAAATATTACACTTAGGTGCCGGGAGTATTTTTTTAGCATGACTAAAGAAGACTAGAAATCATAGCTCTTTTTCAGACTGCAACACTAGGTTCAAAAATTTAATATTATTATTCGATAAAGGTTGTTAGATTTGTCCCAAATACTGCTCCCTTGTCTCTGAACATGTTTATCGCGGACACTGGCATCGAGGGAAAAGCAACATTCGTCAATAAAAATGTCATTCGTTTAATCTTATATTGAGCAATTTGATTATAAGACGTGCCATTCCAAATAACATTGCTAATAATTAGTGTGACTTATAATGGTGCACCATATAATGATTGCCGTGATCTAAGCATAACCTCATATAAGAAGCGCCAAACGGTATACCTATAAGTATCATTAATTCTTAAAAAGTTAACAAGTGGTTGGAAATGTTGATTGATTCATTGTTGGGACGGATATAACTATTCACCTGGTTATGAAATCTTTTTACTAATTAGATATTTAGTGACGCTGATTAATGACTGTGCTAAATTTTAGTGCTTAATTACAACACAGGGAAAATATACCCCCTCATACCGTCTAGACAGTTTGTTTGATCAATTGATTATCCTGAATACTTGATAGGACACATATCAATGCCCGATAGCACAGCTTGCAGCTTCACTCCATAAATTTTTTACGTCGATATATTATGCATATATACTATCACATGTAAATCCTAATCAGTGAAAGCTCTAGTTCTTATTTAAATTCCATACTCGTCACAGTCCATATTTCCATTATTTTCAACTAAAGTACAATTTGGTGCAATATTATTCACTTAATTCACAAAGTTGGATTTGATGCCAAGTTTAATAACAGTAGCTCAATTTGTTTTTATATGCACACATATTTTTTCATACAAAGTATTACTATTGAAATTGCAATATTATTTATAATTTCAAGATGTTTAAATTTAACATTGGGTATCGAAAAGAAAATTATAAGAAAACCATAACATAATGTCACAAAAAACATCTTACCATATTGTTATAAATTTATAAACATTATTTGTATCTGTCTTAAAATATCTCAGACAAATCGGAAATACTCAGATTTTGGTCAAATATTGTGCAATTTAGACGTATTCTACGTTAAAAATGTCATTTCTAATGATTTAGCGGCTTGGCGATTTGGTGAGAAATAGGTACTTCTACAAAAGTCCATTACTGAAGCTGTAAGATCATTATTAAATGAGACAGCCTAGAACCTTCAGGAACTTGGTGAAACTCTTAGATTTTTCACGCCAAGTCAAGTAAAAACACCGCCGTCCGATATGGATGAGTGAATGAAAACCATCAATCTTGAATGCTAATTTAGAGCATAGAAGTTGTTGTCTGTCAGAGGTATTACAGACTTCTGTGTTTAGAAGCTATTTCCTGTTGTATTAGCTGAATTGGAGCTGTGTGATTGTGATTTCTACCGCTGGAATTCCCTGTATCTTGTAGAAAAGTCTTGCGATTTTTAAGATATTGTTTTATCCACTCTCGACCAACACGAATCCCAAGCGTAGTACAATATATTGCATATTATTCAATATAAAAAGTCAGATATGATTGATTACTTTTATCAAAAATATATAATATCATTTGAGAATGTATTTCAATATTTTCAAGAACTCGTTTCTTTTTTAAACGCATAATTTAGTGGCAATAACTTGAAAGTTTACGAAAATATCCACAAATAATCAGAAACACGCCTATAACCAAATGAGGAACATTACATAAAACCAGGAAAACAAGCAACAATCATGTAATTAATAATAACATAAATAAATATTATGTTTGTTTTAAGTTAAAAATAACACACAAAATTTATAACTTTTAAGAAGAAATTATTAAATATTTTCCAACTGTGAATTTATGTTATACATTGAAAGAAGGAAAAAATTAACAAGTATTTTCATTTCGGAAAAAAATAGAATAATCTTATACTTTCTAGATAAAAAATTCCTTTTCAAAGACATGTAAAAGATCATTATAAAAAAACCAAATAACTTACAAGTAAGAGAAAAGATTAATTAGAAATACGCTGTTAATAAATAGATGTTTTTAATTTCCGAAATCACTTTTGTTGTTTTTTAAATTACATAATAAAAATAGAAGATAATACAGATTTATTTGATTGGAATTTATCAAAAGTATTTGAATAAGATAATACCCTGAAGATTTTAAATATCGACATTTAATTACTTTAAAACTGGGTAAAGCCAATATCCAGGATAAATATAAGTATTCAGCAAGTGGGAGTTCGTCAATTCACCATTTCAAACAAGCATTATGCAGATGATTGAATCATCGAAAATTCAATTACTTAAAGTAAAGCTTGCTTTGCTTGATTTAAATATTTATAGATCATGAACTTTTCGTTTGGTTATCAAAGGATTAGGTCTTAGATTAAAAGATGCTGTGTGTTAAATAAGTTAAAACATTATAATATTTAAAGCATTTGTAGAACTAAAAAAAGAAAAGTTCAAAAAATAGGAATATGAATTCAAAACTAAAATATGACAATGGATATTACTTTTCTGAATTATTTTAATTAAAGATCAAGCAGTAGATTTAAAAGCTTTTCTATAGAGTTTCAATCATAATCAGTCTTAATTTCCCATTTTTAAACTTTTTGATCTATAGATGTATTTTCCCCCATTCTAGGAATAATTGCCAATGTTTTGTATTAAAAAGAATTCAAAGGGGTTTTCAAAGGATTTTATAAACCCAGCCTATAAAATATTACTTTAATCAATCCTTGCTCGAAAGACTGATTAAAATAATGTACTTTTACACCAGTAATTCTCAACTACTCTGCCGTGGCACGTTTGTATACCACCAAATTTCAAAAATGTATGTAGTAAAAATCATAGTTAAAAATTTCAGAAATGTGTATGTAATAAAAATTATGAAACTTTTTTCTATTACGAGTACGGATTGTTTAAATTACAGAAAAGTGCCCTTTAAATGAAAACTAAGCTCCTGTGGCTCGGGAGCTTCACGCAGCTTCCCCTTTAAGAGCAGCTAAGTGAAGCATCATTTGCCGCGGGCAGTGATTGGGAAGGTGACCACATTCACTCTCTCTCTCTCATTGGGTTGCTGGAACTCCGTGGGTTGGGGACGTGTTCACGTTAATATGGCTATCTGAAGTCCTTCTGCTGGCGTGGCGTGGATGGGGAGAGGGAGGTGTCAGGTCAGGTGTGACCTCGTCACATGACCGTGGTTCAAAATTACGAGGCACTTGGTGATGGGTGAGTATTCCAAACCCGTTAACTTAAAGGCTCCGTACGGGGATCACCTGCAACGCTATGTATGCAGGTAAAACTTATTTTTACAGTTAAGTACCCTATTTTTTACAGTTAAGAACTTTTTATCTTCAATAATTGTGACCTTTCTTAAAGTGAACTATTTGCCCCACGTTAAGAAACTTCAAGTGTTCCCAGTATCTATAATTACAATATCTTATTTGTGTCATTTTCAGTATTAACCAATATAAAAAAGATCGAGACTGTTAAATGTATTGGGTTGGCAACTAAGTAATTGCGGATTTTTTTTAGAAAATCAAAGAAAATTTTTTCATGGAATTAAATAACTTTATTCTGTAATGTATTGCCCATTTTGATCAATGACCTTTTGTCATCTTTCAGGCAGCATCATAATCCTACGTTCATAAACTTCTGGTTTTTATTAGCAAAAAACTGAATCAGGTACGATTTGACATCATCAATATTATTGAAATTTTTACCATTCAAAGAGTTTTGTAAAGGTCTAAACAAAAAGTAATCAGATGGTGCAAGGTCAGGACTATATGGTGGATGTGGCAAAACATCCCAACCAAGCTTTAATAATTTTTGCCGAGTGACCAAAGATGTGTGTGGCCTTGCATTGTCATGATGGAATACAATAACTTTTCGATTTGTTAATTCGGTCCGCTTTTCATCAACTGCATTGTTTAATTTCGTTAGTTGTTCAATGTAGACATCAGAATTGATCGTTCGGTTGGGTGGTAAGAGTTCAAAGTAGACAATTCCTTTGTAATCCCACCAAACTGATAACAAAACCTTCATTTGATGTTGTTCGAGTTGGTTCACCTGGCCTGCTCTACGATCTTTTTCACTTGATATTGTTGTAAGCAACAAATTTTTCATCGCCAGTTATCAGTCGTTTTAAAAATGGATCATTTTCATTACGTTTCTTTAGCAAATCGCAATTGTTAATGCGTTGCGTTAAATGCGTTTCTTTCAGTTCGTGAGGAACCCATGTACCGAGTTTTTGAACATAGCCAAACTGTTTTAAGTGATTTTCAATGCATGTATGTGATACATGAAGCTTCTCTGCAATCTCACGTGTTGTACTGAGACGATCCGAATTGATTATTGCTTTGATTAGGTCGTCATCTACTTCAACTGGACGACCAGAGCGTTTTTCATCTTTGAGTGAAAAATCACCAGAACGAAATTTGGCAAACCAATTTTGACATTGCCGCTCTTTTAAGGCTTCGCCACCATAAACAGCACATAACTCTTTATGAGCTTGCGATGTGTTTTTCCCTTTGCGGAAATAAAAAAGCAAAATATGACGAAAATGTTCCTTTTGATTTTCCATTTTTCAACGAACGTCAAACGAGAACTACGCAACCGATCAAAAAACTTTTTTTACTGATTGACAGCTGAATTGCCAACGATCGAATAACAAAATGTGTTTTACATTTGTACTAATTTGTACGTCTGCAAACCTAAAAATTCAACTGAAGCCATCTATAAGTGAAATCCGCAATTACTTAGTTGCCAACCCAATAGAAAACGATGTAAGAGTAGTACTGTCATTTTTACTCACCAAATGTAAAAGAAATTATCAAAAAATATCAAGCTCAAATTTCTCATTGAAAGTATTTTTATTGTTACCTTGTAATTGTGTACGCATCATATTTATCCAACACAGCTTTTAAAAAATCTGGATAATATTTAAATAAATTTTTGTACATGAAGGCTAATAAGACCGGAAACCAAAATTTCAAGTATATTCCAAACTACTGCAAACATCCAAGACCGAGGTAGACCCGAATCCAACAGACGAACTGATGTACCAAGGAACAGAACCTTAACCATACTTTTGAGAATTCGGCATTTTAGAAATGAATCTATTCTTGGATTGGGATTTATTTAGATTTGTATGCTAAGTCTAACTACTATTTTAGATTTCACAGATTTGTTGAAATATAAAAATATTCAACCCACATACAAATCTGTGCTGATTTTAGAAAAGTTATGGTCTGAATCTCAAGTTCTAGCCTTCGATTCAGCACATTTCGCAAACTTTATACTCACCTCAGATGAAGATTTTATAATAGTTAAGGATCATATTTTAAGCTGTAATCTCTGAATAAATTAGTTCCTCACAAACAATAACCATAGTAATAAATAAAATCAATGTTGTTTATTTAAAAATTGAATATCAATTTTTTTTACTAATTCGAGATGTCTTATACAACATTCATAATTATTAATCATAAAGTGGTTGTTTCTTTTGTTCCAATTGACATCATGGCTAAATCACTTTATTACCATTCTCAGTGGTTTAAAATATCCATGACATCAGACAGCGTTTCATGTACGTCTCTCATAATTAATTACAACATCGCATTGAGACAGCGTCGTAAATCCGATTTATCGATGAATTTGCTCCCTGCCTTCAAATCACATTCCTCAAGTGGCAGCAAACAAGGCGAAGTTCACCATCGAACGTAGGAGTGTAGTCAACTATAAGAAAAATATCCATTCATGATTTTTACTAGGAATAAAGAAGTATTTTTAATTAGAATTTTTTCCGTTTGTAAAAAATTTTCAAAATTATAAAAATTACCTGTTACTAATTAGTTTTTAAATCTTCAGCGATATTGCTTTCAAAATTTCCTGAAATTGTTATCTTTTCTAATTTGTGTCTTTGACTGATTCAAGTTTTCTTGCCTGGCTCTACAAACATCTCATATGTCATTCCACGCTCTCTTGAAATCCATTAAAGCTTGTCAAATTCTCGTTTTTTATTTTTAATTTCATGAACATCATATGCGTAAAACATTGATCGTTATTAGTATCCGAAACCACGATTCCAGAAGTCTTATCAAATTGCTTTGAGTCAAAAACCCTTAAGAATAGTCGAACTGATTTGGACATGACAACCATATCGAGTAACAACTCTATGGTTTTAACTCATTGGAATCAAAATTAAAAATATTCTCGAAGTTGATTTTGTTAGTAAAAGATTTCTTATATAAAGACCAAATCATCGGTTTGAGAAGGCGTTTTCCATTGATTCAAATCATTAACACGTTGACAGTAAAACAGAAGAAAAAGCAAAAGGAAAACTACAAGACACAAAACATCACTTTATGGTAAGTTTAAATCAGCAAAGACGATTTAAATTTTTTTATTTAATAAGTATTTTTGTGCAAATAAATGAGATTTATAAAAAAAATAAGGTGTTAGACGCATGGGATAATTTTTTTATCATTTTATTATTTAATACACACATTTTAAATTAAAGACTTCAATAAATTGACACATAATAGTTGAAACTATAATTTTTCATCAATTACACAATTAGTATGAGACGTACTAGTTTTGACTTTTAAATTTCAAGTAATGTTTGCTAAAAATTATTTCCTTCATTAAATTTGCCCTCTCTTTCGGTTCAAAACAACATGCAACTAATCACAAAGAAATTGTTCAGTCTTTAAGAAAAAAAAACTTTAATGAGAAACCTACGAAGATAATCAAAGAAAAAAGAAAGATTCTACGAACATCCAGGCGAAGAAAAAGAAAGATTCTAAGAAATATCTGCCGAAAATATTTCGAGAAATTTGATCTTTAACTATAATTTTGAGCTGTATTTTTGGATTTACGCAGCATTCTTCATGCTACTATTTATCCCAAACTCTTTACTAACAAACTTTCCAAATTCTATGGATTCACTTGAATAAGCTTAACAAAGAAAACCAAGATTCATCGAACTTGTTTCGAAACTAAATTATTTGACGTCAAATGTATATGACGTTAGTTGTACTTTAATGATACATACAAAAACAAAGAAAAAATATCTAAAAACTTTATTTAAGAATTTTTTTAAAAAAATAATAAACTTCTATTGATAATTTGTAAAAAAAAGATAAAACGAGATTAATCTTTTTTACAACTTATCATCAGCTCGTACAGTCCATGACGAATAACAATGAGATATGTAAAATTTATAGTACAAATTTATAAAAGTGTTAAACTTTATATTATAATAATATAAACCCTTATAAAATAATAATCTCACTTCTAACTTATATGATTATAATTGAACAAATTTTTTAATAAATATTTTAAGGTAAGGGTTTTTAAACATAATATTTTGAAATGCGGTCAAAGTGTGAGCTGTCTGAACTACATTATCAATAATAATATTTTATTCTATTATATAGCAATTAATAAGATTCAAGACAATCAATATAATAAATAATTTTAATTTAAAAACTAAGGAACACATGTTTGAAAAATTTAATATGTATATAAAATAATGGTTTTTTATCATTTGTATTTGATGGTTAACTTAACAAATTTAAAATCATTATAATACTATTGAAAATATTAAGCTCTAAAGATTTTCGAAAAAATTTTCTTCGTACATCTTATACAGAAGACAATCCCCAGTAAAAGTAAACAAGCAACCCCAACTTTATATGAAAATCCTCAAATGAAGATAAAGATGTTGACAAAAATGTGTCTTTCACTCTCCGTGAAGAAAATCAGATTAAAACAAAAACCTTTGGAGAAGAGAACTAATTTTTCAATAAAGATCCAGTATACAAAAGGAAGTTATCAAAAACATCTTTCCTAATAGTATTGAAGGTTGGGAAGTATGGGCGATCTAGGGATCAATCCAAATGATTTTGATAGTTCATTTTCAAAAAAATGACAAATAAAAAGACTGATCTTTTTATCCAACTTCTATTGACATTTTACTACAAAGTTTGGATAAAAACTAAATAAAAGTGATCTTCAAAGAAGCTTGATTGAATTTATTGTCTTGAATTTTTATAAACTGTTCTTCACCAAAAACGATAAAAAAAGGGTGAGAAACTCAAAAGCTTTTGACCACTGATCACCGTGTTGCTATTAATTTATGAACAATAACATAGATCATCAAAGAATTGATAAAACAAGTGATAGAGAACTAAATGATGACAAAAGCTCCTGGCACAAGTATAAGATTAACAAGAAAGTTCTTGTCGTTTACGCGCTGCCATTGATGAAGTGAGAATAAATATGCAAATTAATGTGTGATGTGATTGAAACACCTGTCAGTCGAGAGAAGGAATATCAGTCGTTATAAAAGCAAGTCTACCGCTCTCATTCATCAGTAGTAACTCTTACAGTAGAGAAGAGAAATGGACATGTTGAAGGAGCTCTTTTGGTTTTGTTCGCTTTACGACTTCAAAGTGGGCTTAAAGATACTGCATCAAATCGCCGAATATGTCAAGCATTAAGAGATAGTGCTGTGAATGAACGTATAGCTAGGTATTGGCTTCACAAGTTCAGGTCGGAATATTTGACTCTCTAAAATGGAGCTGGTGTCTTGTGGACTTGTCGTCAAGTGATTCGCTATGATCTGCTACCAATGAGCCAAACGGTCACTGTGGACCTGAACTCGTAGCAACCGTGTGCAATAAGGATTACAACAGAAGGAGACAGCACTAGTTAATTGCAAAGGTGTACAGTTCTTGGCCGTTAACGCGAGGCCGCGTATCGAGCTGATGAGCAGGAATACCATACAGCAACTCGGTTGGGAGACTTTGTGTCATCCTCCTTACTCGTCTGACCTTGCCCCATCAGATTACCACCTCTTCCTTTTCCTGAACAATCATCTTTGAGGAAAATCCTTCACCAGTGGAGCAGACTTGTGAAGAGCACACACGGACTTCTTTGCGTCCAAAACTTTTAAGTTTTACCTCAAAGGAATTTAATTTCACAACTGGAGACACGATGGCAGAAAGTGCTTGATGCTTATGGTGATTACTCCGAAGACTAACAATAGGCTTTTCTGTAGTCATGTTTCTTTGGGTCATTAAAAACGGGGAGAACTTTCTTGTTTACCTTGTATTTTAAGATGACATTGAATATGATCATAACTTATGCTACGTATAATCTCTCTTTCTATTAAACCAGTGAAAGACTTAAGCATAGCAAGAAGAATTTGCAATGCTAGTCATAACAAGTTTTAAATTCTGATCCAAACTGGGTGATTTATTCCAGCGCCCAAAGAATGAGTTAGAAAGTATAAATACAAAATGGCCAAAACGAGCTTATGAATATTCTCACATTCAATAACGAAGGAAACATTATTCGGGAATCGATAAATTTTTGATTTATCGCCAATTTTCGATACAATTTAGGATGTTTCTAAAAATGACCAATTGAGAGAAATGTACGGATATATAAAAGTAGTAAACGACAAAATAAGAAAATCTGATAAATAAAAGTATGTGTTTTTTTTAGCGTTTTATGGAGAAAATATTAATTATTAAATAATTGTGAAAACGAAATCATAAATCCTCTAAATGAGAAATATTTGATTTTAAAAAATATATGGTAAAGACAAGGTTTCGCAGAAGTAACATGGAGTTGGTTTGTTTGTCGCTCAACGATCATTTTTTGCACACGAGGGCTAATTAGACCGACCAAGACCTACGGCTTAATGTAGATTCCGAGTCATTACAAACATCCATGCCCAAGGCGGGATTCGAACCCACGAACTGTTGAACCGTAGGCAAGAGGGCTAACCATTCGGCTGCCATCTCGGCGAAGTAACATGGAGAACATATATTAATATACAACGACGTATAAAATATCCTGCGTATTCTTCTCTTAAGTTTCATGCTCTCATAATCTGTATTGAAATTTGAAATATGCAAAGAATGAAATAAGAACATTGTTTTTTAAGATAGTACAAAATGTATGTTGTTATTTTGACATGTTTTGATGGATGGAATAAAAGGTACTATGCGTAATACTAAAAAATGATTTCAAAAGTTTAAATACTTACTTCTAACCAAAATATTAAGACATAATACACAAATTTGGTGGGGTAATAAAATGACAAAACTTTATAATTCTGATTAACCAAAAAATGAAATGATGCAACTTAAGAAAAAAAATCAGAAACATTTCAAGTTCTTAGCAATCGGAGACACATTAGGTCTATTATCATTATATATATTAGAAAAAAAATTACTTCGTTGAAATTATTGAAAGGCAAACAAGATTCAAAACCACTAAAATTGCTTAGCTTTAAAGAGCAATTGAAGATTTTTAACATGCTGAATTTTTCATTTTCGTTTGCAACATTAGTCTCAAACTTTGATAAGAGGTTTCAAATATTGTTTATGAAATGCTTTTAGCTTCATTTTTAAACTTTAAGCGCTTTTATTTGCATTTTGCCCTATATATAATAAACATTTTTTTTCAAAGGCGGGCACACTTGGGTGACGAACGCTATGCCACAACAAAGCCAGAAACTGCTACTCATGTGCCGTTACCCAGCGGGCACCTGTGAACCAAGTCACGGAGGCGAGTATCGTTGCCCGCGCCATACCACCATAAGCCCGTTTATAGGGTGGGCCACATTCATACAACATTACAGAAGAAAAGACAGAGAAACACAGAGAGAGCAGAGAAGGAAAGAAACATCCATGCCCGAACCGGGATTCGAACCTGGGACCAATAGCTCAGAAGTCAGGAACGCTAACCACTCAGCCATCAGTCGACTTATAATAAAAAACATATTTCTATCTTACATTATTATATCTATAAATAATATTTTTCCAACCTTTCAAGTTCTATAACAGTTTTCATATACATTATTTCAACTTTATACATTTTTTTAGAATTAAATGGTATTATTTTAAAAACTAAATAGAAACTCTTAAATATATGAAGATTTTTAAAATTTTCAGTTAGAGAACGCTTTTTTCCTTTCCATTTACAATATATATTTTTGAATTCAATATATATTTATGAATTCAATTATATATTTTTGAATGTTTTTTTTCAATGATTATCTTTAAAGTTCTTATTAATTCTAAAGTAATGATTAATTCTAATTTATTTTGATTTCGAACAACATTCCAACTTAAATTTTAAAAATTCTATTCTTCATGTTTTTAATGTTTCAACTGCTTAGTGACTTTTTAGTCTGCAAATAAAAATCAAGTACATAAAATTATCTTTATTCTCAAATATTACTTTACAACATTGAAATATTATTTTAGAACTGAGTCCATTTTAGAACAAAATTATATTCAAAATAATTGTGTCAACAATAAAATAAAAAATGTCATCAGTTGGAGGTTGATTGTAAAAAGAGTATTCTTTTGAAATACTTTCATACTTAAATCACTTGAAATAAAATTTTAAAGGACAGAAATTTAAAGTGTATTTTAGCTTAGTGTATTTTAAGTTAATAATACTTTATAACAAGGTAGTAATACTTTTTTGTACATATACATATTAAAATATTTTTTTAAAAAAAATATATATATATATTTACTTTTTAATAAACCTTTGCATGCGTAAAAGAAAACTGGATTATTCGATTTTCTTGACTAAGTAATATTTTCTCGTGTCTACGAATATAAGAGAGTTATTATATTGGATATAACAAAAAATATTCAAATTTTAATTAGTTTGCATTAAAATAAAATTGAAATTTATTTAGTAGTACTTTATTATACTTAATATAATAAAATTGAATGAAAAATTTCTCAGTTTGAAACAATAAAAACAATATGTGCCATTAACTAATTTTAAATAAAATTGAAAAATATTTACATTTGATTTTGATTCAAAATTTTAAAAAACTTTATAATTAATTATTATGTAATTTAATTAAAAGATATAAAAATTCAAATATTTTTATTAAAATTGTTTTAAAATCATTTGAATAAAAATATTTATTACACTACAAGATTACCATTTATATATATATTTTAACTCGGTAAATTCAATTTCTTTTTTTTTATTTTTTTGTAAATTAATGATTTTTATAAAAACTTTCATTTGATTATTTTGTGATATCCTTTTGACTTCCAATATTTTTACTTTCTTAAGATATTTTTTTAACAGTGAATTTAGAAAAATAAATTTCTAAGATACGATTTTTCAATGAATGAAATATGCAATTGATATAATCAAGAAAATCAAGAATATGGTTCATTGATGTTACTTATTTTTTAAAAATTACATTGAATGATTTTATCATTAAAATAAATTTATCAAAAGTATAAATAAATTTTTGTTCGTTGCAGCAATTGTGGTAAAAATATTGAAGTCATCGCTTGATACTTTAGCATTTTGACGTATTAGTACCTTCAAAAGGGTATTAGAAAGAAAATCATATTTTTTAAACAAAGAAAGCATAAAATCCAATTTTAATAATAATGGAACTCAAAATAATTTCTCTGGATTTCAAATAAAGAATCATTCGAATCACACATTCATAATAAAACGCGTGCTTACTTTATTACAAGAAATTCATATTATATTCTAAAAATTTTAAATATTTTTCATATATAAAAAATGATTAAAATTTCTCTTAAATATTCAGCCTGTTTGATTATTTTATCGGAATAGTAAAAATAAAACGATACAATTATTTAACTTTTTTCAGAGTTAACTGATTTATATATAAATTTACAAATCATGTTTTCTATTATTTACCAATAAATTCACATAATAGACATATTGCTGTTGGACTCCATTCAAAATTCTTAAAATTTTTCATTAAAAATTATTAAAATACAAATTATATTTCTTGTAATTTAAAAGTCATTTGCATTTATTAAATAGTAAAATTCATACAAAAAAAATGATTTCGATTCAATTCTGTTCAGACATTAAGTTTATTCAGTCAAAAATTCGACCCTTAATTTCTGTATTAAGCTGACAAGTGAGAGTTATGTATACTCATATGCAAAACTTAAGCAACAATATAAATTTTAAGTAGATAGCCATGTAATTGCAGAAAAAGAGTTTTTGAGTGAATAGGACAATAAACACACAATTTAGAGCAAAGGTCGTGTGTACGCAAATATCAGGAACAAAACGTCACAGACGATGTGAGCATACGCAAAACGCGTGCTGTCGGCGCTCCCAGCTCAATAAGCATCTGGACAAATTCACACGTAGAAGAATGTTCGGAAAGTTGGAGATGGGATGTAGCTGAAGAGTCAGGAATCAACAAAAGTGTCTTTTTCAGGGTTTGGATAGCTTTCCAAGCCATAGGTACACCTGTTTGAAAGGTTGGTGGTGTCTGGCAAAGAAAAATAACTGCAGTGGATGATTGATATGTCGTCCTACAGGCGTAAATTGCTCGAAACCAGTGAGCAAATGCTATTGCTCATCAACTATGTACACCAGCAGGGCAAAAAATATCACTTTACAATGACCAGATGTTTCACAAAGATGACTCATTCAAACACCGTCTTAAACTCAGCATTTTATTTTAAAGTTGACCATCACCGCTATCATTTAGAGTAGAGTGACATAAGGAGCACAAAAATCGGACATTTCATCAATGGATCTGTTTTCTCTATAGATGACAGTCATTTCAGTACCAGTGAATCTCAACACCAGATCATTTGGATAAAAGTTAGGACATGGTTTCATCCCAGTAATATCACAAAAAGAGAAAGTAACCGTGATAATGGATTTGTTTTCTGGTGAAACATTATTCTGAATGAGCAAACTGAACTCCACGCTTTTGACAGAAGTTGTATAACTGAAGATTGACATTGTAAGGAGGAGATCTTTCCCCAGACGCTTCTGTTTCGAGGTGCCATTGAAGCAGACTTCGTTTTTATGGATGGCAATGCACAGCCACATCGCATTCTCCGCTGTTCAGCAGCTATTGGAAAAGGGGGGAATATACCTCGAAGAGATTCACCACCAGCGTATTCCCCTGATTTATATACCATAGAACATGTGTGAAATGATTTGGGGAATCTCCTTGCGGAACGATTATATTCTCCGGGTTAAACTCGACAACTGACACAGATACTGATTGAGGAATGAGCTCTCTTATTTCAAGAATTGTTGCACATTCTATTACTCAGTATGGATTCTGTATTAGTAAACAATACTGTTACTAATACTACTAAGTTAACTAATACATAAGTCACATTGTTTACATCCGTATAAATAAGTTAACAATACAACTGACATAATACATTTGTATGGAGATTGGTTCAATACATTGAAATTCACGATTATAAATCAACGTTGTGGTATAATCATGATGAGGCAATTTTCCCTAATTTTGATTGCATCTTACCCAAGAAAAATAGTATTAAGAAAACTCTTTTTGCGTTAATTCTTTGTTTAAACAAACTTTACTTAGTACATAGTAATTTTAGTGTAATATATTTTGAATAGCAATAAAAATAAGGTATTTTTGGTTTACTTTAGAGTACATAACTATTTCAGTTTAAATAAAAAAAACAGTTAGATATTAGTTTATAAAAACAAGTCTGTAGAATAGTGTCAGTAATGATTTATGATGAGACAAGGATATTCGTTGTTACAGCGTATACTATTCTGAAAGATTCAATAAAAATTAAAATTTTATAGATATTTTCAAAATTTTTATTCATTACATAAAATTTATATCGGATAAGATGAGAGACGTTATATTACATATATTCAGTAGATAAAATCTAATCCAATTTCTGCGTTACTGCTTAAAATAGGAACATTTTGGAGCCATTCGTTTTTATTAGTAATGCACCTCATTTAAATATTTAAACATTTCTTATAAGAACCCAAGATTCCCTGATCCACGCTTGTTACAAAATTTAAAATTATCCTAATAATGAAATTTTGCTGTGGTGAAAATATTTCAATATTCTCTATATCTTCGCTTTCATGTGATTCGATAGTTTTAATAAATAAAATCAACTACCAAATGAAATCAATTCATTTTAAATTAACAATAATAATCTAAAAGAAAATGGTATAAATATAAAATAAATTTATAAAGAATATAAATTTAAAAAAGTTTCTTCCTTTTCAATTACCTATTTTACTCTCTTCGTAGGATTATTAAAACTTATCTCATTTTCGTATAGTAAAAAAATAAAATTCCACAAATTATAAGATATTTAACCACATAATTAGATAAAAGCATGGCTTTTATAAAATAAACTATTACAAAGTTATTAATATTATATTTCCAAGTAATTATTATTATTTATAATTAGTCTTTTTTTAACTTTTAATTCATTCAAAACATTTACTGTAAGATTTTTATACCAACTCATTACATTAAAAGGAATTACATTTTAGCTAAAAGAGACCAAATTTAAATTCGAGTATTTAGATTAAAAATATTCATTTTTATTTAATATAAACTATGATCTAGAGACATTGTGAAATGTTAATTCGTTTAACAGTGATCAAATTTATAATCTGATTTAACATTTTCTGCATCATTTAACATTTTTAAAAAAGAATGTTATTTTAAGTTATCACTAAATCTCATCGCACTTTCAAGTATTAAGTTGAAAGAGTTCATAAATTTTACAGTTTTAACGCTGATAAATAAAATGCAGTATTTTTACTCACTTTTACACAGTAAGAATTACTTATTGTTTTTGTGCCTTTACACACTTCCTTAAGAAATACATTATTTTATTTTTAGAATAAAATTATAATAATTACTTTAGTCTAAAAATTAAAAATAAAGATAAATTCTTTACACTATTTTAACACAATTAGTACAGAATTAAAAATAACAGTTGGATTATAGAAAATTTATAAATGAATTGAGACTACAAATATTAGAGCTCGTTTTCTAAACCTATCCCTAAAATTTGTCAAACGGTAATTGATTTCACTTATTGAAGCTGTCCAGTCACATGACAACGGAAAATATAAAATATATTGCAATTTGTACTACTTACCGAAGCTTCGTTTTGCTGAAATTTTAGAATCTCTTGTACCCAACTAGTGATCAGAATCTCGGTAGAACACTTACTTATATTTACTGAGAATCTCTTGCGATAGGGTTTTAAGAAATTATTTAAAACTGTGTTTCCTATGAAAACAGCTCCTGCTTATTAGGAAATTCATATGCATACATAATTGTTAAAGTTTATTTAATGAAACCATAATATCGTCCAACCACAAATAAACAGAAATTATTCTTTATATAGTTCAGAGCTCCTTGAATAATTTCTAGCAACAAAAACAAACATTTTTACTTTGAATAAATAAAGTCATTAAAAAAAGGAAATTTTCCTAGTTAACCATAAAATGGTACATTTATTTATAATCAAGCTTTGCCATCATGTTCTTAAATTAATAATCATTCTTCTCACGGTTCAGTGCTTATTGACCATGTTCTATCAAAGAAAATAAGATTCATGAAAAAATATATTAACTAAACCTAGCAAAGCAATTTGTTTTTAGAATTGGCACTAACTGACATGTTTGCGCTCTTGTAAAATGAAATCGAACTTCCTAGGTGATTTTTAAAACTACCTAAAATAACTTATTCTTACACAAGTAATTCCTCTATCCCCACATTTTCCTACTAGGTAAATAAGGAAATCAAATGCATCAACAGACCATCATTTTCTGCTGAAAAAACTTGATAGTTGAGTTTATACTTAAATATTATTGGAACTGCCACCAATGAGTCAAGTGTTAGAAATTTGATTCTACTCTCGATTTTAATTTTAATTTTTTTATGCCAACTTATCCTTATCTTTATCCTTAAGGCCTATGATATCCGAACTTGAAATGCATGAAGATTGCCATAGATCTCTTTTCAGTGATCCCATAAAGATCATACGTAATATCGGTCATTTTATGATTCCCTTTGTCGTATTTACATAATGCAAGCTTTTAGTGCCTTACTCCAATGGTAGTTTTGCTACGTCATAAGAATAGTAATAAATTAACATATGCAAACTAAATAATATTATTTCGATGATAATTTTAGTGATCTAATTTTTTAGCTCTCCTAAATGCTCACGAAAGTTAAATTTAAACTTAAGCAACATCAGATATGTCATTAGTCAATGCAGTAACTATATATTAAATACTACACATATGTCATTTTCGATAGATTATTTCCTTTTCAACACCTCACTTATGGTGGAAGGAAAAAAATATCCTATTCCATAAAATTTACTTTAAGTAATGAATCATACTCTACCAGTTTTGGTTGATACTGTCCCAAGTATTCTATAGTTAAGCTAAAATATGCATATATTTATGAAAAAGATTCAGCTTAAAAAAATTCTTGAATTACAAAGCTTAATCCTTACTCTATCATTCTCTTCTCCCGCTCGGGAAACAAACACAACTTTTAATACTATCATTAACTGTTTTCTTAAGGGTCATTAATATTAAATTTCCAGTTTCCAAACTCATACATTTTCGAGTAAATACACTCCAATTCCTAGAGATGTTTCTTCCTTTATTCCCTTTGTAGAATTCCAATTATCCGAACTCCGTTTATTCGAATAGTTGATTATATAAATCGCTTTGAGAATTTCAGAAAAATAAATTAGAGTGAAAAAAAGAGAAAAAAATGAGAAAAAGGAAAAAGATTAAGAAAAAGAAAAATAAGAGAAGGCACAAGATGAAAAAGAGATAGACATGTCATTTGAAGAATTCAAAAACAATCTTTTGAAAATTCCTGGATATTCAGAAGTTAGTGCTGATGATATAATAGAATGGATTATAAATGAAACTCTAGATTTCAAATTGCAAATGATGGTAAACTTATTGTGAAAGTGTTGATTAAGAAGATGACTTTAATATTCAAGTTGAAGCAGGCACGAGACCATCAAATAGTGAAGTATTTGCCAGTTTTGAAACTGCTTTGAAGGGGGTGGAGCATCAGCTTGAGTGTGACCGCATGTAAATTCGCATTGTCAAGCCGATACGCGACTTGGCTGTCCGAAAACAGATGAAGGCAATGAAACAACTAACTCTAAAAGAGATGTTCAGCTAGCAATGACTTTCATTTACAGTACTATACATACTGTATGAGTGAACAGCACTTGTAAGTACCTTAACATGTAAAAGTGCTATTTTTTCACTTAATTGATTAAAAGTTCTATTTCTTTAAAAATATGCAATTTTTTCTCTCATTTCAAACATACAATGACTATAATTCAAATAGACCTTTTTTCAAAAAAATCCATTTATCAGAATTTTTGATTATCCGAATGGGTTCCGATCCCAATTGATTCGAATAATTTGAGTTCTACTGAAATACGAAAATAAAAATGAAATGCACGAAAAACCTTGCATTTTAAAAATGAAGTTAGTAATTATTTACAAAACTAATTTAAAATAAAAACTTTCCTACGAAATGAACTACTAAATAGATCAAAAACTCGTACTAAATGGATTAAATTTCCAGCTTAAGCGGTTTTTTAAATTGAAATATATTCGCTCTTTATCAAACACAAACACTTTTTTAATAACGAATTATTTTAAAATGATAAGAAATATAAACTCTACATTTTAATCGAATATATCAAGATGATTCTGTAGAGTTTAAACCAGGGGTGGGCATGCGATCAACCGGTGGATTTTAGGGTGATTGCCGATGCTAATTTTTATGATCCGCATACCTAAAAATCCACCTGTTTACCCCCTCCCCGATTGTCTTTGAAGTGGATCACCAGACAAATAAAAAAATCTAAAGTAGTTCCTGATCCAGAAGAGTCTGCCCACTCCTGGTTTAAACAGACTTAATTTTATATAAATATATAAATTCTTCCGAAGAACATAAGAAGCTCTATAAAAATGCTCGGCAATATAAGAAATAAAATTTTCGTTTCTTTAAATTTTAATTTAGTGGGAATTTTAAAGCTTTATTTATGCACTACAGATTCCACTAAGTTAATCAGATACCCTGTATCTATTATTTGTATTATGAATCACATTTGAGATGTTTGAATCTAAGACTTTTAAAATTCTTCGATCGAAAGAAAGAAAGTTTTCGAAAGATTAGAAAAGTTAATAGTTTAAATTTTAAAGATAGAATATTTAAATTCATAAATCCTGAGAAAGTTTTGGATTTAAAAAACTTTTATCCAAATAAACTTTTTTTTTATAATTAGAATCGTTGGTATCCTCAGTTAAAAAAATCTGTAAGTATTTTCATTCAAAATTTAAATAATAATTTAACAGAAATTTAACAAAAATATTTAATCGAAGCATTATATTATTAATTGAAGCAATCTCATTATTAGATTCTTCGAGAATTTTTTTCCAGTATATTTTATTTATCTTTTTTATTCGTTATTTTATTTTGAAATTTTTTATTTATAATCATCACTTTTCATGCATTCAGACCTTATGTAAATTTAACACTTGTATATAAATCAATAACCAAATTTTTTAGCGAAAATCCTAGAAATCCTCTTTTTAACTCTTAAAAGCATTTGGTATCATTAAACTGAAATAAATCGGAGATTAATTTGCAACATCTTTCAAATAACTCTTCGTCTAAATAAAATTCATTTTATTGACAGTAAAATAAACAATTTGTAACTATTTTTTTGTTTGAACGTAAATTTATTTTCACTTTTGAAAAATTTATGTAGTTTTTATCAATTGCTTCGTTATATGAATTTTTCATGTGATGTATCTTTTAATTTATACTTTAAAACAAATTGTCATAGCGAGTTTTTTAGTAAATTCTGTAAGTAATAAAAATGATAATAATTTGATACATTATTAACATTAATTTTTCAGTGCAAAAAATTTACAACAACCACCTGTTGAATACTAATTTCATGTAATCCATAATATTATCTCATAAAATTAATGAATACCATAATGTTTTTGAGTACATAACTGGTCAATAATCGTATTTAAATTTCTTCAAAAGTATTTGTAACCAATATGAAATTTAATAAATTGTTCTCACATCAATAAATAAAATTTCAATTTTTTTTTCCTCCTAAGTTTAGGATAAATTTTTTTAAAAAAAATTTATATTTATGCTTTATTTACAATTTGATAGTTACCACACCTATTTTCAATTAACATCAATAATCGTTCTTTCTTTCTTTTTCTGACATAAAGGAAGGAATCTGAGTATTGCGCTTAAGCAAATATTATTAATGAGGTAGAGAAATTTTTAATTATTAGGTTCGAGTTCAATACGTTTAATTTTTAAATTTCTGAATTTATTCTATGCATAAAACCATAAATTAATTCTTAACATAAATTGCGACAAAAAGGCCTTTCTCACATCAATGCATATGAGCTAATGCTTAAATATTTTATATAACAACAAGGACTTATTTAAATAGCCAATATTATGACAGAAACTAAATTTTTGTTAATTTCTTAATTCAAGTCTTTAATTAAATTTTTAAATTAACATTGTAATATAAAAAAAAACATATGCAAAGTTCTTTGCACTGATTTTTGACATCACCATTCACATTTCAATCATAGAAAGGAAACAATAATTCATATTTAAAAAAAAAATACAATTACTATTGTTTTTCTCGAAGATTAATTTCAAAAATCTTATTACAAAAACTCGATAAAATAACTCGATAATATAAAAAAATACTACTTCTGATGACTACCAAAATTATTCTTTAAAAAAATACTACTTCTATAACTACCAAAATATGTTGTAATTGGTTCTAATTATTTTTAAATGATTTTATTTAAATCCTTTTATTATTTTTTTTAACTGTTTCTTCAATTTATAATCATGACAACATATTCTAAAACCAAACTGAATATTTGTGAGGATGTATGCATTGTATATCACTATAAAAATGAAAATATTGGCCGCAAATAGTTCCAGTTCTTCATACAGATGTTTTTCATAACTTTCAAAATTTTTATATACTTATTATTAACTATCAAAACTATTATTACTTAGTTATTATCAATCCTCCACCATTCAATAAAACATCATAGCAAAATATATTTGAATGATATTATAATATATATTTTATGATCAGGTTATTTTTAATATATTCGTTATCAGCTGAAACATTTATAACCCATACATTTATTTTTTCATTTAAATTAAAGGATAAAAATTAAATTTAAGCATTATTCCACCTAATTGATAAGCGATATTATATAATTCACTGCATTCAACATTTTTTTAAAGTTTTAACCATGTTAGCTGCAATTTATGGACTTTTTTTAATGGATTTGCACAGATATTAAAATTTAATTAGCAGAAATTTTTTATTCAAAAAATAATAAATCTTGAATTTTTTTTAAAACAAAGAAATATATTATTGCTTTAAAAATATTAAGAATCCAAATGTTTTAGAGGCTAATATATTCAAACTGCAGATTTTAGACTCAACATTGATCATTTTCCAGTTGAAAATTAAAATCAACTAATCAATAATTAAAATTATTTTACAATTTTTCATAATGGATATCGCTAACCATGCTAATTTTATTCAGAAATTCAATTTGCCTTCTTATAAATAATGCTTGTTAAATGTAAATATGTAAATAATGCTAATAATGCTAAAAGGTTGTAGATAAATTTCCCATTTTCAGTTGTATTTTATTTTTACTAAAGATAATTATTCTTATAATTTTTACTTGAGACATGCCTTTCTCCTAGCCATGAATATTTATTCTATAAATCAATATTATTTTTATACAAAACAATAATATAGTTAAAAACAACAGTATTCATTAATAATTTTATTTATGCATGTATTCATATTCAATTTATTTTCTCATCACTTGATTTTGAGTAATTCATGGCATTATTAGCTACATTATGTCAGACTACAATTTTCATTTTCTTTGAAATCAGTTAATTCATTCAATAACTAATTAAGTTTGAACTTTGAACTTATTTCAGATGAAATAGATATTACAAATTCATTTCAGATGAATTAGATATCGCAAATTCATTTCAGATGAATTAAATATCAAAGTCATAGATTTTACGCCTTCGGTAATCATCTTTTGCGTAAATCATAATTTTTTTCCTTGATTTATTATTTTTCCATTTATAAAAGTCTTATATTCCTGGAAATTATTTTTGTATTCAAAACAAAAATATTTACAATTCACAATAATCATAATTTCCAAGACGGCTGTATTAAAGAATAAATGATGAAGCTATGAATTGTAAGTATTTCTGCAAATATTTTTTGTTTCATTATGTCGGCTAGTAATGCTAAGATCATTTTCAGCCAATCAATCAAGTTAATTTTTGATTGCATCATTTTTATGTGAATGGTATCAGTTAAAAAGTATATTTTTAACTGTACCTATACAAATATCTAGTAAATATTTATATAAATACCTATATAAATATCTAGTAAATATTAAATTTTATAATCACTTTAAATAGAATGTTCAAAATATCATTCGAATAAAGTATTTCATACAAAAATAAATCATTTTACTTTACACCTTTATATCAAATTCCTTTTGATGAATTATTGGAATTAAAATTATTTGAATAAAATATGACTAACAAAAAAAATCAGGGAATTCGATTATTTTCTTTTCATTTTTCCTTCAAATTATAGCCTAATTGAAATTATTCCAAAAAAGACGCAAATTAACCAAAATTAATTTATTACTGTCCCCTGTGTTTTCTTCTTTTTACTACATCATTAGAAATTCATGATTGAAATATAAGCTAATATTAAATTACTTAATTAAAATAATTTAATTGGTTTAAATTTTTCTTACTTAAATATTTCCACTGAATTTATCATTTAAAGGATAAACTTATGTATAGGATTTTTGATAAGATATATCAAGCTGAACATTAAATTTTCTTTCTGATTCTTTATTTTGAAAACTGATAGTTTAAATTATGTAAAATTATTGAAATAAAATATTGCATCCAAAATCGAACTATTTCAATCCCTTATTACTTCAGAACAATATTTCATATTTAATGTTTCATTTGAATTGTAAGTTTGTATTAAATAATTCATTTAAATCATCAATATCAAAGTTATACGACTTAAATGTATTATTTCTTTTCTTTTATTTTTCTTTTGTAATATATCCTTGAATCAAAAACGGTTCTTGAAATATTTATATAAAAATCACATTTTATCTAATTTTAATACTTTATTACAGCTGAATTAACTTCGCCATAACGGGTAATATCATTCGCTTGCTCTTACAAAATAAAATATTCTTTTCGATTCTCGTTTTCACTTGTTGCCAAAAAATGCTTTAGTTTTTATTTTTTTATTTACAATGGTTTGCGAATAAGATTCAATAATTTTTTACTAAAATTATTACCTCTTTTAACTGATCACTCAATTTATAAATGGGTATTATCATTGTGTAATCACTGCATGTGTATAATCACTTAAAATGTATGCTGAAAACCAGAACTAGAATTGCGTAGTATAAATATTTCACTTCAACATTTTATTTTAATAATACTTTCTAAAGTTTTTTATTAAATATAGATTATTAATTTTTAATATCTTATTTTTATTCATTCCATAAAATTTTAATGAAATGAATAGAATCTTTGAAAAGAATGTATAGATTTCTTTTTAATTTTCCCAGAGAAATTTTAATCGGATCTTAGACTTCTAATAAATTTGTCTAATTCCTATTTTGAATAATAAAATAGATTTTACTTTTCCTAACTATATTTGATAACTATGCAATACTAACAATATATTTAGAAAAATATTCTCGTGTTTGAATTTTATATTTGTTTAGTAATCAAATCTGAATGTTTCAAATTTACTGTTACGAAATACTTTTTATGGATAATTATAAATAATTTTTAATAAATTTATTGTTTAATCAAATTGTTTTCTTTTCAGCTATTTAATATATTGGAAACAATTTGATTAAACAATAAATTAATTGTGAAATATTTATATGCGCGACTAATTAATTTTCGAGAGAATATAAAAGTTTTATTCAAGCAGTTTTTATTAGTTTTTATATTAAACTTTTTAGTGTCATGTTTCCGATTTTTGTTATCGTTTGAAGCTACACTTCGCAAAAAATTGTCTCAGTGATATTATGATAAATAAAACTTCAAAATTCTGAGTTAAATTCATAAAATATTTTAAAGCTATTTATCAAAATATACTATCAATTACGCATTTCAAAGTTTTTTTCCCATATATTATGAATTTCTCCAATTAAATTAATTCGTTTTATATATAACACAAATTTAACTTTTTAATAAGATCTCAAGCAAATTTAGATTTTTTTAAAAAAAATTAAATTACTACATACATAATTTATTTTTACAACAAAAGTTTTAGTGGAAAAAATTTGTTAACTTAAAATCAATTCCTTTCGAATATTTTTTAAACATACGAAAGTATCTTAAACAAACTTCTTTAAATAACCCTCCAACTGGGATATTTGAAAAACTTTAAAATAAATTTAACAGATAAATTATTTTCGAAAATTTTGCGCCTAAATACTAGTTATAATTGTACTAAAATATAATTTATATTTTTATATTTTCTGAAGCGAAAGGAAACATCTAAGAATAAATGGTAAGTTTTCTTGTTCTTTAATTATTATAAAAAATATTTTTTTCCATTCACGATTATAAATAAATCCAATGGTTATATTTAATTACGAACATGAATCATTTAAGTATAGCCATTTTCCATTGCCATTTAAGCCACAAATTCTAACTAAATTTTTAAAATTCTAATCCCTAGAAATATATATATTATGTACTTTTATAATGATAAAACATGTATATTATTTCAAAGTAAAAATATATTATAAAATATAGTGTTAAAGATTTTATTTATTCTTTTGTAATTATGAAAAAATAATTCTTTCCATACAAATAATACTTTTTTAATATAATTTTATTATTTTCATTATTTAAGAAATGGTTTTTATGGAGAAAAGATACTTCCTTTTTTATCTCCCCCCCAAATGCATGCAATTTTCCAAAACAAACAAAAATAATTATTTTTAATAAAAATAACATAAATATAAAAATCAATTATAGTCACTGATTTTAAATGTTATTCGATTATTTTATTTCGACAGTAAATTAAAATAAAAAATATAAATCACATGAACATTTGATAAAAAAAATTGTACTTTTAAATTTAAAAAAAATAATAATAGCTTTTTGCATGATGCACACAATAATTTCAAAAAAATATTTAAATTAAAATATTTCTTTTTATTACTGCTAAACTTACATTAAATAAGTCATTAATAAAATTTTAATAAATAAATACATAAATACTTGAATTTCTGAAATTTTATGTCAAATCCTTTAATAATATTCAAATGTTTTTTGTACATACGACTGTTTTATTTAAACAAAGTTATAAAATACAAACATATATAGTCTATTTGTATAATATGAAAAGCTTTCAGTATATTATTTTAAAATTCAAAAAATAATTACATAAATACTGTACAATATAGTTTTAAAACATTAAACTAAAGCTGATGATTTGGTGGCAGTAGAAAAATATATTAAAGTAAGAGAAAAAATATTTATTTCATGAAAATAAACTTTCATGCATAAGTTAAAAATCTTTGAGCAATAAAAATCATTCAATCATATTTCATTATTTTTCATCCGTTTTGATTGGCGCTTTAATGATAAGCCTAATCGAGGACGGGACAATCCTCATCACCGGATAAATATGTGCCCGGAACACGTGGTTTAAGTTGCCGCGACCCGTAAGTCGAGAACAGCAGCGATCGTCTGCTAAGAACGGGAGTGTACGAGAGAGCTACTCACCTTCGAAGATGAATCTCTGCTTGCGGAGCTGCTGGTGGAAGGCTGGTCCATAAATTCACTCCCATCCCCAGTGTCTTGAGCACTTGCGGGACCTTCGGCCATGCTACACAGTTCCACAACTCAAATACAACACTTCCTTTTTGCGCGAAAGAAAATTTTACAGCGGAGTAATGTAGTGCCTCACGTGCATCGCGACATCTGTGACATAAAACGTGTGGGTGTGAGTTCGGAGAAAACGGCTCTCAGCTGAGGAGACCAATCGCTCAGTCGAACTTCGTCTGGAACCTTGCGGACTGGGCAATGGGCTCTTTATGCGAAATAGAAATTTTCGGACGATCTCACTTCAGAGGTTCGAATTATTTTTGGAAAAATAAAATCGTTTTAAATCTCGTTAATTGTGAGATAAATTCGATATAACTTTATATTCTTCTATTAGTAAAGAAATTGATTTCTTTAGAAAAAAAATTTTTTTTCGAGTAAGAAAAATCGTTTGCGAATTTACTCTTCGAAATTTTAACCGTTGAACATAAATAAACTTAAGTAATGCATCACTCACGTAACAAGTACAACAAGGCACTGAGGTCGAGATTATGAAAACTTTATCTAAGTTTTAAAACATTAGAAGTGCATGCTATTTTTTATTGAAAAAATTAAATGTAGGAGAAAATTTTCAAAAATATTTATCAAGTCATTTTTGACATTTAAAAAAAATAAAACATTTTTTTTTTAGTTTTTTTTCATATTCATTTATTTTTTTTTTCAGAAAAAATTTAGAATAAATAAACAGATTGTTTTCTAATAAATAATAGAGATTATGAGAGCATAAACAAATGAAAATAAAACGCGAGTTTTCACCAGCGCAAAACTTTTCCTCTTGGTCGCTATTAGTTTCCTGTTTGCGAACTTCGTCCCAGCTGAGCGAATCCTCATCATTTCCATGCAATATCCGAAATTTGCATTTTCAAATGCATTCTCTTCATGCATTTCTCAGCTACAAGCTCTGTACATAATGCGATGCAAAAGAGCATTTGGAGATTTTTATAATCGAAAAAAATAAATAAATAAGACTTCACAACAAACGTCCGAAAACCGCACAGCGAAGTCCGATGAGGCTCAGCGCCGAAAATGATGTTTCACTTTCCTCCGAGCTCTACTACTTACAGTGACTGTTTCTCGCGATGCAGAGGTTGATGGTTGCAGAAAAACAATTGCACACTATTTTTTCTCACATGCTCTGGGGCTAAAAACACACTTAGCTTAATCCTGGAACTTTCATGGAGTAATCCTATGCAGCATTCGTTGCAACTCGTCTTTAAAATCATAAAATTAATTTTATAACTGCATCCTACTTATACGACCGCCCTACGGAAACTTACTATGGTGCACGTTCTGCGCCGTAGTAATGCGCTTTAGCATGCCTCTCGAAAAAAGGTCGGAGTCTGGCCGGTGACGTCGGGAATACCCGGGGATTTTCCCCGGGCCTCGTTTTCACGGGGATGGTGCAGGTGCTGCTGCGTTTTAAAACACACGCATTGGGCTGCACTTACAATGGGGGAGGTAGCTTTACTCTAACTGAATGCGACAGATAAATCAAACAATCTTGATGAATATGATGAATCAAGTAATATATGACTGTTAGAAATTAATTGATATACCACAGTACAAGATAGTTCTTCCATCAAATGTATTAATGAGGTTTGTGACTGTCTTCTGTGACTTAACCCTGAGAGAGTTTCTCGAAAGTAATGTGAGTTTCAATTATTAATTTTCGTAAACGATAACTTTTATTATTTATATTTTCACATTTTATCACTTAAGTACCTTAATGTTCGTGATTTTAATTAGTGTTTTTACTGTAAAAGTGACCGTCTGCAGTTTCTATGGAGTCGCCATTGGCCGGTCCTATTATATCAAATCCCCCCTTTTGTAAAATTTATTTAAAAACACTCTTTTTTTGTTGAATTTTCATTAATTCTTTCCTGTATATAAATCATTATTCGATTTTTATGATTAATTTTGCATGCTTCATGCTCCAAACTGTAAACTAAGAAAGATTTCTGTGTTTGTTTACATCCGATTGATTTTACCCGGCTCCCGGCCCTAGTTTGCACGTGTTCCAGTGACCTAGTTTCTGCAAACCTCTTGCATATCTGATTAAAAGGCTCTTATAAATAACCTTGCTAGGGGTTCAGATTTTTTTCTTCGATATAGCTCTTCTACATTTAAAATAGCTCTTATTAGCCGTAAATTTTTATCTTTACCAACCAAAATATGAAGTTTAACTATTTAATTTATGTACATTCTCGAAAAACTGAATTCTTCAAACTATTCGAATTCAGAAAACAACGTACAAAATATGGACGCATATCGACATTAGTAAACATTTTATTTGCAAAGGCATCAATATTTTTTATGAAAATTTCTTCATAATAATAATAAATATTTGAATCTTTCGGTGCATTTTTTATTTCAATAAAATTTACGTAAAAAATTATTGTTGCGCATAACTAATTTTTATTGTTCCTGTCTACCTGTTCCATCTTATTTTTTTTTTCTTGTTTGGCAAAATGATGGTATTTTTTTTTTCTTATTTTAATTACCAAAAAATGCATAGCGTTTTGCTGCAAACAGTTATTAATAACATCAATAAATCATTGTTTTTAATTTAAATTATTTGAATATAACATTAAACAGATTTTTGAGATGTAAACTAGAAACATACATGAAGAGCAATTAAGGACACTAATTGCAGCAAAATCATCAATAATAAAAAAGGAAAATATTTTAATGAAAAATTGTTCGGTCACTATGTATAAAAGAAATCTTGCTAATGAAATAGTTTTTAAAAACTAAACTTTGCTTTAAATTTGCTTATTTTGATCTTTTTTATATATGTATATATATTATCATTACATAGTAATTCTTGAGTTAAGAAATCTAAATATTTTATGCAATTATATTATAAGCATTAGCAGTAGAATACATAAATTTTTAGAATATTAATTTTACATATTGTGCATAAAACTAAATAATATGTGAGATAAATATATAATTTGTCTGAAAAGTAGTTTTTTAGGTGTAATCAAATTTTTCATGATACACAACGTAAATGAAAAATGTGGCTACTATAAATAGAACTGTATTGCAGTTTGATAATATGTGAAAAGAGAAGTTTTGGTTTTATTATAAATTTGATGATTATATTTTCCTAGGTTTGTTCCAAAAGCCCCTATTATGTAGAAATAGCTAAATATGATACTTTACCTTCTAATTTATAATATATGTTGTAATTGTACACTTTTATCATTTTTTAATATATTTATACATTTAATCATAGGGTGGAATATTTATACCTTTTGGAATTAATTTTTGGAGAACTATACAATTACTATTTTATTTATCCAGAATAAAAAAAATTAAATAAATTCCTTTTTAATCTGTTACTGAAATTTTGTAACATATATGAACCAAAAAAAGCATGTGGTGTATTTATAGCTTGTCACATATCAAAAATTCTAAATCATTGATTAATTTTTTCTTATGTGACTACATTACTTTGTTCTAAACTTGGGGATAATCACATAAAATATTTGCCTTATTGTGATTTATTTATTCAAAATAATATAAAGGATGTTATTATTTTTTTCAACATCTGTAATTTTATTGATTTGCTTGGGTTGTTTTGGATTCCTTTATAATTGAAATTTACAATCACAATTTTATAATTTAAACTTACCATCTTAATTTTTACTTTATTTTTTAATAAGGAGTATACAAGTTCAGTAAATTCATTACTTTATTTGTTTTGTTCTCTTTACTTTTTATGTATAGTTTTCATATTTATTAAAATCTTCATTGTATGGAATTAGGTAAACTAGTTTAGAAATGTAATGCCATCATCCACACTCACAGAATACCAAATGGAAAGTTTTTAAAATTAAAAATATAAGCTCTCTATATATCTTATTATTATTAATCTTTCCTTAGTGAAGTGCAACAGTTGGCATAAATTGTGAATGAGCTACTATGCTTAAATTAGTTTAAAATATTGAAATTATATACTTTAAAAACATGCATGAACTATACAACCAAGAAAATCAAAGACAATGTTTCCAGAAATATTTTATGATGTATATCTTGTTTAATTATATTTAACTCAGATATTCACAGATTTATCTAAGTAGAGAACCAGAATTTTCTTGTAATACTTTTGCCTCATAATATCTATTTGGTTTATCATTATGTGTATTGTACCTATTATATATATTTCATAATTGTGTGTGTGAATAAGAAAATAAAGACAACTTAAACATTTTTAAAAATTTTATTTTAAGATATTGCAAATTTTTAATCAATAATAAAAATTTAATTAGGTAAATCCTGCAGGCTGGTATGGATTTGGCAGGAATTGGAAATTTTTATGCCAAGAGCTGCAAAACCTTGTTGACCTACATTACACCACTTAGTAAAATATCTGATTTTTGAAATCACAATCTCTTGCTATTTTCGTGATTTTAAATGTTTCATTATATTTATTTACCAGAAAAATATTACAAAGCATAATTTTTTTACAAAACATATTTTACAAAGGTTATATATTACAAAAAACTAAATAATTCTAGAAATCAATTCTTTTACTTGTCAGTCAATAAAATATGCATGATATCCTAAATAATTTTTTAATTAAATTTTTATTTAATCAAAAGAATACAGGCAATTTAAAAAATTCATATATTATAATATCAAGCAGATATTAACTGTGTTATAAATCTAAATCATTAACGTAAATAACATATTTTTATGAAAACTCTGATTTCTTATTAACTAAACAGTGGTGCCCATCTTAAAAATACATCTGTTGCAAAGCAATCTAGCACAGGAGAACAACTGGACTATAAAGCTAAATCAATAGTGTAAATAATATACATTTTCATGAAAATTCAAGTTTCTAATTGACGGAACAATAGTGATCACCTCAAAAAAAATTTGCTGCAATCCAATATAGCACGGCAGAAAAACTGAACAATAAAGCTAAGTCAATGATGTAAATAATATCTATTTTTATGAAAATTTGCTTTCTAATTAACTAGGTATTACCATTATATATTTTTTAGTTTTAATTAATCAAGCAGAACAATTCAACAAGTAACCTATATATATATATATATATATATATATATCTCAAAATTTTTACACTATAGTTAAAAAATTATATTATTTAGTGCATAAAATAACTAATTAAATAGAATAATGCATACAGTAAAAGCATTCACTGATTCATCAACTTTGAAAATAACTTTCAAAATTTTAAATTACAAATTAAACAGCTTTATAAAATTATAACATCGTATTGGTTTATAAATTTTATGAAAATAATCAAATTTTCAAACACATATAATTATTTTAAAATAAATTTAGACGAAGTAAAATGCAACATAAGCTTTAAGGATTTTTTAAACTCCTTAACGAATTGTATATATTGGAATACATCATAAAATAGCTGAATGAATTTATTCTCGTTCTGTAATCTACAGGTTTGATATCCTCAGATTTAATCTTAATAATAAAATATCTTTGTGTATTATTTTGGTATATGTGCTTTTTGTTTTAGTCTGATGGTGAACCTGCTGCTTACTACGTAATCATTCAAATCGTAGTTGTTTGATAGCTATATTCTCATTTTGTTTCCAAAAATAATTTTTAATTGATGTTTCCTCTTTATAACAGGACTTGCTGAAAATCTAACTATACACAATTATGAAATTGCAAAGGGAGTAAGAACCGTCACGCACACACACACATCACTTGCTTTGAGACTGGAGTAATTATTTTTTATCGATGTCTAAATTTCTATCAAATTTAAACAGGTGACTTTTGCTTTCATTCTTATGTTACTTGAAAGCTCAATCAGAGATTTTTCTTGTGAAATAATTTTTTTGGAGCTTTAGTATAGAATAAATCTTGTACTCGTGCAAATTTTTTGTTTTAGTCCTTTAAGAAATACTTTATGATCCAGTTGATTGTGATTTGTGAATTTTAAAAAATATCAGTACAATATGTGAAACCTTATTTCCACTATGTTTACAGTATTGTCTTCTGTTGTGATACAAACAAACAGTTTTTGCCTCCATTATTCATTTTCCCTTTCTGTATATATAGTTTTTGCTAAAATCTTCTCTTTCAACTTTAAAATATGAATGTTTTGTCCCAAGAGAAATATTCAACATTGTTAATTTTTTGAATAAGTCAGGCAAGTACATCAGTTTCAGCAGAGAATGCCTTTCTTTACAAAATGGGGACAACTATGTGGTCATTTTCTTTCAAGAAATTGTAGGTTTCTTATCAAATTTTATAATTTGAAGTAAAACTGCCAATTGAGAAAAAACTAATTCAGTATATAAAAAAACTTGGCCACAAATCCTTGCTTTGTTTTTTGTAAAATTTACTTTTTAATAGCCTGGTTTTTGTATAGTTAAGAATATTATACATTCTAAATGAAATTCAATGGTAGATTCAGAAATTTGGATGCAAATACTTTGCAGGCTTATACTATTATCTTGATCTGTATTCGCGAGTTATGCAAAGGACTACCATCGGTGCAATCATAATTAAGTTGATGATACCAAAAATATTTTCTGTCTTTTAATATTCCTTAACATAACATTCATTAGTAATAGAGCCATTAATGAAATATGTACTAATCTGATAAGATCTGCTTTCTTATTATTATCTATAGCCTCGCCTCACCCAGCTATAATCTAAATTATTTTCTTTTAATTTTTTTCTATCTATTGATTATTGTGATCTTGAGTAGCATTCTAGATCATTCAATTGATTGTCTTGCTCGACAAAAGAATATATACTCAGAAATTTTCTCATACTTTCTCCTATTGTAATATTAATCTCCACAACTATTGGTAGAATTAATTCCTGAAAAACAGTGCATTTTGTTGTTCTACATGCCAGGATATACTATACATAAACATCTTTCATGCTGACCATCTAACTGTGATATATGCTTTCTCCTCAGGGCCCTTTGTCATGAAAACAGATATGGGCACTATAGGCCTCGATTCCATTGGGCTGTTGTGCTACTGAGTTTAGTTTTTATATACCATTATAATGGTATCAAGAAGTCATTTTTAATCATGAGATTTGCTTTGAGAAAATCATCTTTTTTTGTGGTATAAATCTTTTATATTTTTGCTAAACTATTGGCACGACTTCTCAACATTTGAAGGTAGAGCCTTTATTAACTTGAATCTATGTTGTTAGATGATAAATCCATCTTATTTGAAGCTTTTGGTAGATAGAGTGATCTTTAGAACATATTGTATACTGCAGTATTTTCATTGATTTCTGTTGAAAAAAAAAAGTTAAAATCCAAATATCTGTCTTATTTACAGTATTTTTTTATTTATTTATTTTTTTTTTAACATACATTGCATGTTAATACATGAACTTTTAACTTGTGCTTTTGGGTTTTTATCTTTTCATCAAAAAAGAATTTTTATGAAAAGGATACATGTATACAGCTATCTTAGATCATGGCCTGCAGAGCCAACTTTTGCAAGACAACAATGAGTGTAATTCTTAATAATCAGACTCTCTGAATATTCATAAGGAAGGTTACCTTTATTTCCATTACTGATTATGAAATATCTGAAGGAGAGAAGGCAAATGGAAAGAATATATAGAAGGTTAAAATTCATAGGTAAGTGCTAGGTTGCTGTTGCACTCTTAATTGAGAATGTTTTATCAACATTTTATAATGACTTGATAGTGATACCATGATAATATCTTGTATTGATGAAAGTAATTGTTACATTAGCATAGTTACAAATTTGTATGATTTGACCATAAAATGTTTGGCTTTTAGATGAATTGTAAATTCTTATAGCCATAGGTAAAATTGTATGGATTGTTAAATTAGTCTGAAAACTTTTCTGCTTCTTAACATGTTTGCTATTAATGATAAGATTTATGCTTCATACATATAAATAATTTTAAGGAAGAAAAACAAACATTTTATACTGCTTAATATATTTTTAAAAAAGAATAGTGTTCATGGTCTTGTTCTAAGAGAGAACCAATTTTTTAAATTTTAAAACCCATTTTCACACATTTTTGTCATTTTAACTGTTAAATAATTGCTTTAACTTTAATAATTATTAATATAAAAAATTTTTTTAATATATCATTTTTAAAACTATGCAAAAGTCTGTTGAGCATTAGAAGTTGAATTAGTAAGCATTTGTGCTATTTCAGTTTTGAAGCTTTATTTTGTTAAAAGTATTTAATAAAAATTGGTTTAAAAGAACCTGCCATTGTTTTGTAAATGTTTGTATTTACTTACAGTAAATATTTATTGACATAATATTAATTGCATTGTGCACATCCGTCTGAGACGTGGAAAAATTTATATGATTTTAAATTGGCAGTATGCATTATAAAGTAATTTACATGTTTAGAAATATACAGAAAGTTAAATTAGATATCAAGCATGTATTAAATATTTTTCTTAATTTACATACGTAAAGATATAAATATATATATAACACATTATTTTATGTGTTTATCAAAAGCTATTTTTCTAATATTTTAAAATATAAATAATGCATCTTACATTTCAAATATGAGGTCCTAGAATTAATTAAACAGTTTGTAAAAAGGTTTTGCTTTTATGCAGAACTTCAAAAAATCTGGTATTAGTATTGATATCATCTAGATTATATGTGTACAATTTTAGGTTCATAGTATTTTTCTTGCTGTATAGAACACATCAGTGATTAAAGATGTATTTTTGCCTAAAATACCAAATAACTATATTTTGGCAGTTATGAAAATATTACTAAAAAAGTAACAACTTAAGCAATTATATTTATCTAAATTAGTGAAAATAATTAATTTAATCTAGTACTATGTTATTGCACAATTCATGGGGAAAAAGTTGCAAGAGCCCTAAAGAGTTTAGATTTAAAAAAAAATCTAAAGTCCAAGATCTCTATATCTCAAAAAGAACTTTCAATGCGTGGAGTGGAAAGTACGAGTTAAAAAGATCTTCAGCCCTGCACTTCAATCAGGATATCGGGAAAGACATCCATTACAAATCCCTAGAGATTTTCAAAAAACCGTACCATATCTTATGTTTTCCCATGCAAGCTAAAATTAACTTAAATCTTTTGCAACTCTACACCAAGACAGAACCTGTCACACAAATAAAAGTGAAAGGCGACCACACAGTCAAAGAACTCAACTCCAGACTTAGCAATCGCCTGTACGGATGGCTTTTCCATACAGGCGACTCTAATCTTGATAAAGGTGGAGTGAAAATCCTCTTTTTTAACCCAGATGGTGAGCAGGAGTACCACAGTATTCCTGTTGGGAAAATTGCTTCCAACTATGCTTGTGAGCCGACCATAAGTTGGAGATTGATCTGTCTAAAGTTGATTAGGTATCTAACGGTATCATTATTTTTCTGACACAAGATCAGCATTACAGACGTTACAGAGAGATGAGTGTCAACTCAGTCCTAAGATTATAAAGCTAATCCACAAAATCATTGCTATCCAAAGATCCTGCACCTTTCAATTGATACCGGCACATGTTGACCCCTGGCAACGAGGTACAAATGAGCTAGCTAAAGAGGCCCGTAATTCTCCTCAGGGACCCATATACTTGACTCTCATTGACACCAATGAAATTGCCAGCCAAAAATTAATTTACCAGCAAGTTAAAAAGTTTTCCATTCCAGAATTAAATAATAACAGAACCATTTCAACTATAATAGCCAGACTTAGAAAAAACACTTTAAAGTCATGAAAATTTCTGCAGATGTACAAAGGAGTTACACCAGGCTTTATCCTCACTCCCTGGATGACACTCAACTGTCTCAACAGCACATCTTTAGCTGTCTGTTAACGCTAGCCAAGCTTTATAAAATTCAGCATAAAGGATCCTGTGGAGCTTCTTTTTCAGATAAAACTGTAGAGAGTTTCAGGGTTGTCTTTGACAGCTTTGGGGACTTTTAGGGTTTTTGCTCATATTCATGGACACATCATCACCACTATGCTATTTCATACCATATAATAAATACCAGTATTTTTATACGATTGCCAAAATGACTACTTTTTTGCAGTTTTAAAAACTATTTTTTTGCTCCCTCCTTACAAAATAGTTGTTGAAATAAGCCTTTATAAAATTAAAATAGAAAATTTAGAATATTTTGATTGTTTCAATGTTGTTGAAATATATTATGGTAATTAGTGTCAGGCGTAATGAACTATATCATTATTTTGTGAAATAAGCCAAGTTGGCAACCGAATAGTTAGCTCTCTTGCCTTTCTTCTTCTTAAGGTTGGGTTTGTATGTCATTGGCACCTCTGCTTTAATCAGCATTTTGTACCATTAACTCCAAATCAAATGTTTCCTAGTTCCAGTTACTCGGGTCACCCACTTTATTAATAAAGTCCGATAACCCTTTAATGGAGTCTATGTGTAACTCTCTAGTATGGATAATGTCTAAAGAAGTTAATCTAGGGAGGGCAAGAGCCTCGCATTCGTAAATGATATGCTTGGCCGTTTCTTCTTGCGTATGACATTTCCTGCAGATAGGGTCTTGCTGAAACAATCTCATTTCATGGAGGTGTTTTTTGAAATAGTAGTGCCCAGTTATGAAGCCTACGATTATATCTTCTGCCTAGAGCATCTAAGAATTTCAAAGGCAATCCTCGCTGATGATCCACAGATAATACTTTTAGCATGGGTTTGACCAGGAGTGTTGAGCCAAGCTTCATACATCTTCCATCTCTACCATCTAAGAACATTGGTTTTTGCGGTCTTCAAACTGATCCCACAAAAAGGTTCTGGACCAATGGGAACAAAAGACGATCCTTGTTTATCAAGCTCATCAGCCCTTTCATTACCTTCGATACCTTTGTGCCCTGGCAGCCATACAAGGATCACCTTGTTTCTAATTGCCAGTTCTGTAAGAAGGTTTCTACATCCCAAAATCATTTTAGATTTGATTTCGAAAGAATTAAGTGCTTTTAAAGCGGCTTGACTGTCACTAAAAATGAGAATCCGCTTACCGTAGTAGCTCTTCCTCATATTTAGTCGCAGACAGTGGATAATGACCAAAACTTCTGCCTGGAAGACCGTAGCATATCACCCAAGGCATACAGACAGGCTGGTCTCTTGCCTTTGGTTCAACAGTTTGTGGGTTCAAATCCTACCTTGGGAATGGATGTTTGTAGTGGTTCGGAATCCACTTTAAACCATAGGGTCCCAGTCTAATTAGCCCTCGTGTGCAAAAGAGGACTGTTGAGCGACAAACAAACCAAACTTTTGTGAAATGAAACAAATTGATCCTTATTTTTAAAAAATGTTTTATGGAAATAACAAATTATGTAGTAAAAGTTAATGCATAAAAATAGAAAACTTATAATTTTGAAAACTATTACTTTTGTATTTTATTATGGGGCTTATAATATCAGATCTAATCAACCATTACCATTTTTTAAAATAAAACACAAATCAACATAAAATAAAAATTAAAGTGTATAATTTCCTTAAGTAATAAAGACTTATTTTGCTTCTATGCTGTGAATTTTACTTCATTATACATAAAAGATTTCTTTCCAATGCTATTTTTCTGTATCACTCAAAATACATGTCAAATATTAAGATAAGTCTAAATACTTGATATCAGTTTGGTAACTAAATAATCAACAGTTTGGTCTTTATTCACATGTTCAACTTTCACCTCAAAACTAAGTGTTCATAATGCTTTGAAACTGCAGTAGGTTAACCATTAGAGTTGAAGTGGGCATGCTGTGCAAACATTGTATTAGCAAACAAGAAACAAATGCACTGAAAACATCCTTAGTTTTCCATTTGATGTGTAGTGTCAAACTCAAACCTAAAAATGAACATCTGTTGCACCATAAATGCTCTATGAATTATTATGAAGCATTCATTGAAAGAATTAATAGGTATTTAACATGTATTTTTTACTATCAATTATAACTTCATTTGTATTGCTATATTCAGTTGTCTTAAAAGCATCTCCAATATTAAAAACTTTTAAATTGCTTTAAAAAGAAAAGTAATTTGTTGGAATCATTTTTAGTTGGGAGCCAAGTTTAAACTCATTCCTAAATGACAGAAATAGGAAAACAGTATTGTGTTCTATTAACTTATGACCAGCTACTTTTTACTTTATTTAATAAGCCACTGTTTAAGTAATAAATTCATTTGATATTTAAATTTTTGTACTATTTAAATAAAAGTAACATTGGCAACAATCTTAACATTTATATTATGCATAGAAACAATTTGTATATAAAATTCCTCGTAAGGTAACCTTTTAGAATATTTTCACTATCTTTATTTGATAATACGTTAAGCAGAATTGCATAATTTCCATAAATTAAAGTATTTTGCTTCATAAATAGACAATTCAGTTATTATCATCCTAAAAATGTTTTTTGGATTAGATCCTGCTTTTAACTGGGGATATTTTATATTTTTTAGCCTCTTAAAAATATTAAACAAATTTTTATGTTTAAAATTGTTATTAAATGGAAAATACTTACTGTTGAACAACTTAAAAATTATTGCAATTGTTTCTCATTTTTAATATTTATGTTTAAAGCAAATCATTGTTGCACTAAGCATGCTTTCCTGTACCTAGCCCTGAGTTGGGTTCTACCAGTTAAATAGAAGCAGCCATAAAGAGTCCTCGTGACTTTGAAGCAGGTACCAAGCAGAAGACCCCCATTACTTTTTTGCTACCCCTAGGAGTATCATTTCACTTGGTGGACATCAAGACCATGCCCAGTTTTAATGCACCACAGCCACCTTTAGTGAAGGCGACGGATTTTTGATTAAGCCTGACTTCAAACTCGCTACCTTCTGATAATGAGAACAACCTCTAACCAACCAGGGCACCATGGCCCTTAAAGCAAGTATTACATAATTGACTTTTCTTAATATACTTTTAGTTATCGAATCTCTTTTTACTGTTTTAGTTGTATCAGCAATATGAGCTGAATGCTCATTCAATGAATTCAATTAATATTAAACAATTAATAATGAATTATAATTTTGAGACAATTAAACCAAACAAATTTGTATTAAAAAATCTTTTGTTTCCAGTTAGAAGTTAGATATTTCTTGTGAAAAGAAGCAAAAAATATATATGTAGTAATTATAAATAATCCTTATTAGAACAAGATTATTTTCAAAATGTATTTATAATTTCCTTAAAATACTTTTTAAAAATCAAAGTTTCTATCCAAAATTTATATGTGAACAGGTGTTAATTTTGAATTTTTAATATTTTCCTTAAAATCTGCTTGTAATTATTCATCTGATACAATAATTGAACAAATATCTATTGGTATTGAAGAAATGCAAATATTTAGAATTTTTCTAGAATATTGCATCTCTAGGTTTTAAATTGCTTTAAATTTTTATTTGTGTCATGTGAGTATCAGTCCTGCCAAATTTTACACATTGTGTGTAAATTTTAATAGAGATTGTTAGGTTTCACACTTTTATAGATAGCATGGAACATTTTACACAATTTAAAAAATTTATAAAGAAAAGAATTCTTAAGTTCTGTTACATTGTTGTGCGGTCCTTTCAGATCCTTTTTAATTTGTATGGTTGCTGGTATTTTGAGGAAAATGCTTAATAATGAACTTAATAAATCCTAATTCCAATCTTTTAAAGATAGTTATTCTTGAATTTCCATACATCAAAACATAATCTAAATGAGCTAAATTTATTCAATGCATAGTTTTAATTTATAATTGTAATATCTCTTCTGGCTGTCCCTTCCCTCTCTCCCCCCCTATCATGTCAAAAGTCTAAGATGCCATATGTTCAACTTGAATCTCTAAAATATATTTTGTTTTTAAATATATCCAAAAAAGTTACCTGGCTAGAACAATATTTTACTATTTTTAATAGAGTATAATATATGAATCAGCGTTACTGATAATGTTGATCTGCTTTTTAGAAGAATGTTTTTTAAAAGTGAAATTGCTAACCGTTATGGATATGCTCAAACTTAAACTTCAGCAATTATTGAAAAATTACCATAGAAAAAGACGTAAAGATTTTTACAAATTTCACCATTTTCTACTGCATTTGATCATGGGTGATTTAAAATTGTATCTGATTTCCATAAAATTTTTCAATATAAATTGTCACAAATCTATTTAAATTACTGATTTCCACCTCCAAATTTATCAGAAGATTCTATAGAAAAATGTGAGTGCTTTATCTTTAAAAGTATTTGAACAATTAGAAATCTCTTTTCAACATTGTATGAAATTTGGTGCTGATAATGCAGCACTAATATGAGGAAAGAATAATGTTATAAACTTTATTGCTTTGTCCTCTTAGATATCATTTAATAGAGCTTGCCAAGAAAAATTTGCCTCTATCTTGCCAGTTAAAGATGTTGTGTTCATAAATGAACTTATTAATTTGATTTAAATAGTAATGACTATTATTTAAATAGAAGTTTTCTACAAAAAGTGTTTAAAAAAGTTAGAATTGTGTGCCACAGATAGTCATAGAATCCTTAAAAATGTGTTCATATGTTGACTTTACTTGCAAGAAGTCTTCAAAGGTTTCTTTGATCAATGGAATTAAAGTGTATATATATATTCAGAAAATCTTACATGTTACATGATCAGCATTCCAAGAATTAAAACTAATTCTGATGTGGTTGTAAAATGTGTCAAACCAAACTTGAAACAAAAAAGATGTGAAATGGAGTAAAAAATATTCAACGAAATCTCTCAGTATATATAAAGAGATTAAATTAAAATCTCAAAATATAACTCATCTTTCATTATGACTTTACATTTCCTACTCTACTGATATTTGAAATGTATTGCTTTTTATTGATTAAGGGATTTGTAATCCATAAAGATACATATAACCTCATTCTAGGACTGTTAACAAAGTGTTAACAGTCCTAGAATGTGTCCTGGATTGTGTAAAAGTAAAAGTTTAAGAATTCAGTAAAAGTTAGAAAAGGTTAAAGTTCCTGTTATAGTATTTAATTCTTCCAGTGTATAAAATCTTAAAAATAAATGTATTTAATTAAGAAAATTCTTTAATAATTATAGAGGTTTTTTTTCTATCTTTAACCTAAAATTTTTATTTGATCTAAAAGCTGTTATAAAAAGGTTATTTTATTTTTTCCTGATAATTTATTTTTCTGATGAAATTATTAAAATAAATATTTATGTAGATAGTAATTTAGTTTTATTTTGATGTGTGAAACATTCCCTTATAGTTTTTTTAATATTCAGAAACTACAAATGATAGTGTTCCATGAATCTGCAACAAAGTAAATACTTTTAATTGATAAATATTTAACTTAATTAAATTCTTAGAATCTGCATTTTAGTTTTTTAATTTAAACTGTAAAATTAAAAAAAAATTAATAACTTTAATTAAAAATTTAAGTAAGAAAGTTTATTTTGTAGATGCATATATTTTAACACACGAAAAATTTTATTAAAGATTTCTCTAAAAGTTGTCGGTTATGAATTTTATATAAAGATGATTTTCTGATATTGAAATATGATTTGTCTTTTCTAACTAATTATTAAATAAAATTTTCTTATGATTTTGTATTCCATATTTCTTTAATGCTTAGATACCTAGAATTATGTACATTAAATATAAAAGAGATTATTCATTTATTTAAAAAGTACTTTTATTTTATATAGTGTTATTAAATGTTTTAAAAGACAAAATGTGTTGTAAAACATAAATTCTGAAAGAATGCAAATCCTTTCTTTGTCAAGGGCGCATCAGACCTTGGGAACCATTGTCTTCCTCAGAGTTGATTTCCAGACCTTCTCCCCTTTGATAGAATCTTCCAATTTTTTGAAAATCTTCAGATCTGCTTCAAGCCAATCAAGTCATTGGACCCTTGATCTTTCCATTTTTTTGGGCTCAAGTTGATTGAGCTTCGAAGATCTTTTTGGTGGTTCTACCATCCTCCATCGTGATCAAGTGTCCATTTCAATCTTCAGAGTGAAATAAATTTTGTTGTGTCCGGCTCTTTATATAGTTTAAAAGAGAGAGAGAGAGAATGCAAATAATACATCAAATTAGCAGATTTTGCCCTTTCCATTAAAGCTTGATTTCTTATTTTAAGAGAAAAAATATGATAAATTGCCATTTACTTATTCGTAAATCTTGCATTACAACTTAACTGGTAAAAATACAAAAATATTTTAATATAATAAAATATATAAAGCAAATGTAAATGAATAACTACGTATGTGTAAAGAAGTATTATCATTCAAAAAACATTAAACTATTAATTATGTAGAAGATAAAGCCATTGAAGAAAATTATGAAAATTTAATATAAACTTTCAGATAGTCAGTTATTATAATAAAAATAATTATCTGTTCAAACCATTTGTGTACTTTCTCAAGTTGATGATGTTCAATTTTTTGTCAATTTCTTTTATAGTATTTAAAAAATTTTATTTTTACAGGTGGTTGAGAATAAATGAATATATATGTTGAGAAGATGGAAATTGAACTTATAGTCTAATTGCACATTTATTATAGTTAATCTTATTTAAATTTTACAAAAAACTAATTTCAATTTATAAAATGACTTTAAGTTTTAAAATTTTTAATGCTTACTGACATCCTCACTTCCCTATGAGATGAAATCAAAAGTTATTGTAATTAGGGCTGGATTTTCTGAATATTTCAAGTTAAGAAAAATTAAAAATCAATCTTTTTATAATTATGGAAAATTATGATTATATATTTTATTAACAAAAGGATGTTTCCTAGAATTCATGCGAGAAATAATTATTATAGTAAATACAGAACTATAGTTAAAAAAACATATCGATCTATAAAATATTATGAAATAGCATATTAGCTAAATTACCTCCACATGTATCCCAAAAACTATTAAATTACTACACAAGTCATTTCCTGATAATGTTTTTAGTGTTTTTTATTTATTTATTTAAACTCCAAAAAATTGTCATGAAACTAAAATTTACAAACCTTAACTTTAACACTGCTTACTTTTGTATTTAATTGTGTTGCCAAGGATAAAGAAAACATTAGGTTTTTGTATATTACATACATATTAACTTTCATAAATATGAATATTTTGATTGCATACTTAAATACATAATATTGTTGATAAGTGCTCTGCTTTCAAAGCTATATGTACAGTTCTAACTTAAGCATACTGTCCCCATATATATATATATATATATATATATATATATATATATATATATATATATATATATATATATATCCAGAAATTCTTTCTGTCTTTTGATTCACAGTTAATGAATTCAATTCTCCTCTCAAGCTTGGATATTTGTAATGGTTTGTAGTTCATTTTAAACTGTAAGTCCTAGTCTGATTAGTAAATTGTGTGCAAAATATTACCATTGAGTCACAAACTAATTTGAATGATTCTTGTCTAGTGAAAGAATTTTGTAACTTCTGCTGATTTTGTGCAGTGACATTTTTCATAATTGGAATTTCCATAATTTAATCATCTATTATGAAAAAATAAAGGTAGATGTCCAAATAAACATGAAAAATTAAATGTTCTTTTCCATTAGCAAGATCTAAAACTAAGATGTGCCAAATCTATGCCATAGTTTAAATAATTTTATATTTTCTGCTTTATTACACTTTTGTCTGGAGATTTCTATATTACTGCAATTTCATTTTGAGTAGTTAGTATTATTTAGGATACTAATATGGATAAAATATAATTGTTTACTAATATCCTTTTATCTTTTACAAATTCTTGTTAATAACTAATGTTTTATAACAGAATAGTGTTGACATTAAATATTTTTCTTTTCTAATGCTAAAATTTAATTTTACAAAAGATTGAAATGTAGCTAACAGAAAGGTAGAAAATTGAAGTTCCTATATTAACAAAATAAGTTTCTTTGGTTCTATTTCTATACACTTATAACACCACAAAATTTCCAATTAAGGAAGTATTATCTATGAGAAAATTATGCATGAAATACATTCTAAAGGAAATTGGAAGTGAGATATCTAAATGTTTAAAATAAAAAGGTTAGAATTTCCATAAATATTTTTTCAAGAAAATGTATGTGCTTTTAATTTATTATAATTGTATTAATTCCTTAAAGTTAATGAAAAATTGCCATTGATTATATTTTTCATTTTATCTTTCTTACTTTGATGGTATATTTAAATTGGGAATTTATCTGATCGTGACAATTCCTGACTTATATTGTTATAAAAATTTTATATTCCAGCCTCATTACGGAAAACATATGTCTATATTCTAAGAAGTGCCCATAGTCAGAAATATTTTGGAATAGGTAATTATAATCTGAGTTTACACTGTTTTCTTTTTTGATGTATATTTAATTATCAGTGATGAGTTTTTATTCTTTAAGCGTGAAATGTTGTATTTTAATAAGCTTAAAGTTTTAATTGTGCATAAATATTTATACATACTCATAACAGCATAAATATTATACAAACTATTTATCTGTACTGTTATAAACTACTCGTATAACAATATACTATCAGATTTTAAGTACTATTTTTAATTAAAATGTACAAAACTGCTTTTAGAATTTATTAAAAAAAAGTCAGCAGATAAGAATCATTCATATATTCTGTAAATAAATTAATTCATCATTTCATAACCCTTGCATAGTTATTAAACTGATTATACCATATTTTCCTGTATATAATTCGCAAGCCCCTTTATTAGAGCAAAAGAAAACGCGTCACATAATCCGCGGCATTTTTTCTGTAATTCGAATAGTCGAAAATTTATACTGCTGATAATTTATAGTGCTAAATAAAATAAAAAATATTCCTTACAGTAAAAAATTTAATTAATTCTACCGAAGAAAAAAACATATATAATGATAAAGATCTGTTAGAATCCACCTCAACGCAAAGTGCGATTAGCTGAGATGAAAGCACGACATTGATCTATGTCCAGGAAGATTCTAATAAAATTTAGCGATTTTTAAATTTTAATAACTTTTAAAACGAGGTTAGAACATATTTTTAAAATAAACTATATTTGTTTTGTTAATGGTTAAATGAAAGAAATGTATAACTTTCTGACTGGAATTTTTTTTTTATCGTGCCTGCTTTGCTTTTCCCCTACAGGTCCATTACACGTTTCTCGACATTTTTTTCATTTGCCTAATAATTTTCTCTTCACTATGACAATATATGAATTTGAATGTTTTCAGAGCTCAACAGTTCAGGTCGAGACATAATGCAAGACAGAGACAGGTCAGAACTTGAATTCGTTTTTGAATGTAATTGGACAATGCTGATTATAGTATAAATAAGTCAACTGAATTGGCGCCATCTGTTATTTATTCTATGAAACATAAACCGTATTTCTTTCAAAACTTTATTGTAAACTTTTCAGATGAAAAATATTTTTTGCCAGATTATCCGCGGCCGCGTATAATATGCACAACGAAATTCATAACTTTTTTAACACATAATCTGCGGATTATATACAGGAAAAAACAGCAAATAAGTGTACAAATTGTCATATTTTTACTGGCAAAATTTTAATGCTAGAAGCATTGGTTTCTAAATGAATATGTGCACCTTAGTTAAACAAGAAATTTTCAGTCAATGAATTTGAATAATTTAAATAAGATGCAAATAAATAATTTTAAAAAAAATTTGTAATAAATGAATATTGATTTATTTCAAGAACATTGGGAAACATTAGTATAATGTGATACATTGTTTCTTCTTTTTAACTCTTAGAGAGAGCCTGTTTTTCAGTTTTATATTCTAATATTTCCACTGGGAAACAAATTAATACAAACTGATTTTGTTTGTATTATTGATTTGTTTAGAATTTAAATGTTTTGTTTAGATAAAATTTCAAGAATTGAATGTAAATACTTCAGCTACTTGTTTTGCCAAGCTGGTAGCTGAAATTGTTGGTGCTCTTGCCTTTGGTTCAACAGTTTGTGCATTGGAATCCATTTAAAACTTTATGTTCCAATCCAATTAGCCTTTGTGTGCAAATAATGACAGTTTAGGCATAAACAAACCAAATCAGCTGCTAATTTACTTGTTTTGTGAAAATAGGTATTCATAACACTATTTTGCTCTAACATGAAAGAATAAAATATATGAAACCCATATGTTCAACAACCCGATAGAAATTGACAGACAAACTAAAATTATTGATTTTTATAATAGAAAGTTTAATTATTATAAATGAAGAAAGTTAAGAACATGTAGGTGATATTATTTAACCATTTGATATTCTCATTTAATTGCACTGAATACTAATGAGGAAAAAAACACTAAATTAAGATAGCAAAATTTTTTAAGTTTATTTCAATTGTCTAAATTTGAAATTACACTGTGCTGTTGCTGTTCTATCATATATAGAAATTTAAGACTTTAACTTAATCAGATTCAACCTTTGCAGAAGTTATGAAGATATATATATATATATATATATATATATATATATATATATATATATATATATATATATATATATATATATATATATATATATATATATATATATATATGTTCCAGTTTTACTATTGAAATTTCTAATTCTTTTTTTTTTAAATACGCATTGTTTGTTATGAATAATATATTAAAATTTTCTAAATTCTGCGACTTATTGATTTTTATTTTTTTATTTATACTGAAGAAAATTCCTTTACATTCTAATGTGGCCAGTGAAGCTACAATATATATGAAGAAAAGAATATAGAAATAATTATGAGATATAAATTTATAGTGATTAATATCTATTAAAAGTTGAATAATGGTGTAAAAACTTTTAAATGAACAATCAAACATTTATGAAGAATTAAAAAAAAATTATTTCCCTATTTCAAATTTCCATAATTATTCTGATTTTGCTCTTTAGTTTATATAAAATTAAAAATTCCTATTTGATTCTCTTAATATTCAAAAATATGTCATTAATACTTAATGACATATTAAAAACAAAAGAAATCTATTTTAAAATATTCTTATTTAATAATTCAACAAAAAAAAGTTTAAAATATACTGCAGTGTTTGAACACAAGTTGCACCAATGTCATCATTGGTTGCAAGATCTGACCAATCTGCAACCACAAATGAAAAAATTAGTTATTGCATTGATGTTTCTGTATGCCATTGTATCAAATTACTGTATGCTGATAAAAATGATAGCACAGCTTTATGCTGATAAAAAGCTTGAGGAAATGAGTAAGATTTAATAATTAGAGTTGAGAGAAAGTAAGTCTCAACAAGTTCTAGAAGTATTTGAAGTATTTTAGGAAAGCTATTCATTTTCTAGTTACCACTGTACAAAAAATTTCTAAACATTTCTATTTAAATGAAACATCTTTCTGAACCAGATTAAAATAAATACAAAGAACTTGATGCTGTTTTATCTTTTGATTGGTTGTTTTTATGATGCTTTTAGAATTAAAATCAAAGAAGGCCAGGCTAATGAGCTGTCATCTCAATCACTTATTTTAATGATTATAATTTTTCTTATATTAAAATTAATTGTTTAATTAATCTTGATTTTTATTACATAGTTTAGTATAAATTTACATTTATTGTGTGAAGAACCTGTATTTCTGATTTATAATCAAAAATATGTTGATATTTCTTAATTTAATAATTATAAGAAACCTTTCTTACTAGTATTACTTTATTTCTTTGTCGATCGTAACCATATGCTGCAGTTGTAATTAACAATTTATAATCGAGACGAAAATCATAAATGTGTGTTGATTCAGAATTTTAAATAAGTTTGCATTCAGTAGTTCATGTTTCCCCCCTCCCACCAGTATTATGCTATTGAAATGCTTTTGTTTGCTAATATTGTATTTTATAATGCTAAATATGTGGTTACTGTTTTTGGTGGTTATATGTGGTTAATATATTTACTTATAAATAATCTATACATAAAACAGTTATTAAGTTAAAAATATTTAATTTAGTTATTAAATAGTATTAGTTCTGTATTTTAATATATTGATAGATACCACTTCAAAAGAGACATTTTTTATTATTTGTTGTAGTCCTATATTTTATTCTTTGTTTTTATACTTTGTTGTAATTATTTTGAACTTAAAAATGGTCCCACTTTCAAAGTATTGATTTTTCTTATATAGTTAATATAGTAAGGCTCAAAATTCAGGAATAAAGATTTGACCAATAAAAATGTATTTTAAAAATAAGAGTTATAAATTTTTAATTTTCTTATTTTTTACTGATGTATAAAATGCATGAATTATTCTTTTTCAGATAATTTTAATGATATAAATTATTTATACACCAATAACAGTTTACAGAAAAAATTAAGTTATGATTAATTTTATCTCTGTAAATATTCTTACAAATCTTTTTTTAATTTAGCAATAACATTAAAGAAAAATAACCACAGAAGGATCAAAATGAAATACAAGAAATAAAGTACATTTTATATTTGAAATAATTATATGGCAAATCAGTACAATTTACTGATAAAATTTTATAAGTATAAAAGATTTGCATAGCATTTATTTATTTATTTAAATTTCTGCAAAGAAAATTTTTTATTGTCTGTAAAGATAATGTAATATTTTAAGTTTTTATAGTCACGCAAATATTTTTAAATACTTGCACAAATTGTTGCACCATTTTATTAAAACTGTTTATTACAAATATCTAAGAATGTTAATATACTTTTTTTGAAAATTATTTACAATATTTTAACTTGTTTTTATAAATAATTCATTATTTAGATACTATTTAATACTCTCTGTGTAAACTTAAAAATATGATTCTTTATTTTGTCTTATAAATATTTAAAATCTTATTTCGAATAAAATTTTAATAAGTATCATACATGAACAATATGTCTGTATAAAATTTCTCCTTCTCATTTCTGATTTTTCAAAAAGTATAAATGTTTTTCAAATAATATAGAGAGTATACTGCCAAAAAAAAGAAAGAAAAAGTGCAAACTGAAACATGTTTTTGCATTCCTTTCAAAACAAAAATTTTCTAATAAGTTGAAATTGTAAATTTTTTTCGTATTTTATATTTTATTATTTTGGTTTTAAAAAATCAGAAATTTTTCTTTACATTCAAGTTTTTCTATATTTTAGAGCACTGCAATTTTTAATTTCTAAATATCAACAAAAAAAATTCTTCCATTTTTTTAGTTCACAAAAATGTCTTGCAACAAAACTTTTTGCAGAAAATATTGAAACGACATTATTAAAGAAATAAAACTGGAGTCTGATTTTATTTCATATGTTTACTTTTTTTCTAAAAAGCATATTAAAATTTTACTGTTTTTGTATTATTTGATAAAAATGCCATCATTTTCAAAATAATTTGATTTTTCGGTTATTTAGGAAGATATTGAAAGAAACTTTAAAAAAGATTAGATGGGATTTTTATATTGTATAGTCATCAAATCTATATCTGTACAAATAAAAATCCTTTCTGATAAAATGTTTGATAAATATCCATGGAAAAAAATTACCAGTCTTCTGTTTTAAATGGCTTTGTAAGTACTTTTAGGGCTTTTCATTTATGAATTAATTTCATTTTTAAAATTTATATATATATATATATATATATATATATATATATATATATATATATATATATATATATATAATATGCTCCAAAATTAAAATATAAAGCGTTTCTCAGAAGATAATCTCTGCAAACATTGATTCCTCAGTTGAAATCTGACATTTGCATCAACAGCACACGTTTTTACAAGATAGATTGAAAATAAAGAGGTGAAAAAATTCCTCAAGAAAACATGTAGGCCAAATCATTCAACTGCCTAAGCAGGTCCTTTTAGTTGCTGCCTTATTCATGTATTTATAATACCATTTATATCCGATAAAAACTTTTTTGTAGTAATTAAAATTGCAAATAAATAACTTATATTTTATGACCAGAGTGCATATACATTTAAAATCATTTGAAATGTTAATTTGATTGTCTTTTGCACAATTTCTGCGATTAAAAAATATACTTAAAAATTTAATTAGATTTTTTATTAATAAATAAAAAATTCTAAAAATAATGGATTCATGAAAATTATTTCATATATTGTGTACCGCACTTATCTGTAATCAATATAACTAGCTGCTTAAATGCATAATATATATTGTTAGGAAAAATTGCTTAATCTTGCATTAAAACTTTGTGTATAAATAATAAATGAATATTGTGATTAATGTTTTACATGAAAATTTAATCTGATAATGTTTACGTCCACCGTGAGGATGGGCTTTGTCATCCATAAACAGAAATTCTGCACCCATGGCACCATGAAACAAACGTGCATGTTGTTTCAGAATGACATTCCGATTGATGTGGCCTGTCATGGTTAAATTCTGAACAATGAGGTTAGTTCTGGAACCCAGAATAATTCCTTCCCAAACGAGCAATCCTTCACCACCGTAATGATGTCATTCAATGGTGTTCTCTTGGTGATAACGGGTACCTGGCCCTCTCCTTATAAAAGTCCGGCAAGAATCAGACTTAAAGCTAAACCTGGACTCGTCGGAAAACATCACACAAGACCACTGATCTGGAGTCCACAATGCATTCTCTCTACTCCAGACTAACCGCAGGCGACAATGAGCATAGCGGTAAGTGGAACACATTTGACAGGCCTACGAGCATAGAGACCAATATGTCTTAAGCGTCGGTTCATTGTCTGCCTTGAAACTGTCGTACCAGTAGCTGAAGAGAGCTGACAAGACAGGTCTGATGCTGTGCTCCGTCTGTTTCTTTTGGCAGTAACTGCCAAATACCTGTCCTCAGTCAGTGTTGTAACTCGGGAGGGGCGACCTGTGCTCAGTGGCGTAGCGAGCACAATTGAAGCCCGGATACCATGCCAATTTTGGCGCCCCATCTCAAAAAATAGTAATATAATATATAGAATAAACATGTGTCATAAGGATATAATGCAAATAACAATGTTTTGATATGGAAGTGTTCTTACAAATTCTGGTGGTGGTGGTGGGACTAATCCCCATCTGGTCAAGTGGAACTAGACCAGATCCACGAGATCATAGATAGCCAAAAAGTCCAAAAGCAGATGTGGACTTTTCACAGCTTCTTCACGAGAAAACCCCAAGCCCTTCAAGATGTATTGCGGGCAAAACGGAGCATTGTCGCACTTGGGGCATGATAGATATTTTCTTTCACCGTCTTCAAAGATCATACACTTCAAGTAGCCAGTAGAAAGTCGAGACAGTGTCGTCTGATGTACTCTGGAGCTCTTAAATGTTATGGTGGCTCCAGGATGTCTTTTCCCCTTTTATAAATTCTAATAATCTAAATTGTTCTCTTTTTCCGGATCTTTTAATTAACAAAAAATAAAAGTTATCTATAAGAACTAGTTAATATTCAATTTAAAGTTCTGTATTGTTTGAAATGACAATCTAGACTTTAACTTACTTTTAGTAAATCAAAGTGTAATCATTTTGTGTTTTTGAATACTTCTACGTCAGATATATATATATATATATATATATATATATATATATATATATATATCGGTCTTATAATACCTACTGAAATAAAAGTACAAATAAATCCCAATTATTTAAATAATTCTTAAACTGAGAGATTTTTGAATGTTTTATTCTTAGTCATCATGTTTTTCAAACACTTCTGGGCGAATTATTTAATATAGCTTAAAAATACTTATTCTTTGAAATTAAAATATCATTTTTCTACAAGGTAATCGGAATTTATAACATTTCCCATTACGCATTGGGGATTATCCATATATTTCAATAATTTATCTCATTTACTGAGTTTAATGGGGATTATGTATAATCATTGGTTATTATACATAATTGCCGGATTAGTCACTTTTACCGTAACACTATCTACGTTGATTTTACGTTGAGAACATTTCTCTCTGAAAATTTTCAAGTTATTTTTAATATGTTCAATAAGACTTTCTTATGACTTTTTAAAATATAGTTCTTAATTAAAATAAGAGCTAATTCATATTAAAAACGAACTTTTTTTTATTCTGAATCATTTTATAACATTCAAAAATATTACTAATCTGTAGCTTTTTACAAAGCATGATAATTTTGCCTTATTTCATTATATTCCTTTAAAATGATTTTTAAGCTAAACATGCTTTCATTATATAAGCTGAAATATAAATTTAGGTAAAGATTAATTATTAAGAAACATTTTATGTGTACATATAAAAAATATTTAATCATTTGCTCTTTTAACTTTCCAAAAAAGAATTTTATCAACATAAAATATTAATATAAAGGCAACAAAATTACAAGTCAGATAAAAATTATTTTCGAAAATCTTTAAATTGTAAATATTTTGATTTCAAGTAAATAATTTTAAATAAGCGATTTGATTTTAAATTTCAAATCTATACCTTACATATTTGCTAATAAATATTCATAATGGCTAAAATATCTGCTAAATAAGCAAAATGTAAAGAATAAGTTGTAGACAGAAAATTTTAAATTTACCCAAAAGTCAACATTTCCAACGAAGTTTTCAACGAAACAACACTAAAGACGAAAATTTGTAAGTGTGAAATGATATTTTAACCGGGTAAATAGTTAAAATAAAAAGAAATTCTGAATTTTCCTAGCATTTATAAATAATTACTTTTCTATTTCCAGCTTTGTATCGTATTTCGATTCCAGGAGTACAATTCTCTTGATTGGATGTTGCAGTGCTACCTTGAAAAAAAAAATTATCTTCTGTTGGGGTCAGTCTGTTACTGAACACAAACATTTTCGGTCAAAGAGGACCGCTAATGAGAAATACAATTCAACGCAAATTTTTTCCGTTTCAACCGTTTTTTTTTTTTTTTTTTTTTTTTTTTTAATTTTGAGTAGAAAAGATTTATTTGCTTAATCAATGTTGTGATTTTTCATAGGTATACAACTTGATTTAGACATCTTGTAAAAAATTAGAATTCTAAACAACATGATGAATCTTGCTCATTCACTAAGTCAAATCAGTTACAGATTAGATCATGAGCTTACCTATTTGGAATCGCCGTAAATTACTGATTCGTAAATCAAGAGATACAACATTATATATTATTTGGTAAATAAGTTGAAACTAAAAACATCCCAAATGCATAAAAAGTAAACTAACCATAATTTATATATATTTAAGAAATTTTATCAGAAAATTTTTTACATATTTCCATATTACATATGTACAAGATTTACTATACAAAATAATGATAAAGCATCACAAATCTTGAGCAAAGAGTAAAAAACTGTGAGAAAAGATAATGGAAAACGCGATTAAAAGAACACACTTTTTAATACGAAATAAACTATACTAACTTATTAATATGGAAATATAAAAATAGAGGAACATTTTGATTTATGGCAAGCTTTTCAACAGGAGAAAATAATTATTAAATTTAAAATATATTTCTCCAAATAAAATTGATATTTCACACAGTTAAAAAGAAATAAAACTTTTCTGAAAACAATTTTCGTAACTACTATTTGGCGCCCCTCTCAAAGCGGTGCCCCCCCTTCACTACGCCACTGCCTGTGCTGTAACGTCAACTCACATTACTATCATCTTAGAACCGTTGTCAAAGCCTGGAGATGACACTGTGGGCGATCCCAAGTTTCTCGGATACTTCCAGCTGGGTACGCCCACATTCATGGCGGCCGATAATTCTATCAAGTAAAACATCATCCAGATAATTCCTTTGTGCCATAACTATGCGGTTATTGCACTGAAAGGCTTTTAAAGCGCTCGTGAACAATTATATTTCTTTGCAACCATTCCTTATATACGCCTCTCTTACACTATCGTCATTGCGACATACTATCGGTGCCATCTGGTGGTTTCTTGTAATTTGCACATTATTCTTCAAGATGTGTGTGCTAATTCTGCATGTGAAATTTTTATTTTAGAGTTCAATTTCTGTGTGATTCTGAATTATCCTTAATTTACGGACATGAGTGTAATTACATTGTTTCCCATCTTCCACCCGAAACTGCATCATTAGTTCGTGATATACTAATGCAAAAAAATGATGCAACCAATCTGTACAAACAGATTAAACAGGAATTAATAAACCACTCTGGAGAATCATCACAAAAAGAAATTCGAAAATTATTGTTAGGGTAAGAATTAGAATCGCGTAAACTGAGAGAACTTTTACGAAATATGAAGCTTTGGGCAAAATCACATAAAATTCCTAATAAACTAATGTCAGAACAATTTTTACAGCGATTGCTGTCCAATGTTCAATGCAGTTTCTGATATAACTGTTGAGAAAGCTGCTGAAACTTCCGATCGTATCATCGATGATACGCCATCTCATGTTGAAACATTTTCAGTTTCCAAAACAGATGAATTTTTTTAAACTAAAATATTTCGTGAAATTGGAAAATTAAATAAACGAATTGATCAACTTTCTTTTTCTTGTAGAGAGAGTCGCTCACCATATGGTCGTAACAAAAGCAGTCGTGAAATTCCCATAAACAAAATTTTTCAATACGTTAGTACTACAGACGTTTCGGAATGAAATGTAGGAAGGAAAAATGTGTAAAACTTTGTACATTGCAGGAAAACGAATGCAGCAAATAATAGAGGCGACATATTCTTTGTCTCGCGAATCATATCGCCTATTCTTTCTCGACCGGACATCAAGTGTTTCATTTCTGGTGGGTACTGGCTCTGACGTATCCTTTATCCCTGATAACAATTACCAAAAGCGAAATTCTTCACAACAAACGCTTTTAGTTGCAAATTCTTCCACAATTAATTTCAATAGACAAAAGACTCTCTTTAAATTTTAATTTGAGAAGAAATTTTACTTGGACATTTCTAGTAGCCAATGTTAGAACTCCCCATTTTAAGAGCAGATTTTCTCCATTATTTTGAATTGGATCCAGATCTCAGGTATAAATGTCTTAGAGATGTAAAAACGAAATTACAGTTTATCTGCCACTTAAAATATCATTCAGTTCATGTTTCTATTCTTAAAGATACTCCTTATCATAAACTTTTGAAAGAATTACCAAATCCATATCAATCACACAGTTAAACATAATACTTTACATTATATAGTTATGAAAAATCCTCCTGCAGTTGCAAAACTTCGAAGGCTTACTCCTGATCATCTTGGAATTGCAAAAACTGAATTTCAAAATATGATGCAGTTAGGCCATATAAGACCTACGAAAATTAACTATGCTTCACCTCTACACATGGTCCGTAAGAAAGGAACTTTTGATTGGAGACCAGTGGGTGACTACATAGCTTTAAATGCTCAAACAATTAAAGACAAATACCCAATACCCTGTATAGCGGATTTTACTGCAGAATTACATGGATCAAAAATATATAGTCGCATAGACCTAATAAAAGCTTATCATCAAATCACAATAAACCCTAACGATGTACACAAAACCGTTATATGCACTTCATCAGGTTTATTCGAAAGTACAAGGATGCAATTTAGCCTTTGCAACGGATCTGCTACATTTCCACGCTTTATAGATGAGGTTACACGGGATTTATCATGTTACACGGGATTTATCATATTATAAAAATATGCTTTTATTGATGAAATATTAATTGCTTCTAAAAATCCCTAAGAGAACTTTAACATTTAAAAGCAGTATTTTCAAAATTGCCAGAATACCAGATTATGTATTAAAACATCTAAATATACTTTTGGTGTTTTGTAAATAGATTTTCTAGGTTTTAATCTTTCCGAAGAAGAAATTCAACCTCTACAAGATAAAGTTAAATGCATATTAGATTTTCCTAAACCAGAAACCTTAAAATAGTTGCGAAGATTGTTTGGAATGCTTAACTTTTATCGATGCTTTATTCCTAAAGTCGCACACATACTTGTTCCAATTGTTAAATTTTTGGAAGGACAAAGAAACAAAAAGAAATCTCATTCTAATGCTCGTAAATTATCCGAACAATTTACACGGAATCAAAATGCAGAACAAGGTTTTATTGCTACCAAAAATGGGAATGCCAAAGCCACTCTTTTAAGACATCCTGGAGCTCAGTTGTGCTTATTAGACGATGCTTCAGATTTTGCTGTAGGAGGCATTATAATTCAGTTATCAGAAAGGACATGGGAACCAACAGTCCGCTTTTCAATGAAACTTAATTAAAGTGAAAAAATGGTCCACTTATTACAGGGAATTATTTGCAGTTTATTCTGCTATAAAAAATTTAAACACATATTAGAAGGCAGACATTTTATAGATAAAGAACCATTGACTCACGCTTTTAAGCAAAACCCTAATGAACGTTTTCTCCGGCCATTTAGACTTTATTTCTCAGTATTCAACTGATATTAGGCATGTGCAAGGTTGTAAGAACCTGGTTGCTGATGCACTCAGTAGAACTGAAATCAATTCTATTACAAAATCTCCAAATTTAATTTGCAAAAGCACAGAAAACTGAGCCAGAGATCCAAAGTTTTCTGCAATCTGATACCACCTCTCCTAAACTGGAATTAAAACTTTGAAACATTGGAAACATTTTTCCCATTGTGAATTGATGTGTGACATTTCAACTGGAATACCACGTCCTTTTGTACCATTTTCTTTCCGCAAACTGATTTTTGATCATTCACACAATCTTTCTCATCCTGGAATAGCAGCAACAACAAAATTAATTAGTTCCAGGTATGTTCGGCCAAAGATGAAACGACAAATAAAATCATGGGTTCAATGCTGTGAACATGCCAACGATCGAAGGTACATAGACATACGAAAACACCTTTAGATACTTTCTCTTTTCCAGATGCTCGTTTCACACTCATCCATATGTAGATATCGTAGGCTTACTACGCATTCTGGTAGGTGCAACTATCTTTTGACAATAATTGACCGTTTCACCAGATGGCCAGAAGTGATACCCTCTCCAGATATTTCTGCGAAGACTGCCGTGAAATATTCAACAACTAGATTTCATGCTTTGGATGCCCATTCGTAATTTCCTCTGACAAAAGACCCCAACAGCGTTCAGCCATGTATGCGGAATTTTCTCGCATGATAGGTTCATAGAGAATTAAAACAACTCCCTACCACCCAATTTCAAAAGGAATTGTAGAGAGATTTCATCACCATCTAAAATCAGCAATTAAAGCTTATATGAAATGATAATTGGACGGAGATAATCTCTGTCATTCTTTTGGACATGCAAACAGCAGTTAAGCAAGACTTGTAAATTTCTTGTGCAGAACTTGTATATGGTACTCAAAGTATACTTTGCGTCTTCTTAGTGACATAGCGGACATGACAGTTATTCAATCCTGTGACAGTGATTTTATCCCTAATCTTCGAAAGGTGATGCAACAACTGAATACTATTGCAACATCCGCCCACTGATCTGATCAATTTAATGTGCAACCATCGCTGAAATAATGCACACACGTTTTCTTGGGAATCGATCGTGGGCGTCGATAGGGTGATGGACACTGAACTAGTTCCGTGATAATAAGTTTGCAGTATAAAAGAATCAACATTAATCATTTATTGAATTAAAACAAATTTTAATACCATTTTTTAATCATACAGTTAATTTGAATTTTTCAGCACTTCTGTAAAGATAAAAAAAATTTTTAGCAGAATTATATTTTGATTTGTAAATTTTGTATGCCTGTTAATATATTAATTTTAAACTTGGGTTACAGAATGTTGCTATGTAATGCTTTTTATAGACTCCTTTAATATACTAAATACAATTTATAAACATAGAACTATGGAACAAAAATTTACAAACATGAGTATTGCAGTAATTATCAATACTTGGAAAATTTTCCTTGTCAAATTGATGATACCAATCAACAATGGACAATTAATAGTTGTATAATTATATAAAGATTTTAATTCAGTTTTTCATTCTCAATAAGTAATTATGAAGTAGAGAAAACATATTTTAAAACTGGTTTCAAAATAATGCAAATCCATACTTAATATGTGATACAAATAAACCGTTGAGCTAAAGACTAGAAAATTAACAATTCAATTTCCTTTTTCACTGAGGAAAAAACATTTGTAATTTTAGCAAATAAAAAACTATATTACTTATTCATTTAAAGCTAAAATAACCGCCAAAGAAAGAACTTTAAGTAATATTTTTTATATTGTTACTATTTAATTAATTTTTTCCTTCTGAGGATTCATTTATCTTTTACATGATTTATATTTGGAATAATAATTTATAAGTAGAATATGTGCATTCATTATATGTATTGTGTGAGCATTTTATTATTATATTACAGTAAGCAATTTTATTAATTAAAATTAATTTCAGTAATTTCTAATGCATTTATCAATTTTTTAATATAAATTTTAATTTTGATAATGATAATTTTTTCATTCACATTTAAGGTAATATACATAAAATATGTTAAACCCATTAATCATACTTAAATTTCTTAAAGATATTTGATAATAAAGTCAAATTACATTAGATTCATATCAAGCTTCAAAATATAATATTTGCTTAGTTTAATATAGCAATTTTTTATAACACTTAATTCCATAGAGAGAATAAACTGGCAAAACAAAATTACTTACTCTGTTGTACAGGCATCCTCGTTTTCATCATTTCCTTGTTCTGGAAGCTGGCGCCGAAGCACACGCCGTTCACTTTTTGGCTTCGAGAAAGTTTGCTTGGAACGGCATCTTGTTTCAATAAACGCCGATTCATGAAGTTTTCATACCTAAAATCTGTCTCTTCAAAATGATCAGAGCACAAAACTGACCATGGTGAAGGGGAAAATTCTTCTCGTCGTAACATAATCAGCCATTCTTTTAGTAGTTTTTGATTCTTTAAGGGAAATCTAAAAAACGATTTTTCTCGGCAATCAACCTTATACTTGGCATTTTTGCACCCATACGCTGCACAATATCTAGATTTACATAAATTTTTATCGTCCATACGTTCAAAATCTAGCGTGTTATTAGGTTTGGGAAAAAAAAAAAATCATGGAGCGTACTTGTCATGTGACTTTTACTGGAAAGTGACGTCACAGGAAGTGAGTCAATTTCAAAAGTAATCTTCAAAGTAAACTTTTTTGCGACCACATTATATTAAAATTTTTCTGATAGCATTGTCTTTTATTGTTAAGATGTTTAATAAAAGAAATGTTAAATTTGCAAAAACATTCATGAGCCTTTTGGATAAATATATGTAAGTCTAAAAAAGATGTAATAGATAAGAGTAAAAATTAAGGGAAGAGCATGGTTTTTAATATCTAGAGTTAAATGATGCAGAATTACATGAAAATGTGTGGGTGTGTAGTATATTTTATAGATGGAGTTTTCAGTGTAAACAAAAACAAACCTCAGTTAACCGGAAGCCATCTCAAATACTTCCGGTTTGCTTTCTTCCCATTGAAAATCAATGCAATCGCAAAAATTTTTATTTAAATATTTTTAGGTAATTATTTCTGTTTTCGAAAATTTTTTTTATTTTATCTGTTAAAATCATAATTTTTAATAAGAGTACAATCAGTGGTGATCTCGTAAATTTTTAAAAATTTTTTAATTTTTACTTAAATAATCCTGATGGATTACCATATTTTGCGAGGAATCGCTCTTATTAATTGGCGATATTAGAATCAATTGTTGATGAATGATGTATCTTAACTCACATTCAAACTCTTGTTATTATTTATCTCAATTGTTAATCATTTTCTTCTCTAATTAATTTTTAATTTTATGCATTTATTCCAAAATTTCAGGAAATATATTTTGCGTGCGATTGAATTATAAATCATTTTAAATATTAAGCAAGCTTTTCTTTATTGCATTATAAATTTCATTAAAATTTTCTTGATCATGCTGTAATATATGGATTGGTATCAATAATGAGTAGAACAAAATTGTTATGATGTGTTTATTTACTTGTTATTTATTAATATTTTAAACAAATCTTGGTTTTCATTGCAATTAAAATTTAAGTCTTATTTTTAAGAATTGATTTAAAATATATTTAATTAAATTAAGGATTGTAAATCGGGTTCCATTGGAAATTTGAACATCTTTAATTGCGAAAATAAATTTGTTCCATCTCGCATATTGCAACCAAATGCTACGCAACAACTATTAGCTTTACTTGCCTTCTGCGTTTCAAAAAAATTATAGGATAGTTACTTTTAAATTAATATTTCTCAAAAGCAATGGAAAGTACAGAAAACAAGCATGATGGTATAAAACAATAATGAAATAGTAAGCAGGAAGTTTCGTGCCGGAAGTTTCTTAGATCTCCACGGTAGTAGCGCCCTCTACTCTACGCTTTACAGAAATTTCCATCCATATTGAAGAAGACGGAATATAATACTTATTTTATTCAAAAATGGGACGACACAATTACACACACATACTCGCTAACATAAATAAAAAATAAACAATAAATAAATAATTAAAAAATAAAATACAAATAAACAAATAAAAAGTATATATCACAAAAAAATTAATAAAAAATAAGAATAAAAAAAAATAAAAACTATAAGTGTTTGAAGTCTTTGTACTCGTGTATTCTCATGTTTTTCTACTCATCCTAATTATCACTGATATTGTTATTAGCAGATTAGTTAAGGACATTTCTATGTTAATCCAACTAACTTTTTTTGCAAATATTGCTGATGTGTTATAACACAAATAAATTTTTATCCAAAAAATGCAAATTTAATTACTAATTTTTTAATTACTCTGTATCAAAAATTAGCTTTTCTCAAGAAAACTCAATTAAGCCCCACCCACTTAAAACTTCTACTTGTTATGCCAATCAGATCAAGATATAGCTTCCTAGTTATTTTTCATTCATTTTTAGATAGCCAATGAAGGTTGAGGTTCACTAGAACCAGGTACCTCATAAAACTGCCAGCCGGCAATCACTTCCACTTTCCCCTTTCTAATTCTTCGGCTTAGGCTGCTACCTTAATGATCTTTAATTGCGAAAATAAATTTGTTCCATCTCGCATATTGCAACCAAATGCTACGCAACAACTCTTAACTTTACTTGCTTTCTGCATTTCAAAAAAAAATTAGAGGATAATTATTTTTAAATTAATATTTCTCAAAAGCAATGGAAAGTACAGAAAACAAGCACGATATAGCTTCTTAGTTATTTTTCATTCATTTTTAGATAGCCAATGAAGGTTGAGGTTCACTAGAACCAGGTACCTCAGAAAACTGCCACCCGGCAATCACTTCCACTTTCCACTTTCTAATTCTTCGGTTTACGCTGCTATCTTAATGGTGTTTGAACTCCTGGTCAAGGTTAATGGTAAATACGGTGGTTAAATGCAGTGAGACGTTTCAATAGTCTAAAGGCGATCTGTCACTTTGTTAGGATAGTCTGGTATCAAAAGTATCTTTCATCTTCCTAAAAGTATTTTGTATAATTAGAATCATAATCACAGGTAGCAAGAAAAGAAATCTCAAATATTCTTCTGTATACTGACTTCTAATGTAGTATTGTAGATTCATTTCTTTTTAATAAAAATTGAAATTGTTGAAGTTGGCTTAAGTATGACAAATGCTCAAATATATTTTTCTGTTGATTACTAACAATACAATGCAACAAATGATTTTGATTTCTATTTAAGACATGTAAGTCGTATTTTTTAAATGCTTAATGGATATTTGGTATTTATAAATGTATATATATATATATTTTCAAATCATGTAAAAATATAGAAATGAAACATCGATTTAATCGTAAAGTGATTGCTACTCTTGCTCTTGGAGGACTTACGGTAACTGTTGGTGCGGCTTCCTTATATTTTAGAAAGAAAATAGAAGATAGAATTGGAAACATGGAACTCTGCAAAACAAGTCTCCAATATATGCTTAAGCATAAACCATCGATAGAGTTATTGGAAGAACCAATAACTTGGCGTAGACCAAGTTTAGAAAATACTTATAATCGTATCACTAAAACAACGGCAAACATTGCTGTGCCAATTTCAGGTGCAAAAGAAAGTGGTGATTTACTTATTAGTGGTTCTAGACAAGAGACCGACGAGTTTTGGACATTGGAGGCTTTAAAATTAAAGGTGAAAGATACGGAAATTGTGATTAAATAAACTGAAACTTAATTAAATACGTTTAAATAAAACTCTAGTTTTTATGTAATTGTATGAGCATAGCATATTATATTAAAATGCTTCTTAGTTGAACAAACAAATTAATATTTTTTGCGTATTCAGCATTACTTTTCTGTTGTAGTTTTTATTTTCAGGAAACTTACTTTTCCATCATTTTTCTAAGACTTTGGTTTTTCACTTTAAAACACTAAAATAATTTTCTTGCTATGGATTATCAAAATTGTAAGAAAATTATAGTTCAAAACAAATTGAGAATAATTTGCATTTATTTTTGAAACAATATTTCCTATCCATTAAATTAAATTTTTCCTTTACATATGGAAATTTGTGACCTATAATGTATTTTATATTATTTTATTTTTTAAAATTCTTTTTTAATCATCATTAGTTAAAAAAATAACACCAAACATACTTATATTTTATTTATAACTAAAATATTTCATAAAGATGTTTTTTAGAGTGGAAATTTTTCAGGAAAATTTGTTTACAATTCAGTAATTTTTAAACTTTTAGTAGTTATTCATGTAGTTTGCTACCAGATTAAAATTTTTATATGTTGGATTTTCTCTAATTTCTTGGCATTTAAAAGTAATACAAATAAATTATATTATTCGAGGTCATAGCAGTTTTATGTTTTTAACTTATATATTATTGATGTAATTAAATATTTCTTTTGTAATGTCTTAGAAAATAATAGATCTTTTGTTAAAAAAAATCTTTTAATTGGAATAATTGATTAGTTATGGATAGGTAAATGTTTACTGATTTTAAAATTAAAAAAAATTAATAAATTTTAAATTATTGCAATGCCATAAAATTATGCTTTATTCCTTATTACTTTTTTTGAAAAATATGTCATATGAATGAAAATTTTAGTAAATTATAAAGTTTCTCAATAAAAATTTCCTTAAAAGAAAATTATTCCTGCATATATCAATTAGAGGACTGAGCCACATAATCTTCATTCAAAAAATATAATCATAATAAATGTTTGTGTTAATTGTTAAAAATGTTTTAGCAACTTTTAATTTTTATTCCAAATAAATTTTATTCTTCATTTATAACAGATGTGAAATAAATATTTTTCCTTGCTTCTTAACCACTGAACAATAACTATTTTAGGAAGAAATATGCTGCATGATGCTTCAAATCAGTTAACATCTATTTCATTCTATAGTTTTCACATGTTTAAGTATATTAGTTAATTTTAATATTTATTTAATGCAGTTATGCATCTCTAGAATATCTGTCTAGAACATTTAATAATAATAATAGTTAAACTGGGAGGACAATATTGAATTCTTTGAAAACATTTAGCTCTAATCAAGTTTCTTAAGGAAGAAATTACATTACTATATGTTAGAGTTTTACAGTTATAACATTCAATTTATGTTTAACTCATGATTAAATTATGAACAAATATAAACTAGAAAGTTACTAAATCTATGCTTCAAATATATATTTTTTTAATCACACATTTAGCTATTTTACTTTATTTTCCATTACTTGAAGATGACAGGTATTTCAAAGTATGTCATTGGTAATGCAAATATATTCAATTGGTTTAAAAGTATTACTTTTGTTATGGTTAGTTCACTCTAATAATTCCTTTTATTTTTGATATTACTTATAAATTTTAATCTGTTTTCATATTCAATCAATAAGGCCAATTTTAAGGTAATCTTTATGTTCAGTAGTCTCTTAATTATCACAGTTATTTTTTAGATATTTCTCTGATTTGGAAATAGAATCTAAAATCATAAATATTAAGCTAACAGAAATATTATTCAATAAAACTAAAGTCAAATTTCAATTTATTTGGTGCAGTTGATGTGCAAAAAATTTTGAAATTCATAAGAAAGACAAAACTAGAATTTTTGATTGCTTGATGCAATTTAAAAAGTTTTTTATGTATATTGTCCTCATGTGTTTAACTTATCTAACAAAACTTTGTTTAAGCTATTCATTTTTATGGCTGAATACTCAGCCATTCAAAAAATACTGATTCCTTGATTTCATAGAAATGCTAAAAAAAGCAGGTTCATCATAAAAAGTACTAGTGCATACTTTTTAGCAATATTTTTATTTCTACAAGTCTATCTTAACCAACTAATTCTTACAGTTACTTCAGAGACAAAAGTTGAATAACATAACATCTGTTATATATACTTGTATAAAATCAGAAGAAAGAAAATGGAATCTTTTAGTTATAATGAAATTTGTAAAAGTTGTTAGTACTTCCATATATTCTTAGTAAGAGCCTTTCAAGATGTTAATGATAGGAGTGAGCATTTTTTTAAATATATTTATATTAAGTGAGCAATGTCGAACTTACATATAGAGAGTGTTCTTTCAAAAGAGAAGAAAATATTTTGATTTTCAAGAGTAGAGACCACCAATCAGGAATATAAAAGGAACTGTTGCAAATGTGTTGTAGAATAGAGGCTTTAAGTTTGTTAATATTATTCTATGGTTTTTGTTTGTTATGTAATTGTTTTTTGCATTCTTGCAAAAAAAAAATATATAAAGATTAAGCTATGTCATTTGGTTCACACAGAGTGTATTAACTAAAACTTTTTATCATTATTTATTTTAATTGTGAAATTTACTTTTTAGAAAAGCACATCAAAATCAAACTATATATAATTACATTGTTATATGCTATATATATATATAATGGATTAACTATATTTCAAAGATAAAATACATAATTTGTTATTCCAGATTTTACTTATTAGTTATAAATTGGAACACAACTTTTTTAACGTGTTTTGAGAAAGGATTTTTAAAAATTGCTATTTATTCATCATGCTGATAACGCATGCAAATTTATATTGAAAAATTTTAAATACACATAAATTAATGAAAGAAGCTTATATTCTTATTTGAATTATTTTTTCAAATTTATATAAGATAATTTTTGTATGAAAGTTAATTTAAAAGTATTGTTATTTAAAAATAAAAAAAGTTCCCTCATCAATATATTATAATCAAAAACTGAAATATGTGTGGATTCCTAAATTCCAATCTTTGAAAATCAATAATTATGTTGGAAAATTTCTCAATTTACGATAAAATTGTTTCCAAGTTTTGAAAAGTTTGCTTTTCATATTAAAATTTTTAAGAAACTTTAAATCATACTTTGGGTTCTTTCTCTCACTGATTATCTGCAAATTTTGAAGCTAATAATGTTAATGTCTAAGTATTGAAGCTAAATGTCAGTTATTGAAACAGCTAGATGAGTTATCGAACATACAATGTGATTAAATTCATTAAATAGCAGTGAAATACCATTGAGTTCAGACTTTAAGACTCAAGTTAAAAAAACTACTGATTACTTCAAAACTTAAGGGAAAACCTTTTTTTCTTGATAAACACATGAAAAAAAAAAGCATTTGTAATATTACAGTTTAAGATTATAAGAACATAGATTTGTTATGTACATAAATTCTAATGAATAAGTGTGAAAAATGCAATGAGTTTTTATGAAGAAAAATTAAGTAGAAAAAAAATGATTGCCAATATGCCAATAATTTATTAAGTAGAACACTTTGACTCTAAAATATTTTCCTATAGAAAATAATAATTTTTCCCTTAATATATATATATATATATATATATATATATATATATATATATATATATATATATTACATTAATATACATAATGACATTCCAACTCATGTAAAATATCTTTACTATTGTTTCTTTTATATTATTTCAATGAATGTCATAAAGCTCTTGATTCTTAATTATCTATCCTTTGGAAGAAAAGGTAGAACAATATCAGAAACATTAATTTATTCAGATTAAAAATAACTGTTCTAATTGTTGATATTTTTTTAATTAAACCATTGAATAGATATACTCAGCAATATCATCTTCTCTTTCAGTCTAACATTATTTTTCTAATAAGTAAACTTTTTGTGTACACCAGTTATATTCATGAAATTTTTCATTAATTTGCTGTCAAATGTTTTCTCATTTGAATGAGCCACACAAAAATTATAGTTACTTGTTTCATTAAGTATTTGGAACTTATTTATAAGTTTACTGTGATAGAGGAGCATATATTTCATAGAACAAAAAAGATAATAAATGAATTTAGTATCTTATATCAATAGTATAAATCCATTCAAATGCACATGCAGAAATCTCAAAGTGAGTTAATCACATATATGTATTGGGTTGGCAACTAAGTAATTGCAAATTTCACTCATAGATGGCTTCAATTGAATTTTTAGGTTTGCAGATGTAGTACATGTGTAAAACACATTTTGTTATTTGATAGTTGGCAATTCAGCTGTCAATCAGTAAAAGAAGTTTTTTGATCGGTTGCGTAGTTTTCGTTTGGCGTTCGTTGAAAAATGGAAAATCAAAAGGAACATTTTCGTCATATTTTGTTTATTTCCGCAAAGGGAAAAACGCATCGCAAGCTCATAAAAAGTATGTACTGTTTATGGTGACGAAGCCTTATAAGAACGGTTGTGTCAAAATTGGTTTGCCAAATTTCGTTCTGGTGATTTTTCACTCAAAGATGAAAAACGCTCTGGTCGTCCAGTTGATGATGACGTTTTTCGACGAAGTTGATGACGACCTAATTAAAGCAATAATCGATTCGGATGATCACAGTATAACACGTGAGATTGCAAAGAAGCTTCATGTATCACATACATGTATTGAAAATCACTTAAAACAACTTGGCTATGTTCAAAAACTCGATACATGGGTTCCTCACGAACTGAGAGTAACGCATTTAACGCAACGCATTAAAAGCTGCGATTTGCTCAAAAAACATAATGAAAATGATCCATTTTTAAAAATGACTAATAAGTGGCGATGAAAAATGATTTGTTTACAACAGGGATGCACAACCTATGGCCCGCGGGTGAAAATTGGCCCGCGTCGCCTTTAAAGTTGGCCCGCGAATGTTAATAAAATAAGATTAATTTAAAAAGAAATGAGACTCTTTCAAATAAACAAAAGAAAAAATTCTGATAGGAAAACAATTCTACATCAGAATAAATATTTTACATCTGTTCATTAAGTTCATTTTTTTATAATGCGAATTTTCAGTTTGTTCTCTTCATGGCTACCCGAGAGTATGAATGTTCATATAGGAGTTCAAAATGCAGCTGCATGTGCAACTTACTTACATTTGTGAGCAAACATTTTCTTTAATGAATTTAAACAAATCAAAAATAAGAAATAGAATAGCAGATGAGAACCTTTCTTCTGTTTTACGTATTGCCACAACGAATCTTAAGCCCATATTGAAAAAAGTTAGAATTAAATTTTACTAACTTTTTTCAAAATTTAAATTGTGTTTTTTGTATAAATACCAAAAAGTTTTCTCCTGTTATTCAATTTCAAGTTTTTTTTCTAGAAATAAAGTATTTTAAGCATATTTATAATGTTTGTGTTTTATTCCTTCATTGTATAATGTTTACATGAGTAAAATAAGTAAATTAATAATTGTAATTCACATACGTATTGCCACAAAAAAGTGTTTTTACGTTTATAACATGTTTTAACATTTACGTGCTGTTTTGGCCCTCGACTTGATCTTTTTTTCATATTTTGGCCCCTCATTCTGAAAAGGTTGTGCACCCCTGGTTTACAACAATATCAAGCGAAAAAGACCATGGAGCAGGCCAGGTGAACCAACTCGAACAACATCAAATGAAGGTTTTGTTATCAGTTTGGTGGGATTACAAAGGAATTGTCTACTTTGAACTCTTACCACCCTACCGAACGATCAATTCTGATGTCTACATTGAACAACCAACAAAATTAAACAATGCAGTTGATGAAAAGCGGCCCGAATTGGCAAATCGAAAAGGTATTGTATTCCATCATGACAATGCAAGGCTACACACATCTTTGGTCACTCGGCAAAAATTATTGAAGCTTGGTTGGGATGTTTTTCCACATCCACCATATAGTCCTGACCTTGCACCATCTGATTACTTTTTGTTTTGATCTTTACAAAACTCCTTGAAGGGTAAAAATTTCAATAATGATTATGATGTCAAATTGTACCTGATTCAGTTTTTTGCCAATAAAAACCAGAAGTTTTATGAATGTGGGATTATGATGCTGCCTGAAAGATGGTAAAAGGTCATTGATCAAAATGGACAATTCATTACAGAATAAAGTTATTTATTTCCAACCCAATATAATATGCTCTTGCGCAGGTATCTTAGAAAAGTTCAAATTGGCTCCTTTCAAAGAAAACTTGAACCCATCAGAAAATTTAAATATAGACTATTAATACTTTCTACTATTACAAAATATGTGTTTTAAAAAATACCAATATATAGTGCATTCATTACATAATTACATTAAGTTATCATACATATATTTATATAATACTATACATTAAATTATCATGCATATAAAATATTTTACAGAAATCAAAAAACAGATTATATTTTGAAATGATTTTATTAAAAAAATCCATGATATGTATAAACACTAATATTTACATAACAATAAACAAATTATTTTCTTTCGCATGCAAATATGATACAAAATGTAACGAAAATAGTTAATGCAGGAATTCATAAAATACATCTTCTAATATGTCCACAATATTCTAGTATTTGTACAGAATTTACAATAACACAATGGACCTGAAAAAAATACATATAATTTTAAACTTTTGATAAGAATAACATCAAAAATTTTTGAGCAAACACATTGATTTAATTATACTTGTTAAAATTATTATTTTAAAATGAAAATGTTGATACTTTTCTTTAGAATTAGTTATTCAAAAACTCTTATTTAAATATCTTTTTTTTTATAAATATACAACATATAAATAATCAGAAATTGAAAAATCAAAATTATGTATAAAATATAAATATTTTTTAATGCAATATTTATTTTAAAAATAAGTTCAATAAAAATCTAAAATAGAACTTACAATTGTACAGTTTAAACCTATTAGTAAGATTATTTCTCAAGTAGTGCCGACCAACATGTCTATTGGTCACCGTGCCTGACTGCGGATAAGGAGGACCTGGGTTCGAATCCCGGTTCGGGCATGGATATACTTTCTCTCTATATATATCCTATCGTTGTCCTTTCCTTGCATGAATGAGGTGTAAATGGTTTGCCTACTCTATAAACGGGTACTTAAGGGATGTGTGTACTGAAGAAGTCGGACTCCACACCAAAATATAGTTCAGTTGGAAAAGTGGAGCAGCGCACCCCATGTTGCCAGCCTAGCTGGCACACGACAACAACAATATTCCTCCAGTAGTATACATAAACTTGAATTTAAATATTCTCTTTTACAAAATTTTATTGGCTATAGAGCACAAACAGTATTGTATGATGGTCAAGAATAAAAGATACAAAGTATAATAAATAATAACAAAATAATAAAGTATGTCAAATTTTATAATTGAGATAAATTTATTAATAACTACATCTTTAACACAGAACAATTAAACATATCATTCAACACTGAAATAAAATATGAATATTTTGCATTCCAACATAGATTATAATGTTCATCAAAATAAAAATAAGCATAAGCAAGTATGAAACTAAATTATGGTTAATTCATTAGCAAGTTAAATATACAGCAGCTGCTCATTTTTATGAAAACTCATAATTTTATGAACTACTAGCTTGTCTAATATGTCCTATAGATGCAATGGTAATTTTATTACCCATTTGAAAACTAAAATTATGAAATATTTTTACAAACTCATTTCCATACATCTTACGTTAGCATTTTAATTTGTTAATTTTATGGTTGAGAAATTTGGATCAAGGTTTTCATTTGTGAATTGTAAAATCTTTAATTTCAGATATCTGCACAACTGAAGTTGAGATCCTGGATTTTTTTAAACAATTCATGAGGAATTTTTCTTGCTAATATAATTCTCTTTTTATAGAATATCATCAATCAGAATATGAGATATAGTTTCAAATGCAAATATCGTAAAATACTTTTATATGTAAGGATGATGGCTTGGAATAGTCTTACTACAAATACTCTCAAATTTAAATACCTATATTAAAATGTTAATTTCAATTTAAAATTGCCATAATAATATGATAGTTTATCAAAAACACTTCTAAAAGAAGCACTTTTAATGATATTCTAAGTGCAATGTATGATATTCAATGTATACAGGTTGTCACTCGATGGTTGTTATTTGCACACAAGAGCTAATTAGATTGAAATCTACAGGGTAAAGTAAATTCTAAACCACTGCAAATATCCAGGCCCAAAGTGGAATCTGAATCTATGAATTGTAGAACTGAAAGCAAACACAGTATATATTGAAAACGTAAATTTAAATACAAAAAAATGCCAAAATTTAGGAAACTTTAATGTATAAAAAAAGCTTAAAAATAAACATTAACAAAGTTTCTTTATCAATTTTATTTATTTTTTAGCACATGCAATATAAATAATTAAATATTAATGAATGCTTAAAGAAAGATTGTTTGCTTTATATATAAACATTTTTCACAAGAGAATTTTGTGTGTGTGTGTGCCTCAAACAAAATTCTATTTATAAATTAATAAAAGCTAAACTCTAACAGAACCTTTATTGGCTTTAAAATATATATGTACATTTAAAACTCAGTAAACCTGGTCATGATTTAAAGCAATCCATTAGACATAACTTATGATTTTAGTTTGAAAGAAAAAACTGCTTTTACTGAATATGCCTTGCTCTATTTCAGTAAAAAGATTTCATTTTGCTATTTGAATTGTTTTAACAGTTTTGATATTTGAACTGTTTTTCTGCAATTATAACTGCGGAAAGAAATATAAAGAAACTAAAAAGTTTCAGTTATTAGAATACTTTTAAAAATATGATAAGATAAATATTCAATTATTGTGTGTGACAATGCTCTACATGAGATTTAATCAGTAAAACATACCTTCCATTAAAAAGTCAAGAAATACATTCTAGATTATGGAATTTCACTACAGTTTGTTTAAAAATAAACTATTGAAGTACTGCCATTTAAATACTTAATTTTAGAAAAAAAATTTTTTATTGAACTCTCAACTATGTTGTTTTACAACTATTTAATTCCTAGCGTATCATAATAAAAATCCAATTTGAATAATGTTTCTAACTTACTTTAATTATTTATAACACATGTCCAGTGCCTTGTTAACTATAACATCTGATGTATCTTCTGAATTCTGAAAAATCAACAGTTTTATTAATTGCATATTTTAGTTGATTGAAAATTGTGATTTTTACAAATTTTTTTCTATAAATAAAATTTTAATATTAAATTTCTTAAAATTTGATTAGTTTTCAGCATCATGATATAAGGGAATTACCCCAAAAATATATTTATAAGCTTGAATTAAATGTCTTATGAGAACATTAGAGTTAATCAAGAAAAATGAACAAAGAAAAACATTTGAGTAAGAGAAAATTTCTTTATGAAATTATATAAAACAATACCTGACAGTTTAAAAAAAATAAAAAAATGTGATTTCAAACAGAATGAAACATGAGAGATTATATATATATTATATATATATAATTCAATACTTTAAATAATATTGACCACATATAATTAGAAAAAAATGTTTCATTCACAAATAAAATAAAGATGAAGGAAAAACACAATTACAGAAGGAAAGCAAAGAAATATAGGTATAATTACTAAAAAGTTTTATAAAAGAAATATTTAAAATGAATAAAAAATAACCTTTTCAAGCAGTTCTATTATCTTATCTGAATTTTCCATGGTTAAGAGATTATGCCTTCGAACCATCAACATAGCAATTCCAACAAATAGTAGTATTTTGCAATTTCCCCCAATTATTTTATCAAAAAGCCTAAAACAAGTGAACAATAAAAATTTTTTAAACAAATTAACAATAAGTAAAAGTTTGAATCAAAGTTAAATTTATAAGCTTTTATTTTAAAATGATATGATTTTATTTTAGTGATTCTTGGATAAAATCAAGTAATATTTTATAATGTATTTCATTAAAGCAAAAGAGTACATATTATGATTAAACGAATTTTTCCAATTCATAAAAATGTGATTAAAAACATAAATAATTGATAAAAAGTTTAATTTCAACTAATAATTTTACTACATTTTATGTCATAATATTTTTTTAATTTTAAAATGTTAAGATGAATTTTAATTACAGGAATAAAAAATCAGAAACAGCTTTTTCCTATTATAAAATCTAATACACTTATTACCCCAACAGAAAAAATATACATTTTAAAATAATGATTATTACAAAAATAACAATTGAACATATTAGCTAATAATTTCATTTGCTTTGTTAAAAAAAATATATCACATATTTATAAATACATTTATAAAATGTAAAAATGCATGTTTCCAAGATTGTGTCATTAATTATGTAGAATAAATGCACATTTCAAATCGTTACAAATGATAAAATTTAATATTAATTTTTTTATGAAAAGTAAAACATACATCTGTAAATTGAAAAATAGTAAAGAAAGAATACATTTTCACTAAACACAAGTTTAAATTTATCACTAGCTATTTACAAGCTTCAATTTATCTCCAAATAAATTTTTTTGAATCAAGCATATAATATATTTCATTAAATATACATTTCCAATTTAGATGCATAATATTCCTTAAGATGTTTATAATAAACTTCATTTACAAATTTTTTGCATATTTTCATTATATTTATAATGTAAAATAAAGTCAAATTTCAAGAAATCCTTAAAGTGAAGTATGATATAATTTTACCCACTTTAAAGAATTTCTAAAGAAAATGAAATTTTTCATTTTAAAGTAACTTTTATACCTTAATGATATATAAATTTATGTGATACTGAACTTTCAATGCAAACAAAATGAATAAATTAAGGAAAATAATCTAAATCACTAGGAGCAGTAATACAATTTTATAATATTTAAGCTATTTTTATATAAAAGTGTGGGCTTTTTAAAGCTAAGTATTTCTCTTTTATATGAATTCATCACTTTGATTAGCTTTATATATTCTTTTTAATATATTCCTTTAATAATGATTAGCTGCCAAATATTTTTTATTACTCATTTGTTTCAGTCTTAATAAATACACACTTTTGATTTATATTTATTCATTTTTTATTTTTATTTTAAATATATGGCGAGAACATAACTGAATTTGTTAGCATTTTTAGTTGAAATTTCGAACAGGAGAAAACATTTAATATTTATAAGCAATCTTTAGCATTGATGTGCTTTGGCCTACTAACTACAACAACAGATGAAATGAAAAAAGAATAAAAATACTTTTTTTGCAATAGACATTTATATATGTCTAAATATCTGACTATTTATTTATTTAATCATTGTGTACATTATTCACAGTCAATTTTACAAAGCCCTTAAATAAATCATTACTTTAAATCCTACATTTGTAGCAATATTGCTATATGATATAAAATAATGTAAATTCAACATTTATAGGGAAAAAATTATTATTTACATATGCTTTCAAGATATAAGTTCATAAAATATTCAAGGTTAAATTAATTTACAGTTAAAACAATATTATGTCTATACATAAGATACAAAAACACATATCAGAAATAGTAGAATAAAATAAATATTAAGTTACACACTTAAGAAAAATTACTGTTAAAAAATTCATATATTAATACATAATAAATACAATTTTATTAAATTTTAATTTGTGAAAAACATGTTAAATAAAAAATACCTTGCAAGTGAACTTGGATCTAAGATTTCAGCAAAACATCTCTCAAACCAATTTGAAAAAGGGATAACTTCAAATGCATTTATAACTTTCAAATGATCATATAAAACTTCATCCTCTTTCATCAGGATAGTTTCTAAATTATCCACCTGAAATTTTTTCAAGGTATGAAAGTTTTTGATATTGCATTTTAAAAATGCAATAAATTCAGTTTTTTTTAACTAGCAAAACAATTGTACTTATTCATATACACACATTCCTAATATACAAATCATTTTCCTTCATTTTTGTACTAATGCAAGTAATTTTCAATATTTTTTATCATTCTAAATTTAAAAATATTAAGAATATTTTCTTTACTAACAACATACAAATAAATTTGTATCATATTTTACAATGATGAGGAATCAATCCATCATTTAAGTTAATTACACAGATGTAAGGCCTGGTATTTTTTAGGAGAGAATATATGAAATTATTAATCCAGCAGTTAATCTAATATAAAGTAAATAGAGATCACAATAAGATTCAAATATGATGCTTGAATTCTCAACATCTTTATAAATATAATAATAACAGACTGAGAATATTGTTCTTTCATTCATACAGAATAATCTAATTCATCTATAAAACTAGATTCAAAAGTAATATTCACAGGAGTGTTATTCTTTTAAAATGATAAAAGCATGGTCCTAAGTTATAAAGAATAAAACAAGAAATCTGATCCATTTTTATAATATGTATGAGAATAGAGTGGGTTGATCAATTTGAAGACCGCAAAAACCAATGTTCGCAGATGGGAAAAACGGAAGATGTATGAAGCTTGGCTCAAATCTCCTGGTCAAAGGTATGATCTGCTAAAGGTATGATCTGTAGGTCATTAGCGAGGATTTCCTATGAAATTCTTAGATGCTCTAGGCAGAAGATACGTTTAATCGTAGGCTTCATAACTGGGCACTACTATTTCAGAAAACATCTCCATAAAATGGGACTGTTTCAGCAAGATCCTATCTGCAGGAAATGTCATATGCAAGAGGAAACGGCCAAGCATATCATTTATGAATGCGAGGCTCTTGCCCTCCCTAGATTAACCTCTTTAGGCATCATCCATACTAGGGATTTACACCTAGATTCCATTAAAGGGTTATCAGACTTTATTAATAAAGTGGGTGATCCGAGCAAATGGAACTAAGAAACATTGGGTTTGGAGTTAACAGTACAAAATGCTGATAAAAGCAGAGGTGCTCAATGACATACAAACCCAACTCGAAGAAGAAGATAGAGTGGGTTGGATTTATTTATTGTTCAATAGTGTGCATACGAAGACTAATTCAATTTTGAGCTAAAGTTTAAAATCCATTTCAAACATTTACGCCAAAAGTGGAGACGAACCCAAGAAGTGAACATGTATGAAGCCTTTTGAAAAAAAAGGTGTGAAAATTATTGAATGACAAAACTGATTTTGTAATAAATGGCCCATTCAAAAACTTGATTAGAGTTCATAAATTTTATGTCTAGGCTATATACATCAGTTCTAATAATGATCAGCTTCTTATTTTCTCAAAAAAGTTTATTAAATAGACAAAGAGTTATTGGTATTAACTATTTCATCAAACATAAAATGCTATATGATTAAATTATTCACTTAAATACTCATTACATAAAGCTTACAGTTTGAAGTAGGATTAATGCTAAGGTATTAAATCATACTTTATGTTATTATCAGGCAATGAATCATGAACTCCTTGAAGTTTTCAGTATTGACATCATATAGTATATGTAAAAAATAATCTCAGTTATGATATGTAATTTGATACTCTTATAAATGATTACAGTATAAAATATTACTTTGACACTTGATTTTTCAGGTCCTTGGAAGATAACTGCCCACTTTAGATGCATAAGCAATGTACATAAATAACAAATTATCTTAATCCATTTATACACTGACCAAAGCAGTCAAAATATCTTTATATATAGCTACCATAGATATCATACCAATTGAATTAAAAAATTTTGTTTATTTTCATATGAAAATTATTTAACTTTTAGAAATGCAACTCAGATGAATGAGATTTGCAAATGTAGTATCACTAAAACAATATTCGGCTTGTTTGTCGCTCAGCAATAACTTTTCGTACATGAAGGCTAATTAGACCAGACATTTTAAACCACAACACATCAAAAACCAAGTTGAGATTCAATCCACGAACAGTTGAATTGAAGGCCATACTTCTAATCATTTGACTGTCAGTTCAGTGGTCAGATAGTATGATATCTACATGCAATACAGAAGACAGTAATTGAGAGGCTGACTATAATGAATCTTTTTATTCATCAGATTTAAGACAGATACCTTGACCCCACATCAAAAATGAAATAATTTTTCTATTTTTATTTATTTAACTATTTTAATCTCCAACATTTTATTTTATAAAAGTCTTACAAATATATATATATTTTATTTTGTTTTTATATTTTTAACAGATTTTATAAGGTATACTTTTAACATTTAATCAAATAATGACAATATAAATGAATCATGTATGATATTTAAGTTTAAATATTTATATTATAAATATTGTACTCACCAGCATTTTGAAATTCCAATTCATTTTCTTTTGATACAAAACAAAATTTCTAAACATAAAATAACTCACTACATCAGATGAGCTCAGTTTGATAAAAAGTGATGCTAATGCAATGAGGTTTTGGTTACATGGTCTGGAAAGCTGAAAACAATTTAATTAAATGTTGTATCAAAATGCATTTTTTTTTAAAAAATATTACAAAAATAATTTAAACATTTTAACTTTTTGGGGAATTAAAAATGTATATTTTTATGAATTATCTTGTTATGAATTTAATTCTTATTTTTAACTGTTAAATTATTCTTGGAAAGATTTTGCTCTCCATACTTAGTGGGTGTCTAAGAGATCATGAAGATCTAATTTAGAGTTCATAATCTTTAAGATGCAGTGAAGTTTATCAAAGCACTTAGACTGAAATGGGTTGGTTATCTGGTCAGTATGCAAGATCACTGCTGTATAAAAAAATCCTTCAGTCAAAGTACTGGGAAATAGGCATTGAAGCAGACAGTGAACAGATGGAATGATTGTGTTGAAATACTAAAATCATTTTAAAGGTTAAGGATTAGATGATTTGTTTGCCACTCAATGGCTACTTTTTGCACATCATGGCTAATTAGACCAGGACTTACATTTTAAAGTGCACTTCAAACCACTACAAACATTCATGCCCAAAGTGGAATTCGAACCCATAAACTGTTGAACTGAAGGGAAGAGCACTAACAACTTGGCAATAAAGAATAAAAGATGGTACCCAAAAACAGAAATTCAAAGAGACTTCTGAAGAAGGCTTGCATTGTCACACCAATGAAGAAATAGCCTTCACACTTTGAAAAATATTATGACTTAAATTACTATTTTTTTAGTAATCATTGTATAAAATTAAAACATTTTTATCTAGCATAACTTTTAAGTTTTTTAAATATATTTCATATTTAAAAAATTTATAATATATTATTTTCCAATTAATTTTGGTATTTCTCTTTTTAACAGATAATTTCTGTGAAAATAATAAAATAATTAATTCAATTTTGTATAAACAAAACTGTTATTTCAAATATTGTTGCAATATTGAAAGAAAGAAGCATTTACAAATTCCAATTATTGAAAAATTTAGCAATTTTTAAACCATATAACATTTCCACATCTCATTTTTTAGCCAATTAAATTTGCTTAAGTTACAATAATAAAAAATAAAGAAATGAAGGGAAAAAGAACAAAAACTTAAATAAGTCATATATTTTCCCCAATAAATATATAATGTGAAAAATTATAATATGTGTGGTTATCAATAAAAACAAACATAAAAGGTTATGGTTGAAAAAATAAGCTAAATCATTCACTTATATATAATGCTTATTGATTTGAATGTATTTTTTTTATAAAATAGTTTTTTTTAAACAGTGTACAAGTTCACCATAATTCTCTATGCTGTACTTATAAATTTTTAAAATAGATATAATTAATTATTTTTCAAAAATTTTTTTTTAAAAATTTAAATTCTAATTTTTTTTCAATGAAGCTTATTACAAATTTAAAGTTGGAAACTTTACAGTTTTTCATTGCTGATAAAAGAGTCCATCATAAATTGATGATACAACTAATCAAGTGAGTACTTCTATTTTGTATATTCATAAAAATCTTTTGTTTGTGAACATGATTTATATACCTGAATTCAAATGTTTTGTTTTATAGATCTTAATAAATTAAGTTGTTTAGATATTTAAATAAAATATAAGGTAGTAATTTTTTAATACATATTTTCTGTTTAATTAATTAAAAAGGCTGTGGGCGATAAAATGAGCCAAATGGCTTCACCGCGTCGAAAAGCATTTGTATTATTAATGCAGTTGTGCATGTGATAAATTTATTTTGTGTGCTAGTATCCCTAGAAGCCTTTGATTAGTAATTTGTTTTTATTTAATTACAGTTCAAGCTTTTGAAGTGAATAGTTTAATATCAATAAATTAATTTTTTTTTATATTAAGTTTTTGAATATTGGTTTGCAGTGAATTTCATTTAAAATTTTATTTTGAAAATTTATAAAACAAATTCACTTTATATTGTTTTTATTATTTTCAATTATTATTTTCCATGAGGAGTACATATGCCCCTGTAATGATTCCAACAACATCATGGCATACCAATGCCAAAGATTATACAAGCAATGATTAGATGAGTTATTTTATGTTTTTAATTAATATTGCTGTTGTATGTAATATTTTATGCTATGTATTAAGCAGTAATTATAAATATTTCATATACTTATATTTAGATTTATTTAATATGGTAATGTTGATTAATTTGAAAGTCTAGTTTTTATAAAAGTGTTTGTTTACATTTTAGAATTATTTATTGCCTGTTTTAAATTGGGACTAGATTGCACAACTGTGATTTTTTTAAGTTGGGTGCCACAGCCTGATTGATCAAAATTCAAATTTTCATAAAAAAAGCATTTTATTTACTTCATTGCTTAACTGTCACACGTTATAAACTGCAAGATACTTAGTTTATATTTGTTTTTTATTTAATAATTTTTAAATTTCTAGTTATTAGTATTTAATACTTTTGTAGTAAGTAATTATGAGATATTTGAGATTTAAAATAGCATATGATTGCAAAGCTGAAGTTCGAGCATGAACGATATTTGAGAAACCAGATATTGTGGATTGTAATGTAATTTAGGTTGGCAAGATAACTGTACAGCTCTAGAGCAAAAAACTGGAAATTGCACTAAACCCATACAGTTCTGCAGTCTTTTACTGAGCTAATTTAATAAGTATTATTAAAGCAGATATCATTGCTAAATTAATCAAAACAAATTAAAATGAAAAATGGTTCTTATTACAATTTCAGTATTTTAGTTTAAATAACATATTGATGTGCCAAATAAACTCTTATTATTACCTTACAATGCCTTTTTATAGGAATACAATATTGTATTAATATTTTATGAGAAACCATCAAAAATAAAAAAGAAAACACATATTTTTCCCTTTTTTTGATATTTGAATTCTTGTTGATTAAAAAGTTCAACTAAATAAAAATTATATGAACATAAAAGTAAATAAGGAATAGAATAGGAAATGCTTACTTGCTCTTCTAAGTTAAACTCTAATGTTTCTATAGTCATTAGATACATTAATGTATAAGCAACAGATTTTGAAGTATTTTCATCTATCTTTTCCATAACTTTCAAAGAGCTTTCTAAATCATCATAATGCAAAGTTCTTATTTTCATAATCGATTCATGACTTTTAGGATTCAAGGGTACAACACCTGAATAAAATATAATAAACAATTACTTTTACTTCAATTCAGTGTTTATTTAAACAATAACTAAATACATATAAATTAAAGACATAAATATATTATTTCAATCAATAGATATATTAGTTTAAGTCGATGTAACATAGATACTTTCAAATTAATAGCAACACCTTCAAAATGACACAAAATTTGTATAAATAAGCTTGCGTCATTATTGCTGTCATCAGAACTCACAGTTAAATAATAAGAGAGTTAAACTTTATTTAAAAATATTTTTGGCATTTATTCCCATCAAACTTTTTTGCCATGAAAACAAGTTTATGAATTTTGAAAATTTAAATGATTTTTTTTAAAATATGGAGAAAAATCAGAACACCTCACTTATATATTCATTTAAACAAATAAATAATAACATTATTATTTGTTTAAATGATACATGATACAAAACATTATTTATAGTTTAAATGGAGCTAAATCACATCATTAAATGACATGCACTTTTTTCTTAGATATAATTGATGAAATAATAAGTAAAGTATTTTTCACTCAAAGCTTTATGAGCTTGATTAAAATAGTGAGCATGAACTCAAAATGCCCAAAAAAGGTAATTTAAGTATTAAATATTAGAACTAAAGAAATTTTATACATTAAGCATTAAAGCTAGAAAGCATTTTCAAATATTAGAGATTTGAATTAAAACTACTTAAAATGGTATTGATGGCTGCTTTAGATAGAATACCAAAAATTAAAATGAACATCTTTAGAGGTGGTTGAAAACAAAACACTGATCAAGATCAATCTTTTTACTTTGACCTATTAGAGGAAATTTAGAACAATTAGAAAAAAATCAAAACTGTTAATTATTAGATATGTAATAAGAATTATTGCACAAATTTTAAACTAAATGGAGGTTAAAAGGAGCAGTCATCAGAAGAAAATTTCCACTTTAATAATGTCTCATTAATTCATAAATATATTTCCATTAACTATAAAGATATCATATTCTTAGACACATAAAGATATAAAACTTATGATATATTTATCCAAGAATATGGGCTCTTTATTTCAAAGTTAGTCACGTGGAAGAAATCAAAATAGCTGATCATATAATTCTGAAATGAATTTTCCATGCATGAATGTTTCCATCACTTCAATATTTTATGACACAAAGCTATAATTAATTTATTCAAAACAAACATAGTCAAGATAAAGAACTTCGAGCAGTTCAACAAATACAGTGTCTCACAAAAGTGATGGGACACTTGTGCTTTACGTAAGGAAACTATAATAAAATTAATTAAAAATACATGTACAAATTTTTTGTGGGTGTGTTTCATACTTAAATTTAGTAACAATTATTACATAATATACATTTTGTCAAAATATTAATTAAATAAAAATATAATCATTTAGAACAGAGCAAAAAACAGCTCACATAAGTGATGAGACACCAATAGATATGCAACAAAAATTCTATGAAATAAGCAATAAAAATATTTTTTGGGTCTTTTATTTTTACTCAAAGGCAATTGGCAATAATTTATAGAATCATCTGCAGTATTTCTCTCCAGATTGTTTTGGAATTTTTATGTTTTTTAACTGTGTGCAGACATGAATGCTATACGAAAAAACTTTGTCTGAAATTCCAAAATTAGTTATTAATTTGCATATTGAAAGTGGAAAATCTATTAGAGAAACTGCTGAAACAGTTAACTTGAGTCTCGGTAATTTATTATCGAACCAAAATAACCAATGAAATAAACCGAATTGTCATTCAAATTATTAAAAAAAATTCAAGAATTAGAGTCTTCCTAAAGTTGCTGCTGATTTATCAGCATTATATGGAGTAATTGTTAATCCTGAGACTGTTAGAAGAGTAATTCGATCAATTGGATATCACACAATAGAGTAGCCAGGAAACAATTCTTCGTAAGTGAAAAGAATAGAAAACTCAGACTGACTTTCGCAAAATTCAATATAAATAAAACTTCTGACTACTGCAATAAAGTTATACTTGCTCTGAGGAGAGTAAATTTAATATATTTGGTTCTGACGGTAGAATCTTGGTGTGGAGAAAACTGAAAAAACGATGAATTTCATAAACAGAACTTGGTGACAATAGTAAAACATGGTGGAGGAAGAGCTATGGTATGGGGGCGTAAGTCGTCCGCTGGAGTTGGTAATCTTGTTTTTATTGACAGTAAAATGGATCAGTACAAGTATATTGACATTTTAAAGCAAAATTTGAAATCTTCAGCATGAAAATTGAACCTTCATAATGGTTTTAAATTCTACCAGGACAATATCCCCAAGCACACTGCTTTGAACGTTAGACCATGGCTGCTATATACTGTCCTGAAATAATAAAAACACCACCACAATCTCCAGACTTAAATACCATAGAGAATATTTGGCAAGAATTGGAATCAAGAATTCGCAAACACACCATTTCTTCAAAAAAAAACAATTAAAATCGGTGCTTCAAGAAGAATGGGGTAAAATCACTCCAGAAATCACAAAAAAATTAGTCAAATACTTCCCAAGAAGATTAAATAATGTTTTAAAAGTAAAAGGAAATCCAACAAAATATTAAAACCTTTTAAAAAATAAAATTTTTGGATAAATATTTAATGGAAAATTAAATGTCCCATCACTTATTTGAGCTTTTTTTGCTCCGTTCTAAGCAAATTCAACCCCCAAAATTGACGGATTACCGTGAAATCATATTTGGGGAACTTGTTTACTGAACGGTTACTGTTGATTTAACTAATGTGAGTGAAAATCAAAAGTGTTTCGTAAGCAACAGCTAATTTTGTTTTACTTTTCTATATTTATTCAAATTTAAATTTTCATAATTAAAGGCTATTTTACTATTGAAATTTATAAGCAATGTATATAATATTAATTTTAATTATTTTATCAAGTTTTAAAATTATTAATATTTTTTTAGTTTCTTTAAATAATATATATATATATATATATATATTGCTTAGTTGTAAACTTCATAGTATAAGAGTATGTGACTTGGCGACGAGGTTAAAATATAAGAAATCTTTATTACTTAATTTGTTCAAAAATATGAAATTTTAAAATGTTAAAAACTTTTTTAAAATTAGAATGGGTAAAATAAGTAATAAATTAGATGCTATTTTTTGAATGGATTTAGTATTTTAAACAATTTTGCAATGGTTTTTGTATAAAATATATAATCTAATTTTAATAAAATGTAACTATAAAAAGTTCTCTCACTTTTTAGCATTACATTTTATTAAAATTTGATTATATATTTTGTTCTGAGAATAATCTGAGAGTACAGCTAGCTTTAGTTTATAAATTAAATAACTTACTAGAATTATCATTTTAAATGCTCATATGATTTATAAAAGAGTGACAAGAAATCGAAACTGCTTTAACTGTCGACTGGGTACCAATTGCGAGCCCCAAACAGATCATCGAATTCACAGTCCGTGTCTGCTGAAGAGTTATCGTCAATATAAAAATAAAAATCTTATTCACTGCTTGAATCAGACAGAATGTTTGTAAACCGGTAATATTTTCACATATACAATTAGCTACTAGAATAACTTCTGAGAGTGAACAGCATAAATATATACGAGGGTCACTCTGAAATTTTTGAGATACAACTAGGTTTTTAAAGTTATACTTTAGTTTTTAAAGTTATACTAGGTTTTTAAAGTTATAGTTTTAAAATTTTAGGTGTGTTCAAAGTAGTCTCCTCCAGCATCAATGCACTTTTGTAGACGAATTTTCTAGAGATTAAATGCCTCAAGCCATTCATTTCTTCGAATAGATGAAAAAAATGCATTTATAGCCACATCAATCTCTTCTTCTGAATGAAAATGACATCCACATAAGTTCTTTTTTAGATTAAAGAATAACCAAAAGTCGCACATAGCTAGATCAGGTGAATACAGTGGATGTTCGATCACTTTAATTTGTTTTTGTTTAAGAAACTCAACTGTTAATCCGGCTGTATGTGAAGATGCATTGTCATGGTGAAGCATTAGTCCCCTAACATTCAGTTCTTGTAGAATTTCTGGAAGACATTTAGTGGTATACCAGTTTGCTGTTACTGTCTTCTGTCCTTCCAACTTGATGGCTTTGACCAATCCCGTACTTCTGAAGAAAACGGCATACATCACTTTTTTCAGTACGCGTTGTTTTTTCACCATTGTCGGCGTGGGATCATCTTCAAAGGACCATACTTTCCTTTCTTGACGTGTTGGAACGTCAAAAATCAAACGGTATGTACATTTCATCACCTGTTACAATTTTAGAAATGATGCGGTGGCCACCATCATTCAGCATATTAAGAGTTTCTTTACTAATTCTGACACACTCCTCTTTTTGATGCTCAGTAAGATTATGGGGAACCCAATGGCAAACTACTTTTTTCACATGTAATTCTTCATGAATGATTTTGTGTATGGCTACGGATCCAATGTTAAGTTCCTTCTGTATCATTTGATAGGTACAGCGATTATCATCCATTAACATTTTTCGTATGGCAGACACATTATCCGGGATTACTGCCGACGGCGGCCTTCCTGTGTGTTCTTCATCCTGAAGAATATTGCGACCTCTTCTAAATTCTCTAAACCATCTGAATACAGAAGCACGAGCTGGAGATTCATCACCAAATGCTAATTGCAACCATTGAATGCATTCTTCTTGATTTAATCCTGCTTTGAAATCGTAGAAAATCATAGCGCGAAAATGTTCTCGCGTCAACTCCATTTTCTCTTCTGTTTAAAATTTATTCCACGCTAAACAAGTTGAAGTAAGTCAGTAAAAAATCGTCTTCTGCGTTAAAATACTTAGTACTTTAAAATTAAACCGTTATTTTTATTTTGTAAATTCTCGTCTGTGCGTATCTCAAAAATTTCAGAGTAACCCTCGTATGCAAATAATAATAAAGAAGTGATAATATAGCATTTCAATAATTTGTTCTGGCCAGCTGAAGGCGATTTATTGACACACTCACCTGGAATACATCATTAGACAGATGTTTCAAAGATAACTTGATTGGAAATGTCCATCTACTGAAACAATGCTACATTTGATTTAAATTTATATTTATTGGTTTCCCACGGAATTTGAAAATTCCCAAGTTCCACTAGTTACGAATTTGTCAATACTGTCAGTCCTGATGTCAAATTGATATAATCAGAAATACCAACCGATCTTTCTGCCATCTTCATTCTACTTGTAAATAATTTAAAATTAACTACATGTGCATTAATTTCCTGTTTACTCAAGAATTTGATTACACCTATTTTGAAATTTTTCATATTGTTGTTAGCTTCACACTACTCAAGTTTTCAGTACACATATTTCAAGCATTGTTTAAAATACCAAGATTAAGGTAATTACACAAAATGAAGAAATAAATCCTATTACATAAGTATTTTCGAATTTTAGAATGGGACTTGTGTTACTCTTTATTCCACATAAAATTATATTATTTTGTTATGATTAAGGTCTATAACTATACAAGGAAGCTATTATTTTTAGCAAAAAAATTATTTTAATTAATTAAAACTTTCACTAAATTTACATTTTGGTATAGGACTGGCAAATGATATTAAAATACATCAAGAATTATTTAATGTCTTTATTGTGATGTTTAAAATTATTTTAATAATTTTTTTGTAAAATTAAGGATATTTTAAACTAATATTTCGTAAATTATTAAAGTTACTTACAAATTCTGGAAAATATGAAATTTCCTTTATCATGCAAAAGAAATATTTTCATTTACTAATTTATTGATTACATTTTAAGTATTACGCTTTGTTTCTCACATACTTCAATATCTAAGAGCTTTTTGCACTAAAGATTATACTTTTACCTTCTTGAAACAGAATATTTCAAAAAAGCACTAAGTTATAACATTTTTATTTCTTTAGTGTATTTTCGAAAACAAAGTTCAATGACTTAATTCTAATATTAAACTAAATCATTTGACCTTCGATAAGATGTTTCTAGCATAAGAAATAAATTTTACTTTTGTGACACATTAATAAATTACAATATGTATGTTTAATAGGTTAAATTTAAAGCAAAATTATTACTATTGAACTAGATAAAGTAATCATTTCTGGTTAGTGAATTTATGCATACAAAAATTTATTTTGTGTGAATATTTACTTTTTTAATCAAAACTATTTAAAAATATTTGATTAATCAAATCAAAAAAGAGCTAAATATTTTTATTTTATTACCATCAAAAGAAGAAGGAAGTGAAATCATTATTGTACTAAAGTACTTATTTAAAAAAAAATTACTCTAAATTTACCATAAATAATGATTTGCATGTGCATATCAAAGCAGTTGTAATTCTGTGAAGGGAAAATATTTAATGTAGGACAAATTTGAATATGTAAAAAAATGATACTGACAAGTTCTATATTAAATATTCACATATTAGAATACTTTTGTAAAAAATAGCATTAAAATTTCCCTGTTTTTACACTTTTGCCATTTTTCTCCTTTTGAAAAATAAAGTTTTCATACGAGACATGCATTAATTTTAATATTTATGCAAAACAATTTAAGAAATACTAAAAGATATATAATAACAACACGGGTTCTTGTGTGGAGTGATATTTTTTACATAATTTGAAACTAAATCTTTCAGTATGAAGAATTTAATATGATAAATTTGCATTCAAAATTTTTCACCAGAATTTCATCTGATGTCACTAACTTACTATATACTATAAAATCTATTATTAAGCAATTAAGTTAGATTTTTATTTATTTTTTTTAAATTATTAAAAATATACAAAGTCTAAATTCTTCAATTTGTATGTATTAAAGCAACAGAACAGTTTCTTTTAATGAGTTTGATAATTATTTGATGATTTTAAATATATAATATTGATTTTGAGAAATATCAGCAATGATTACCAATTACAAATACACAGAAAATTCATTAATTATTACAGCTATTTAAAATCATTACATTTTAACTATCTAGGAAATTAAAAAAATTTCTGATTTTTAATAAAAAGAAATGATTGAAATTATTATTATTATTATTATTATTATATATTATATATATATATATATATATATATATATATATATATAAAATGATATTTAAAAATTATATTCATTGTGATAGCTATCTTATATTTTTTTAATTATTTAAGATTTTAAACATAAAAACTGTTTGGAAATAAATAATATAATTTAAAAAATAATTAAATAAAAATTCATATTTAGTGTAATAAAAAATTATAATAGAGACTTGAAGAAATTTTCGAGCAGAACATTCACAAAACAAACTGCAAGCAGATGTTGGTTTCTTCAGCTGACAGCGATTGATGGATTTCCCTGCTGTAAGTCATTAGAATGTGATTATTGTAAGGTGGTCTGAGGTACAGCAGAAATAAGTCTCAAGAATTAGAGAGCCTTTTGTATTCTTGACAAGTGTTAAAGGGGGAAAAACTTGCATTGCAGTGACAGCCAAAACTATATTGCCACTGTGAAGCATAAATGAAGCACTTTCTTCACAGAACCCCAAACGGTTAAGGGGTTAATTTATATTTTAATATTTTGACAAAAAGTATGTTATGTAATAATTATTACTAACTTTAAATATGAAACACACCCACAAAAATTTTTTCCATGTATTTTTAATTAATTTTATTACAGCTTCCTTTTATAAAGCACAAGTGTCCCATTACTTTTATGAAACATTATATGTAAAAGTAAATGTTTTGTAACAATGTAAATGATAATTTGATATACCATATATGACCAGTCTTCATTGCAGCTGTTTTTGAACAAGATTATGTCAAAGAAAGTTATTAAGTACTGCCAAATAAGTAAGATTTATTAGGGTATAAGTTTGGTATCCCAATCTATATGATTTCTCGCCAAATCTAGTGCCCTTTGTTTTTATTATAGTATTACTGAATTTAGTTTTGCTACTTCTCAGATTTTTTTCTCGTGTTTTGCATTATTTTTACCGCATATATATGCTTCTTTTCAGTGGCAACAGCATTTTTAGCACAATTTGTATTTTGCTTAGTTCGTTTTTTTATCGGATGTAAAGCGCGGCAATTTAAATCCTGTTTTTTCAAACATATATTTTTATTTCATTTCGGATGTAGTGCGGAATATAAATATTGTCTTTTATATTCACAATTTTTATCTTGCTGTGGATATAGTTGCTGGAATTTCAATGCTGTTCTTTATATTCGTTTTGCTTTTTACTGTGGATATATTGCCGGAATTTCAATTCTGTCTTTTATTTTTGTATTTCGCTGTAGATATAGCGCTGGAATTTCAATCCTGTCTTTTATATCCATTTTGTATTTCACTATGGATATCGTGCCAGAAATTAAACTCTGACTTTTATATTCATTTTGGATTTTGCTGTAAATGTAGAGCACTGGAATAAAAATGAAACTAAGAATTTCATTTTAATTATTTTCTGCAGATGTAGAATTCCTAAAATTGTATTTCAAGTATTTAAATTTCGAACTGTAAACGAAATTAGAGAGTCATTCTATTTTTTGGAAATTAATCTAGATTTGTCTACTTTTATGTAGTAATGATTTGTAACATTCTATATTAAATAACTGAAATTCATTATATTATTTATTTTTAACTACTAAACTAAAACTCCATGACACGACAGCCCATGTGGGCCAAGGCCTACAGTGCCCATAACTGTTTTCATGACCGAGGCCTCTGGGGTGCGAAGCATATGTCCCAGTTAGGTGGTCAGCCTAACATAAGATCCCCAGTGTTTAGTTCCCAAGCATGCTTGGTACTCAGTTAATCAACCCACTGAAGGGATGAAAGGCTGAGTCAACCTTGCCCAGCCCGAGGATCGAACCTAGGACCTTAGTCATGGGAGCGTGAAACACTACCACTAAGCCACAGGGCTTCTTATTTTTAACTAGATTTATTAAATATAATTATTTTTGTTGCTTTATTTCCTTTAATTTTAATTCTGAAATAATTTTAAATAGAATCTTCATTTAATTCTCATTACCATTACTGTTTTCTTATATATTATGATGAGCAATTTGAAATCAGGGGGGGGGGTAGACAGCCCTATTTATTTACACGGTTGTTATTGTTTTCTTATGTAGTGTTAGGCCTAGCAATTCGAAATCGGGGAAAACACCGGTCTCTTATGCCGATTGGTACCCATTCTGGGTTGCTACTTTTTGCGTCGCCACTTCGCGACAAAAAAAGTAGCAATGATCGCCAATAGATGGGGATACCCTACTAGTTCCCTAGTTCCTTTATTAGACCACATTTGAATACATAAAGCATTATGAATTAATAAAATCGTTAAAATGCTGACATTTTCCGCATTATGCATAAGTTCTTTCGCATCGGTTAATAATAAAAATATAGTATAACTTAAAAAAATAATAATAGCACGCACTTACCTTACCTAATAAAACTTTCCAGACGTATTCCCTATACACAGAAGGTAAAGTGTATCTCAAACAAAATTTTGACAGCTTTTCTTTATCTACTGATTTTTCATTCATCAAAATTTCAAGTGCTTTTTTCTCTTCTACTCCACGAAAACCTACTTTATCATAATAAGATGAGCGAAAGTTTCGACTTTTTTCAGTCATTTTGAATTTATGACAGTAAAATGAAAAAAAAATGTTTCGCAATATGCAATCAAAAAGACTAAGAGAAGCTCCTTGGTTTATTTTGTTTGCATTACATTTCCGTTTGCCCCAATGAACGCACCACTTTGTAATATTTAAGCGCCGTCCAATGACAAGGATCACATATGAGCTGGTCTCATTCACTCGTCACTTTACACCTGAATAATTTGAAGTTGAAATGGAAATTTTTTTATATATTATGCTATAAAATTAAGACTCGAGAGAAAATAATTTTAGCAAAGGATTTTAAACTTTTTTAACAACATTCTACAAAACACTGGTGTATACATAATACTGGAGACAAGTTTTCGGAACTCTTGTCAAGTTTTGTAAACGTGCGTGATACAAGTTTGCATCAACTTGTATCACATGTGTTCTCTGAATACAAGCCATATGGCTTGTATCTCTCCACAATACTCCCACTCCAATACAAAACTGAGAACGAGATCTTTTTGAATTTGAGGTGTTACTAGGAACTTCTGCACTGCCATTTTAAAATCTCTGGCTCAGCTTGAGGAGTTCCCCCCCCCTCGACATCGAAAAGAGTCTATACTCCAAAAACATCATGGAGATAGCATCTGCATACTCAAGGTTATCTATATTTCTCCCCATGGACATAACACCAACCAACCACCAAGGAGCTCCAAGAATATGCATATGCACAATACATCAAATCTTAGTGGCAGTTTTTGGAGTGTTTATTTTATTTAATATTTTCCCATGGCACACAAATAAAACTTTGGTTATACCCATAGGAATCGTGATAATCTATTTTAATTCAAAGTTTAAATGAAGGAGAACCTCCGAAAACTTGTTTTTTTTTAATTGGTAAAAATCTTATGAAATCTCCTACTGGACCCATGAAAACATCTATTTCTCTCATTGGTAATCTCTCATTTACGATTGCGGCTGCAATGGCAAAAGTGGATTTTGTGGCCTGATTTTTTTTTTTTACTTCCTTTAACCAACAATTAAATAAAAAAAACACCCGACCAATACAACATCTGTCAAGACAATTTACTTAAATTTCCGAAATGGCAAAAATTGCCATTTAAATCCTACCTTCCTTGGTGAAACGCAAAATGTAGTTATCTATGAGGATAGAAGAGACGTCTGTTTCATATCGCCAAAAGATTTTGTTAAGAGAACACATGTATACAATATAGGATTGCGAGCACATGAACTTCACTTCTATCTATAATCCGTCTCTCGCCTTTTCTGCAAAAATAGAGTATTATCAACACCTCCTAGGTAGCCTTGGTATCATCTGCTAAACACTCTAAGGATATATATAGATATATATATATATATATATATATATATATATATATATATATATATATATATATATATATATATATATATATATATATATATATATATATATATATATATATATATATATATATAGCATTTAAAAATAATAAAAAAAACTTAGCAGTACATACACTGCTTCGCACTTATACATAATTGAAGGAACTTCTTCAATAACTGATATTGTTTTTCAAGCAAATCTTTCTGCTAATTATCATGCTACAACCTTCATTTCTAAAGGGATATCACTGGATTTTAACACAGACACTGAATACCCTTAAAACAGTTTTTTTTCATTAGAAGAATTTCTGGTGGCGATTAAAAAGTTGAAAACACGTCAGCTGGGCAAATTTTCAGCGAAAATACTTCAAGGCATAAATTTTGATAACCTCCGAAGTCTCTTTTGAACATTATAAAAAAAATCTTGGAAAACAAGCATAACCCCAGAAAAGTGAAAAGAATCCATTGCTATCCCTATTCAAAAACCAGGCAAAAGATTCGGGGACATCAAATTTTACAGGCCTATTTCTCTTACTAGTGTAGCCTATAAAGCCATGGAGCGCAATAATTATAAGATGGCTTATTGCTTTTGGGTCTTCATTCCAACTTCTTAATGCAAATCACTACGGATTTCTACCAAATCAAAGCTGCGGCAGCATATTATCTATCATATACACTGCTTGACGTTCAAAATGAAACACCACGGAGTTGTCAGAAAAGGATGAAACTCGGCAAACAGAGAGAGACAACAACGAACAATAAGTAATTTGTATTTCAAAATGATATACATAATACAGAGCAAGAACATGGTGAGGTTAGTAAGTTCTAGAGCCACCGTGAACGGCGATACACGAAGTAGCGTCTAGACACCGAGTCAGTTAGAGTACGGATGACATCCCGAGGAATGGCTCTCTATTCTCCGTCAACTATTTGTCCAAGTGTGTCTTCTGAAGGAGGCACACAGTAGCAGGGTCTACAAATAACATCCAATCATATCCAAAACGTATTTGATTTGAGAGAGAACTGGTGAGCACGGAGGCCATTGAAGCAACTATACATCTTGGACGGCATGTTGGCTGATGCGAGCAATGTGCGGTCTTGCATTATCCTACTGATGAAGATCATTGGTCACTCCCTGAAGGTAGAGGAGTGTCACTGACCGCTGCACATCATCCACGTATCGTTGGAATGTTACATTACCATAAATATAAACTAGTGATAACGTGTAATCATACAATGACCCCCAAACTTTGATGCCGCGTTGTCAAGTGGTAATGCATTCTGCTATTGCTGCAGGATTGGAACTTTTTCTACGTCAACTCCCCATTGGTACACTGAGACCATCGCAGAAAAATCAGAAGCGTGACTTATCTGAGAAGACGATCCTATGCCATTCCGTCCTCCACATCGCTCTAATGCGGCCCCATTAAAGACTTTGGCGTATGGGATCAATGGTAGTCTTCTTAACAGACGCCCTCAGCGCAGGGCACTTCCAACCAATCGACATCAAATGATTCTGCTCGATATGGGAGCATAGCGAATGTCTTGCACATGCTGCAGAATTTCGGAACACGTGCTTTCCGGGGCCGTCACCGCCTCCCATCGGATGGGTTGATCGACGGGTGCTGACATTACTCTAGATGCACCGGCACTCCGCAAACATTCCTTAGTTCCTTGTTTCTACCATCTTCGCCACAGCCCGTGTGGACCCATCCAGGTGTCTGTCAGCTGGAATTTTTCGTTAAGACCAACCTGTCTTTCTCAGTCCGATCATTTTGTCCCGCGTAAACTCATCTGCTGACTCCGTCGACGATAGCCTGGCATTCTCTGCAATTGTAAGCATCCTTTGCGACAGGAGCATATTTTCAACGATTATTTTCGAAGCAGCATTAGCGGCGAGAATATTGTCACTCTGTCGGTTCCTCACTTTCAGAGGCGTAGCGACGGGGTGGGGGGCAAGGGGGTTATCATGCCCCGGGCGCAGCATACAGAGGAGCGCCAAATCATTTCAAATATAAACAAAAATTTTCAGAAAATTTCAATCTTTGTTTTATTATAATATCAATTTTATTCGGAGAAACAAACTTTGGATTTTATAATTATTGTGTCATGTCCAGGGAAAAATAAAAAATATTCTAGAGAGAGGAATCAGATTTGGAAAAGAAAAGAAGTTGTTGATGAAAAATGAGGAAGAGCTGCAGGAGCTTGCCATAAGCGAAACTCTTATATTTATTAATAATAATTTTGCATGGTTTAGTTCCTTTTAAAAATTGTGATCTTTTAACCACGCTTTCGATTTGCATTTCTTAATTAGTTAGATTATCGGTTTTCATTCTTTTAATCTTTTCCTTTTTCAGTTTCAAAGTGTGTGATATCATTGTTTTGTACTACAAACCTTGTAAATGTGTAAATAACGAAAATATCTTAATTTTTTCATATAAAATTTCTGGAATATTAGATTGTTCAGTTCCATTTTAATGCATATGAGAGGTTTTCATTTTAGTATAATGTTATTTACTAAATTATTTGTGTTAATGTTATATAGTCATTTTTGGATCTATTAACTTAGGGAGTTTACAGAAGAGTAAGCTGATGAAAGACACCTATTTAATTTTGTGAATACGCCAAGATTCACAGTATCCGTTATGACTCAATCGTTATACAGGTTATCTAAGTCAAGTTATATATTAAAAAAGTCATAACAATAATGTTAACAAAACAAATAAGTTTGTTTTACTCAATATAAAAAAAAGAGTTCAATGAATATTATTTTCACTGGACCCTTCTGGATGTTACAATTAATCAAAAATTCAAAACTTACAGGTTTTTTGTCGAAATTTCACTGTTTTGAAATATTATTTGTCGTGCTATTTTTAATTTCTCATAACACATTAAATAATTTATTTAGCAAGCAGTACTTCACTAATATTTTTGATGTACTTTTATGATAAAAATGTGAAAATTTAATTTTATTTGGTTATAACAATGTAAATAATTATGCGCAAAAAAAGAAAATTTCATATAACTGAAATATTATTAATGGAAACTTGTAAGAATTTAAATGTATTATTAATAACAGAAAAAACCAATTTTACTTAAGTTATCAAGAAGGGATATAGAAAGATCAGTTTCAGTAGTTATTGAGACTTAGTGAAATTGTATTATTCATTGTCCCAAAAAAAAAATAAAACACTTGTATTTTTTATCTCATACTTTTACTGTTGTAACCATTCAGTCTAGTGTCGGGTCACACTCGTGAGAAAATTCCTGCTGAAATGTGTTTCCTATTAGCGGTTCCCTTTGTCAAAAATATTGTGTCCGGCACCAGACTGACCTTCAAAGAAAGGGGAGAAATTTTTCATAAAATAGCACTTCAGTATGCCGCGTAGGGAATTGTCTTCCTGGAAAAGAAATGGAGGGGATCGAGAACTAATTATCTCCAATTTCTAGGAAAACACATAAACCTTCCTTTTTTATTGTTCACATGGTTAGTATTTCGTTTCTTCCAAAACATTGCTTCATGGGAACAAAAATGTAAAACTTTTGAAAATCTGGAGTTCTGACATTTAAAATATTATCGCCGTAAGTTATACTTTCTGCCTACTATGTATTCTTTCAATTTGAATATTTATTTCATATTTTTGCTGGTATAAATATTTACTAGCATATGCTTGCAGAGTTTTGGAAATTAAATATTAAATTACTTATTAGTTAAAACTATTCATTTAAAAGTAATTTATTTAATGTTTAAATGTTTTTATTTAGGGAAATAATTTTTACTTGACTCGTAATTTTGTTGGCTTTACATTAGCACCTTATATTAAAAAATTCTTTTTTCAAATGGTATAAATTAAAATTCTATGAATGTTCTTCCTTTTTAATGTTTTTTTTTTCTTTTCTGTATTCTTAAACAAACAAAAATCTTTTTCTTTAAGTGTAACAACCTATTACAGGTATTAGATGCCTTTACAGCACACCCTAAATATACAGAATATATTTCTTAATTAATTAGTTCAATTTATATAAAAAATAAATCTTTTAACTTGAAAAATTCGTTCAAGAAATTTATAATGACATATATATTTCTCATTTTACATTGTAAAATTTTAAAAATAAGATCATCTTTAAATGATATAAATTTATTGAAAAAGAAAAAAACTTCCTGACATTGCATGAGTAGCAGTTCCAAAATGATTCTTAATAGAAATAAATTTTCATTTTAATAAAAATTACTTATTTTGATAATAAAATATATTTTAATATCTTAGAAAAATAGTTTTATTAAATGCATTAAAAATACGAAGAAAATTTTCACTACTACGATAACTGATTGAGAAAATTTCTTTAAATAAAATTAAGCAATATAACAGTTAAAATATATTTTTTAATCTCAGCACTTGTGTGTAATTCTTGATAATAATTTGAATCAATGAAAAACTTGAAAGAACAATATAGAGTGCATCAGTTTTGAGAAAAAAAGTATTTTTAATTATATAATATATATATTGTTTGGCATAAAACTTCTGATTAGATTAAATATACATAATTTTACTTGAATTTATGTGTGTTTTGTTTTTTGATTTTAGAAATTTGAAAAATATTTTTGTTGTCTGTATTGGCGTTCCGTTGCTCATCAGATATTTGCATTGATAATGCTATAGCATAATTTAGTTATCTAAACTGAAATTAGATGAAGACTTATTAACAAAGGTCTTCAAATTTTGGAATCAGAAAAATATGTTTTATGGTATAAAAATGAAATATTATAACCTTTCAATATTACGTTTTGTGATTTAAATTTTCTATACAATATAACTTTGGTTTACATTAATGGTCTTAATGATATAATTTAAAAAGCTATTTTAAATGCGAAATTTCCCATAAAGTTAAAGTTGTTTTTCACAGAAATTTTTCTGAAATAAAAAAATGAAATAAAATTTTCTGTTTAATCTGTGGTAAATGAAATGTTTAAAGATATCATTGTGAAAAAGCAGGTGAGTTTATCCTAAATTAGGAGTGTTAAGTCTTACCTATTATTTTGCAATAAATAGCTAAAGTTTGGAAAGTTAGTAATATTTTCCAAACTTTAGTAGGCTATAACTAACTTGTTAAGATAAGTTATAGCATACGTTCAACACCTAATAATCAACATTTTGTAGAATCTTTCATAAATAAGATAATGCACAATTAATAGGGAGTAAAAATGCTTAATTGCTTCAATTGGTTAACAAGCTAGAAAGAATACATTTAAAAATTTTAAGACATTGTTAAGTACATGTTAAATCATTAAAATCAATTTTCTTAAAAGTTAAAAATTAATTGATAAATCAATAAATATCCCGACTTCAAAACTGTAATATCCGGATCAAGGCCTACAATGCCCATCTGTTTTCCGAGGGCCCTGGGGTGCGAAGCATATGTCCCGGTTAGGTGGTCAGCCCAAAGCTACATCCCCGGTGTTTAGTTCCCAAGCATGATTGGTACTCAGTTAATCAATCCATTGAAGGGATGAAAGGCTGAAGTTGGCCTAGCCTGAGAATCGAACCGTGATTAACAAATGTAAAAATTTGGGTGAAGTTTGTCATACAGATTTCCATGGAAAAGAAGTCTATAGAGAAATGTGGGAATGAAAGATGTTACTCAGCAGTAGAAAAGAAATTAAACCAAAAACTCTTAGAAGCTCCACATGCCTTATCTCAAACGGTGAAGATAGTGAGAAGAGGTTGCTGCTGCCATTCAAATACTTTTTACTATTTCTGCATTAATTGCAAGCTGTGAACGTTCATTCAGCAAAATAAAATAAATTTTGACTTATTTATGATTCACCATGAGTCAAAACCGTCTAAGTGATTTAACAATTTTAAGTACATAGAAAAAGAAAAATTTGAAATGATAAACTTTGATAATGTAATTGATCAATTCGCTTCAGTAAAGACAAGAAAAATGTGAATAGTGTAGTACACTGCTCAAAACAATTAAAGGATATTGTAAAATTTACATAAAATAAAGATATAAGCGAAATTTTTTTTGCTGAAAATGGAAGAAATGAATCACAAATGAAAATTTTCTGATTTTCAAACTGTGGAGTATGCTAATTTTGAGTTCGACGTCAAAAACGTCACTTCAGCGGCAGTGAATGAAATTTGACTTTCAACTGAATAAAAGACAATGAATACAAAGATGATCGGTGTTCACTGACTGCTTTGTTTTGATGAGTACGATGTCTCAGCGAAGTCATTTAACTGATTCAGAAGCTTGGAGAGTTGTTGGTAGGTTAGAAGGAGGCCAAGCACAAGCCGGAGTAGCGCAAGCCATTGTAGTGTCGAAAAGTGTGATTTTCAGGATCTGGAACCGTTTTTTGGAGACTGGAAGTGCAGGCCGAAGACCAGGGCAAGGTCGTAGACGGGCAACAACGCCCAATAAAGATCGTTATTTAGTGTTAACGGCTGGGAGACACCGAAATATGAACACTACTCTTCTCCAACAACACCTTCGCTCGACTACTGACATCACGGTTGCAACTCAGACTGTCCGAAACCGGCTCCATGGTGTAGGTCTGTATGCTCGCCAACCGATGGTATGTGTTAAATTAACATCAAGGCATCGTCGCGACGACAGGGAGTGGGCAACCGAGCATATGAACTGGAGGAGAAATGAATGGAGCAATAATCTTTTTTCTGACGAGTCCCGTTTTTCTGTTCATCCCGATAATAGACGTATTTTCATCTGGAGTGACCGTGACAGTAGGAATAATCCAGCGTTCGTGCACGAAAGTGTCAGATTTGGTGGTGGGGGAGTGTTGGTGTATGGTGACATCTCCATTGACGGGCGCACAGACCTCTATATCATTCGAGATGGACCTCTGACTGGTCGCCGATATAGGGATGAGATCCTCAGACCTATTGTAGTCCCTTACGCTGCAGCAATCGGAGATGACTTCAGTTTAATGGACGATAACTGCAGGCCACATCGTGCTAACCTTGTGGAGGATTTCCTTTTCAAGTAAGAAATCGTACGAACGGAATGGCCAGCATGTTCTCCAGACATGAATCCAATAGAGCACGTTTGGGACGCTCTAGAAAGACGAGTTGCTAGCCACCAACCACCCCCACAAATTCTCCAAGAACTGGAAAGAGCTCTTCTGGAAGAGTGAGATAGAATACCCCAACTCGTTATTAATAGCCTCATTGACTGCATGCCTCAACGGTGTTCAACGTTGCTGACCGTCCGTGGAAACCATACCCCCTACTGATTATGATTTCCTTTGAAGACAAAACCTTTTTTTATTCTTTTTTTCTCATATGCACAAATTGTGTTTTTTTCCTTTTGTACACAAATGCGCAATAAAATGCATTTTCTTTTCTGCCAAACATGTGTAATTTATTCTCATATAACCTACTACGTCTGTCGACCACGTATCAATCAGCTAAAAAGTTTCCCAGCCACAAGATCCACCTTAAACCGCAATATCCTTTACTTGTTTTGAGCAGTGTATATTAGATTGTGAATAATTACATCTGCTTATATGTATATGTAACGAATTATTTCCCGTGTAAAAAAATTTTGCGTTTCTTAAAATAATTGTATTAGTATATAAAATCAATTAGATCTCTTTATAATTAATTCTAAATTACATAAGTCCGGTTATTCTAAGAACACTTTTCCTATTTCAATATAAGTGTTTTTTAAATTAGAATTAAATTTTATTTAAATTTAAAGTTGAGCTTGATACTTTAAATTAATATATTTTCGATTATTTTATAGTCGGTACAACACACATTGTGTTATTATTTACATTGTATTCTTTTATTACAATTATATTCTATTTATTATAATGTATTACAGTAGGCAAAATGATTATTTGTACACCACTTTTTTTTTAAAGTTTAGAAATATATAAGCAGCTATTTTATTCCTTGCAATGTGTGAACGTGAGTTTGTTTATTTCTAAGTAAACGAAAAAAATATTTTGAAATAATTGAAAATAAAACCTAAATCTTACAAACTTGGAAAATTTCTTGCAAAAAGTATATTTGTACACCTATATCTCCGGTAAGTATTATTATCATTTCATGCAATTTTTCACATGATAGTTAATTTTTTGGTTAGTTTATATTTATTAAACATTGAAGAGATTATATTCTTTTTCTCACTCGTAGAGAAAATTTGAGAAATGGCCACGAAATCAAAAGAAGTATCTTTAGACATGAGAACTCATATTGCTAACCTTAATAAAAGTGGAAAATATCGCGAAATTTAAAAGATGGTTAAGTTACCCTTTACAACTATTGGTTACATCGTAAGAAAATATAAAAATACTGGACTCGTTGAAAATGAACGCAGGCCAGGTGGCCCGAGTAAATTAACTTCAAGAAATAAACGAAGCATTTTTAAAGCAGCTATTAGAAAACCACAAATTTCTGCTCAGAAAATTGCAGATGACCTTCTGGCATCTTCTAACAATAGAGTGACCGCTCAAAGAATAAGCAATGTGTTACATAGTGCTGGTTTAAAGGGCAGAACTCCGAGAAAAAAACCAATGATCTCTGAAGTTAATAGAAAAAAACGTTTAGAATTTGCTATGAAATACAAAGACAAACCGATGAACTTCTGGAAAAAGGTTAATTTTTCAGATGAGAGTAAGTTTGAAATTTTTTTAACTCCTAGTATCCGAAAAGTCTGGCGTAAAAATATAAAACAACCCTTGATAGTAAAATTGTACTTCAGACCCTGAAACATGGTGGTGGAAATGTGATGGTTTGGGGCTGTGTAGCTCATGGCGGGGTTGGAAAATTACACTTTATTGACACAAAAGTGACATCTTTAGGTTACATTGATGTGTTGCGGCATAACTTATCAGACAGTGCTAGAAAATTGGGTATCGGAGACACTTTCTAACAAGATAACGATCCAAAACACACTGCGATAGTTACTAAAACATGGTTGCTTTATAATGCGCAAAGACGCCTTGAAACTCCACCACAATCCCCGGATATAAATTCAATTGAAAATTTGTGGATGCTCACAAGTTCGAAAAAAATATTTCAAGTAAAAATAGTGTGAAAGAAGCACTCATGGAAGCTTAGGAAGAAATAGATCACGAAACCACCAAAAAGTTAATAGAATCAATGCCAAGACGTCTTGAAGCAATTGTAAAAGCCAATGGAATGCATACAAAATATTAGATTTCTATAAAATAATTATAATTATGTTTAAAAAATTTGTCACAAAGTAATTGTACAAATACTCTTTTTGTATAGTTTTTATAAAGTTTTATTCATTAATCAACTAAAGTTTGTGATTGTTTTTTTTTTTGTTGATAGTCATTATTATTTTACCTCAATAGAATATATTTCTGCAATTTTAATTTAGTTACCTTATTTTATTTTGCTATAAAATTCTAAACTTGAAGTGTACAAATAAACATTTTGTCAACTGTATATATCGTTATATCTCTTATTACTTAATACATTTTATTCCCATATTTATATTGTATTATTATTTTATTTTCAAGGGGGTGCCAATTATGCTCACTACACCACTGCTCACTTTATATCTTATCCTACGTGCATTGCGCCGAGCTGGCAGCCGAATGGTTAGCGCTCTTGCCTTTGGTTCAACAGTTCGTGGGTTCGAATCCCACCTTGAGCATAGATGTTTGTAGTGGTTCGGATTCCACTTTAAGCCGTAAGTCCCGATCTAATTAGCCCTCGTGTGCAAAAAATGATCGTTGAGAGACAAACAAGCGAAGCCTACGTGCATTGCAGAGCTTCGTATTTCAAATTTGCACAGCTCGGTAAGGTGCGTCTACAATAAAATTTGCATAATTTCCTGTCATTCTTTCTTGTTGGATTTTCAATGCCGGGCAGTTAATTGTATTTCTCCGATCCCCAAAAATGGATTGTATGTGTTATAGTTGACATTACAAAAGCGTGTGATTCAATATTATCTGATGGCTTAGTTTTTGAGTTGCTAACGGTAAATATAAAGGATAATGTAGCTCTGTGGAACTATACAATTTCACTCCGAACGGAAGTTTCCAAGATAAATGGAGGGGTGCGCTTCCGAATTTAATGACCTCCAATAGAGGCATGCCTCAAGGGATTGTTTTACCACCTTTTCTTTTTACTACTTTTCTGGTTTTAATTATACAGACATTATTTTGCTATGTGTACCAACAGACCTCGAACGAATTTAGTCCAAAATGACAAATGCTCTTATAAAACTACAGGAGTGCTGTCAACAGTGGATACTTGATCCTACAAAATGTTCTGCGATTAACTTCTTGTGGAATAATAAAAAAAAAAACCTTTAGTCTGTATATTAAAAATTTATCAAATGGAACCAGCATGCGAGCTTTTTTTTTTGAATGAAGTGATAACTTGATCTTGCGCTATAACTTCTTTCAAAAAAGAAAAGCTGTTTTTATAAAGTTTAATTCCTTGAAAGCTATAGCAGTTAACAGATGGAGTGAACGAACATTTCATTTGCTAAAAATAATCAAATCTTACTTTGTTTGTACTCTAAATTATGGATGCTATGTCACGCTGCCAGTAAAATTGACCGCATTATCCTTGACACTCCGAATCGCAACTGGCCTTCCAAAATGGACCCCTATTCCAATTCTTTCTCTTTCATCCAGACACGATATGCTATCCCTAAGATGTTATCTACGTACCTTTCGATGGAACAAAATATCATAATCAAATAAATAATGGTAAACCATCAACTCTCAGACTGAAAGAATGATTTTCTTCCAAAGAAATTCAAGATCAAACTCTCAAAATTCCAATTTTATGTTTTCCATATCATATTGTTGGAATCTCAGAAAATGTTTCATATACTCGGGACAGTCGAAGACTAGCAAAGGAAATTATCTTCAACAGTTTATACGAATATCATGAATCTGTTTGGCATTATCATATTAAAATCTTCACCTATGCATTAAAACAGGGATTGAAACTAGGTATATATATATATATATATATATATATATATATATATATATATATATATATATATATATATATATATATATATATATATATATATATATATTTTAAACTTCGAAAAGCACAATTTTTATCTCTGCAAAAACTAACACCCGAAACTCAATTTTTACAGCTGACACAAGCCTTGATTCGATTTATTGCTGTGTCTGAAATTTGTGTAGAGGCTGAAAAGTACATAATTTTCACATACTCGTATTCATGTCTCAGCTTTCTATCTTCATGAAACCAAAAATCTTTGGTCATAATTCAACAAATAAAAGTAAAAAATTTCTCAGTTATGTAGATTTGTTTAGAACTACAATAAATTTCGGTCACGGGACATTTGGGAATAAAGGATAGTGAAATAGTTGGTTCAGTAGTGAAATCTGCTGTTTTCAGCCTTTGTCTCTGAACTGTAATCCCTGAGGATCTTGGATACCACACATTTATCTCAATATTAGTGTTTGAGAAAACAGAATATATGTCCCATACTTGACTTCTTTTAGAAAAAACTATATATTACTGCAATTCTCGAGCACACACAGGGTGTTTTGCTGTTTGGAGTCCGTAATCGTTCCTTTCGGAGAGAGAGAAACTATTCTTAACTTAAACCTCTAAAAAGCCCAGGACCTGATGGAATTATGCCCATCATGATCCAGAAAGCAGAGGTTATCATACCAGTACTAACTAGAATTTACAGAGCAAGCTTAGCGCTGGGTTACATACCAAAGATATGGTAGAAGACTACGATTGTTTTCATTCCTAAACCTGGCAAGGACACCTATGACCAGGCCAAGTCTTACAGACCTATCAGTCTTTCTTCATTCTTTCTTAAAATTATGGAGAAAATCATTGATTGGCATTTAAGAGATTACTTGGGTAGTAACAGTCCCTTGCATGCTCTTCAATTTGCCTATCAACCCAGCAAATCTACTGAAACTGCTTTACATCAGCTAGTTTCTAAGATTGAAACCACTCTGGATCAAAAAGAAATTGCCTTGGCAACTTTCCTCGAAATCCAAGGTGCCTTTGATAATACTTCCTATCTATCTATCCTCAATGCACTTAGAGAGGCAGGGATTAATCAGACCCTGTGTACTTGGATTGAAGCCTTGATTTTATTTAGATGTATACAAATGAGCAACTTCGGTGAATCATTTGAAAAAAAGACTACTAGAGGTTGTCCTCAAGGAGGTGTTCTCTCACCATTACTTTGGAACCTAGTTGTAAATAGCCTTATAAAAAATCTAAATGATAAAAGCTACTGTACGCAAGGATATGATGATGACATTGCCATCCTTATCCTTGGCAAAGATTTCGACATAACTTGTCATCTCATGCAGGATGCTCTAAGTTATGTAGGTTAATGGTACATGGATAGGGACCTGATGGTTAATCCTCAGAAAACCTACCTTGTACCTTTTACACGCAAAAGAAAATGGAAGGGTTTTTTCATACCAAGACTTTTTGATGTTGAAATCAATGTAGCTTCAGAGGTGAAGTATCTGGGCATTTATTTAGACCAAAAACTCACCTAGAATAAGCACATTGATGATAAAATTAACCAAGCAAAGAAAAACATTATGATTTGCAGGCGAATGCTTAGAAAAAACTGGGGTCTACATCCAAAACTGATGTTGTGGATGTACACAGCTATTGTCAGGCCCATTCTCACATATGCCTGTGTGATCTGGTGGCGTAAGGTGGAACAGAAGACTGTGACTGACAGACTAAGAGGTCTACAAAGACTGGCCTGTCTCTGCATCAGAGGAGCAATGTCCACCGCACCAACCAGAGCATTGAAAGTTATGTTGGATCTGACTCCCTTAGACATCTTCATCTGCAGCACTGCCAGAATGACTGCATACAGAATGAAGTTACAAAACCAATGGTACGACCAGCATGTTGCCAAAGGGCACAGGGGTATTACCGGGCAAATTCAAGATCCTACTTTCCTGATGCCTTCGGACATCATGGAAAAGCCATACATGTTTAAAAGGACATTTGAAATAGTTTTTCCAACTAGAGACGAATGGGACAACAACATGTTCGAAACTAAAACAGGAAATCTAAGCTGGTACACAGATGGATCACTGAAAAATAGCCTCTCAGGACTGGGAGTATGTGGCGTGTCACCAAGAACCAGCCTATCTGTAAGCCTTGGGCGATACGCTACGGTCTTCCAGGCAGAAGTTTTGGCCATTATCCACTGTCTGCGACAAAATATGAGGAATGGCCACCATGGTAAGCAGATTCTCATTTTTAGTGACAGTCAAGCCGCTTTAAAAGCGCTCAATTCTTTCGAAATCAAATCTAAAATGATTTTGGAATATAGAAACCTTCTTACAGAACTGGCAACTAGAAACAAGGCGATCCTTGTATGGGTGCCAGGACACAAAGGTAATGAAAGGGCTGTTGTACTTGCTAAACAAGGATCGTTTTTTGCTCCCATCGGTGCAGAACCTTTTTGTGGGTTCAATTTGAAGACTGCAGAAACCAATGTTCTTAGATGGAAAAAACGAAATATGTATGAAGCTTGGCTCAAATCTCCTGGTCAAACCTACGCTAAAAGTATGATCTGTAGATCATCAGCGAGGATTGGCTCTGAAATTCTAAGATGCTCTAGGAAGAAGATACGTTTAATCGTAGGCTTCATAACTGGGAACTACTATTTCAGAAAACACCTCCATAAAATGGGACTGTTTCAGTAAAACCCCATCTGCAGGAAATGTTATACGCAAGAGAAAATGGTCAAGCTTATCATTTACAAATGCGAGGTGCTCTTGCCCTCCCTAGATTTACTTCTTTAGGCATCATCCATACTAGAGAGTTACACCTAGACTCCATTAAAGGGTTATCAGACTTTAATAAAGTGGGTGACAAGAGCAACTGTAACTAGGAAACATTGTGTTTGGAGTTAATAGTACAAAATGCTGATAAAAGCAGAGGTGCCCAATGACAAACAAACCCAACTCTAAGAAGAACTATTCTTTACAGATCGATGTCTGTGCGGCGATAAGGAAGCAATTGAGCATACCCTTTTAACTTGCCCTTTAGTGTCCCCCCCAAAAAAAACTCAGTAAATCTTTAAGTGTGAGCCTCGTTATTCTCTTAAATTTTTGAGTTTTCTATTAATCCGAAGATAAAAATTCGAGCTCTCTGCAACACTTCATACACATATCACTCCAGATTTTAACTGTGCCAATATATCAAGATAACGTCAACAAACGCCCGTCACTTATTGGAGAACGTTTCCCTTACTGTTTCGAAGAAGTCTTATGATATTTTTTGAATATTAAAAAAGTTCAGATAATTTGTATCGAACAAAACAACGAGCAACCAATATTTTGGTTCAATTCATCATTTCTGTATCATTTGTTTGTGTTCCTCTTTTCACTGCAAAATATAATCACAGCGATCCAAAATAGCCGGCCATAACCTAACCTTTAAGCTATAAAAAAGATCTTCCCGCCATCTGCCGATGTAGGACACTAGATAGGCGTACCCCAGGGCTAGGGAAAACATAGGGGCTGGCTCATCTCTTTTGATGTATAGCATGCCGCCCTGTCACCGGAGAGGGGAAGAGCGTGACGTCACTGAGCATCCACTGGCTGGCATTCTCTATGCTAGCTTGTGTCTGATCGGAGCTTTCTCATTCAATTTTGGCTTGTTTAATGGTAATGTTTTCATTTTAAGCAAGAGTATTTTTTAAAGAGGAAAACATGACATCGTGTGCTGTTGCTACGTGTTCAAATATGTATCGAAATACAAAAGGAAAACACATATTTCATCGATTTCCAAGAGAAAATCAAATGCTTTCAAAGGAATGGGTGCAAAAATGTCGAAGAAGTAACAATATCAACATCAAGAATACTAGAGTGTGCAGTGAGCATTTTGATTTGAATGAATATATGGACGACATGCAAAATCGACTACTTGGTTTGCCAGAGAGAAAAATATTAAAACCGACGGCTCTGCTTTATCTTAAGTTAACGGCTTTAAACATAATTCAAAATACTCCAAGAGAACAGAGACAAACGAAATAAAGAAGATTAGAAGAAGCTATTGAAATAATTGAGTGTGTGAGTCCACATATAAATTATGTGATGCAGAAAATCAATGTGATGGTGATATTAAACGTCTTAAATGCAATGAATTTTTAAAAAATATAGAAGAATTGAAAAAAAGAATATTATGCGCAGAAAATACAGTGAAATTCCTTAAAAATGAGCAAAAAAGAAATCGAACTTCTACAACAAGAATAAAAGCGATTGAAATCAAATAAAAAATTGCTTTTAAATGAAATACAAAAATTAAAATAAAATTACTTCAAAAGGAGAACGTTAAACTTGGGAAGATGGGGATAAATAATTTATTCCCTTATAAGCGTGAAGATTAAGAAAATAAGAACTAAATGATCATCTGACACTATTTCAAAATGTATTTTGATTCGGTCATTATCTTCCAAATCTTACGATAAGCCAGTAACAAGCCTTTAAAACCTGCTTTTGGAGTGCAAAAATACTTTGATACTCAAAAAGAAAATTTAAACGCAATCAAGGAGGAAGTTTTCAATTTACGTGTATTTGGAAAAATATCGGTTTTACCTTTTCAGAAAGGGATTATTGTTTCAATTCATTCTCTTTATGGACTATATGAAGACTTAAAATCTATAAATGTATCTTATATTTTAACAAGTAGACTTACTCAAGATGCGCTCGAAAGCCTCTTCAGCCAAATTAGAGGTCTCGGGAGATTCAATGACCATCCTTTTCCTTCTGAAGTAATTATTCGCTTAAAAAATATTGCTCGCAAATAAATTACCTTATTTGTCACCGAAAGTAAACTCTTTAGAAAATGGACCAGACGTTTATTTAACAAGTAAAATGTTAAGACTCTGCATTTAATGTATAAGAACGTCAAGAAATTATCAATTCTTTTGATTCTCAAGATGATGAATTAAATCGTGAATTCTTAATTAATCCCTTACCTTTATCTTAGGAAAATGAACTTGCCTCTTCCAATCCAAACTGTGATATATCTCCATTTGAAAAAGAAGCTATGATTTATGTGGCAGGTTATATTGCTTATAAAATTAAAGATAATTCACTTGGAACTATATCAAGAAATTCAGTCGATATGCCCAATCATTCCGAGTGGATTAATTTAATTTCTGCTGGGGGACTTACTGTTCCAACAAAAGCATGGATGGAAACTATAAAACAAATGGACATAATGTTTCGCAAATTTCATGGCGACACATTTTCTAAAGGGAAAAATGTCATAGCAACATTAATAAATGAAACAGAGTCTTCTTTTCCTACTGTAAATCGAAAGGCAATTAAACTTTTTTGTCGCTTGAGAACATTTATACGAATTAGGTATTTAAATAGAAATGCAGCGATAGTATCTCATAATAAAGCTCAACAGAAAAACAAGTAATGGGTCAATAGTCAAAAAATCAAGATAAGGTGAAGCTAACAGGTAAATATATTTTTATATTAGTTATACAATTTTAAGTTAATTTCAATATTAATGATAATTTTTTGGGTTTATTAAATAATAATTGCAAATTTACTAAATATTTGAGAGGCATTTGTAGTTTTTTTCACTCTGATTAAAAACAAAATGAACTTAAAAATAAAAAGTAAGTATTTTGCTTAGAAAGTCTACAGGCAGCTTATTCTCCTTGGATGCCTGACTACGTCATCAACGGCTATTTCCGGTGACAGTTTTGGGGAGCATTTGAGCCAACCCTTTTCTTTCCCTAGCCCTGGGCGTACCCCTCAGAAGGTAGAAGTTATTCAATCACGGACAGTCGAATTTCTATGATGGAATAAAAAAATGTCGAAAAGAACTTGCATTCTCAGGCAACACAAATTCATTTTTTTGGCATAGAAGACTATATATATACACAAGTCCAGTTATTTGAATACTCGGGAACTAGAATGTGAATTGAGTTAAAGGTAAGTGAAAGTTGGTAATCACATATATTCGAAATTTACAAATACTATAATTTACTATGCAGATAACTGAAGTGTAACAGGCTGAAATTTCAATGTCAAATTCTGGTTTTCCATCAACCAAATATTTTTTCTCAGCAGCAATGATGGGGCTAGTGGCCAGTAGTATTTTCAGTGATGCGCATATGGTGTTTTTGCGTTAAATAACATTATGAAACTCATTTTTTAAGGATATGCAGAATCAGAATCTTTACAAAATAAAAGATGTTAAAAGACAATCAACAATACATATTATGAAAGCTTTTTCCTCAATGTTGTCCTGGAATGAATTACAGAATAGTAGATAGCAATATTTAATACATAAAAGTATAATTTATTTTTGAAATTTAACTTCCACATTTAGGAAATACTACAGAATAATTATGAAATGGTCTTAGGGTATTTAAAATGTATCAAAGTGGGTCAAGGAGATAAATCGTTATGCATCAGCATGGAGAACAGCAATCTTAAACATAGCTTTTTATACCAAATACATGAAAATTCAATGAAATTAATAAGTAATACGAAGAATTGACAATTGTGTTCTTAAAGAATAATAAATAAATAAAAAGAAATTGCAAAACAGATATAAACGCTTCTTCAATCGCATAATTTTTTGAAAATATAGAGGGTATGATTTTCAATGCACATTAAGATAATTTAGTTACTCATAGTTTTTAAAATGTAGCCACATTGAAACTAATTTCATGATAGATGTAAACTACATTTGCAGTAAAATTCAAGGAAATCTGTTTCTCTCCCAATGATATGATTCAAATCAATTTTCATACTGATTATATCTTAAATAATTATTTATGAAGTTTAAAAGAAATCCTGTAAAAATTCTGAAAAAAAGTTTAAAATGCATTTAACTGTTTTACTTGATTGTTATCTTTAATAAAATCCACTGACACATTTAGTCTTTTTAATACAATGAAAGTGTATGAACACATTTTGAACAAAAGGAAATAAAATTAATATAGATAACATTAAATTAAAGATTTTTTTTTCTATATACTTCAAACTATTACTCTATGACAGGAATGAAAAGAGTTAAAAAAAAAAATTCTGTCAAAAAATTTTCCTGCTGAATTTCTTTTATGAATTACTTTTACTTCGTCACTTTAAAAATAATGAGGAAAATTTTATAGTTGGAATTAACATTATATTAAAAATATAGCAATTTTTAAAAAACTTAAGACTTTGATTTGTGTCTTAAAAAACTTTAGAAATACAACTTAATTCCTAAATGCATAACATTGGCAAATTTTATACACTACAAAATAGTAACAAAAGTATTTAAATTAAAACATTTATTAGGAGTAAAACAAAATTTGAAAACAAAAATTATGTACACTAAATGAAAAACATTTATTCTTATAGGGTTAATTTCACAACATCAGCATATTAATACAAATTGAAAGAATTGATTCAAGTATTAAAATAATTTATTTTGGAATTTGGATAAAATTAAATTAACTATAAATATATTTTTAAAAACATTTTGCTCAGGAAAATGTCATAGTTACATGAATGCAATGAGATACATATAGGTGAGAATTATAAATTTTCTTAGATATCATTAGGAAAAACCACAAACCAGAGTAACACAAACATAATCAATCTCAATACTTTTTTGGTAAATATAGTAAAAAATAAAGATAAGCTTTTTTGTGAATATTTCTTCAAAAGCAAAATTTCAATTATCTGTAGAAAAATTACAAAAAGCGATTTTTTTCTAATTTTAAAAAAGAAAGAGACAAATTGTTATTTAAAATGAGTTTATTGCAACAAGCAAGCTGAAAATATTGGAGTAAAATTATCAGAGCTTGCAAATTTAAGAACAAAATTTATTTCAGAATTTAGCAGGAAAATATTTTCTTATAATGCAACCAGTTACATAATATTTCAAACACAAACGAAATATGTACATATGCAATCAATTAGTCAGAAGAATTATGTTTTATAAAGTCTTTAATAGAGATGTAATAACTTGAATTTATTTCAAGTTTAAAATATTTTCTTCAAATTGAAAATATAAATTACTTTTTAACTTCAGTACCGATTCAGATAGTGCCTAGTTCAAATAATGCTTCAGTAATGAACATAAGTACAAAACAAGTTCATACTGCAGATGCAAACAGATACACATTAAGTATAATAGATCAATCATCAAAATTTTGAGACAAAAGGAAATTAGCAGCAAGATTTTCATTTTTGTCACAGGCATAATAGGCTTGAACAACCATGTATTCTGGAAAACCCAAAGCTTTTAACTGTAAAAAAAACAAAGAAATTATTAATTACTAGCCATAAAAGTCATACAAATTAGTTTTTATATATCAAAAAATAATGACATGTTTTGATTTGTTTTGTAAAACAAACCAGCTTAAAAAAACATACTCGTTCAATAGCTTCTCTATCTTGAGGAGAAACCTGTATCGTCCCTTGATCCAAATGGGAATTAAAAGGTATGCTATCAACTGCAGCACCAACACCAGATGCAGCATTACTACCACCACCACCTCCTCCGCCGCCACCCCCACCAGATGAAGGCGTTGTATTGCTAGACTGAGCTCTACCAGAAGGAGGTTCATTTAGCATTCGGACGAACGATTCTTGATTTTGAGATATCAGCAACAGAAGCTGTGGATTATTTTGTCCTATTTGCTGTAATACAGCATTTAATAGCTGAGGATTTTCTTGGATCACTTGTCGCATTTGCTGAAATTGAGGTTGATTTCGCAAAAACGCTAAAGGTTCACCTGAAATTGAATGACATACAGCAATTAATTTTTATATGTATTCCTTCAAAAGAAAAATCATTAATTGGTAAAACATTTCTGAAACAGAAATGAGAATATTTGAGAACAAACAAACCAAAAAAAAAAAAAAAAATTTTTTTAGCAAAATAAATTATTGAAACTATTTTGTAGCAAACTTAATGCACATTCACATTGTAACATTAAAAAATAAAAATAAAACTTTTGTAACTAGATAGAAAACAATATTAGTTTCTCTCAATAAAAAACTTCAAGTCTGATATTTATAGATACTCTTATTGTAAATTGAAAGCCTGGTGGTGGCAGTGCTCCAAAGCACAAGCCAGAGGCTTGGTTTTCAGGATGGGCAAGATTGACTCTTTCAACTATTTAGTGGGTCAATAAAACTGAGTACTAAGCATACAGATGATCTAAGTGGAACATATGCTTTGCATCCTAAGATCCCTGGTCAGAAAATTTGATAAGGGTGCTGTAGGCTTAGGCCGATTTGAGCTGTTGTGACACTATGAGAATGAGTTTATTGTAAACTAGTTTTCAGAAACAAAAATATACCTATAATCGTAAATTGCAACCAGATAAAGTTCTCTTTAAAATAATTATTTTCCAGAAATGATTAACAAGATATTAAAAGTATAATCAAAATTATTTTTAAAATGCACGAGATTTTTCTAGAAGTAAACCCATTTTAATATGCTATAATATCAGTGTTTCTGTGCACTACTAATTATTATATATTTTAAGAAATTATTATTTTAGATTTTTCCATACATATTAGATAATTATATAAAGTCAAAACAAATAATTTCATTAAGGTTTATCAAATATTTCAGGAGTAATTACATAACTGTTTTACAATTCAAAGATTAAAGGTGACTCAATTAAAATTTTATAAATGGTTGCATTTAAGATATAAAAAAGTATTAAATTCCCTTTATTAAATAATGAAATTAAATTATATGCAAAAGATAAATAATCATGGCCTTTGTAATTTATAAGAAAATTTTAAAGGAGTAATCTAATAATTATAGATTAAGTGATATTAATTTAAACCCACAACATTCATTTTTATTACATAGACAGAAAATTTTTTAAATTCTAAACTTGGAAACTAATATCTTAAAAATAATACAAACAGAATTAGCATAAATTCAAAAGATCAAAATAAAAATTGAAAACTCAATTCTGTCTTTAAATGAGAAAAATTTATACTTTTACCTACTGTTTACCATAATTCAACAAAATATAGAAACAATCAAATAAGTGAGAGCTATATAGAATTCTCTAATAAGATTAAAAAATCATGTTTTTCATTAAGGAATCAATTGCTTCGAGATACCTTGGTACAGAGAATCTATATTCAAAAAATTAAATTGACAAAAACATTACCCTGTTATGTGATTCATAAGAGTAAAAGTTTAATAATTTTTTAAGCAAAGCCAAAATATTAGATTACTCATATGGTGAAAATTTATGAAATAATAGTTCCAACACACCTCATGCATGTTGTAAGAAGCTAATAAAATGGGTACTCAGGGGTACGGTATACCCCAGTGTCCAGGAGTATACCAAGCCCTGGGAATTACTTCAAGCTACAAATCAGCTATTTTGGGGATTAGGAATTAGGTCAATAGCCTAACTCTGAAAAAAAAAATGTTGAGAAAACTTAGAAGGAATAAATTGGATGAACCTCAAATATGAGGACATGGGAGAAATTTAAAGGACCACATTTACCCACTTTTTAAGAACTTAGCACTGATGACTGTTGGTTGAAGTAGATATGGAACTGAAATATAGAGGGAAGTTAAATAAGAGAAGAACAGATTATTCTACAACTGTCGAAATAAACAAAATACTCAGATGTGTTAAATAAAAGAATAAGAGATTAAGTTACTGATTTCAAACCGATCAATTTAGAAACTACTCCCAGCCACAAAGCTTGAGCATTATTGTTGTACATGCTTCTATTAAGTATAAAACTGAAACAGAAATGTTATATGACAGATTGGAAGAAAATGATAATAAAATTCTCATTTAATGATATAAGAATGATGACAGGAAATCTTAATGCAAAAGTAGGTAGAGATGATGGTATATAAGCTCTACATTGAGAGATAATTTCATATAAAGATCAACAGATACTATTGGATTCAATAATTGGAATGGATCTAATCACTGCCAGGGGCACATAATTTACATATAATATATACATGCAGGATAGCCAGAAGTATATAGCACTCTCCAAAGAGAAATACATTGAATTAGATTGACCATGTATTTGATTGATTTGCCTAGTTGATGTAAGCTTTCAAAGCTGATCTGAGCTAACAGACTCAGATCATTAACTGATCATTTTTTTAAATAAAAAAAAGTTGCTATAAGAAATACAAAATACAATAAAAAATCATGCATACCAACTAATGGGGTAAAAACACTAAGAAACACTGAGGATGATTTTAAAAGTTAGACAGCAGGAAAAGAGATTATTTAAAATGAGGAAGCAAGTATTTTAAGAAAATATTTTTGTGCCATGACACATACATGTTGCATTTTTTTAAAAGAAAGAGCCAATGTGCAGCTTAAGAGAAGTACCAGAGTATATTTCCTGGATGCAGATGCAGGATAGCCAGATACAGCTCACCTTCAGTGGGTGAAGAACAGCAATGAACTAATTCAATGAAGGCTATTAGGCTGGACTAAATCATATCAAGACTAACCTCTTGAATAATGGAAAGCAACTAAAGAAATACATGTTACTATTTCCAGGATTTAGTTTTTGAAAGAAATACTCACAGAATGGGAGCGTGATACATTTGACCACTCCCTAAAATATAATTAAGAATGCAAAATCCTGAGAAACAGTACTGTTGAATATATCTCGTAAGATATTCAAACATTTTAATGAAGACTTCTTTTACAGATGAATCAATTAGAGAATACCACAAGGATTTTGAAGTGGTAGAATTATAGATCAGTTGCATAGCATTAGACAAATTCCAGGAAAGATTAGATAATATGATATACATACTGTTACTTTCGATTTCTGTATTTTCCTGTATATAATTGGCAAGCCCCTTTTTTCAAACAAAGAGATAAAAAACTTTGTATAATCCACAGCAATTTTTTCTATCGAATAGTCGAAAACTTATACTGCTGATAATTTGGTGCCAAACAAAATTAAAAAAATATACATTATAATTAAAAAATATTTATAACAATTAAGATCTGTTTGAATCCACAGCAATGCAAAATGCAATTAATTCAGATGAAAGCACGATATTGATTTTTAGATTTTAACAACTTTTAAAACGCAGTTACACACCTTGTTTTTTAAAACAATTATTAAAAAATAAACTATATTTGTTTCGTTAATAGTTAAATGAAAGAAATGGATTATTTTCCAATTACCCACGGTATGCATTTTTCTTTTGTACCGCGCATGCCTTGATTTCCACCTTACATTACACGTTTGTCGACATTTTTTCATTCACCTTCTCCAAAGCTTTCAGTTTAAAATTTGCCTGTAACTTAATAATTTTGCACTTCACTATCACGATAAACAAATTTCACAATGTTTTCAGAGGGAAACAGTTCATGTCAAGACAGAATGCAAAATGATATTAATGAATTGCAACTTTAATATCATTCAGAGAAACTGAATTCATTCTTGAACATAATTAGATAATGCTGATTATAATTAAAATAAGTCAACCGAGTTGTAGTGCTTTCTGTTACTTATTTTATGAAACATGAACGACATTTCTTTCAAAACTTAACTGTAAACTTTTCTGATGTAAAACATTTTTATCAGGCTCTGCATGGTGGCATATAATATGCATAATGAAATTCGGAATTTTTTAACACATAATCCGCAAATTATATACAGGAAAATATGGTCATTGTTTCAGGGTATGTTGCCAAGAACTAGAGATTTTGATAAAAATTATTCGTATGAGAACAAAATTAAAAAATGAGTTGTTACCCTTATCCAAACTAAATTTCTGTATCTAATATTCTTATCACCATATTATTTAAATTCATTTTTCTACATGTCTTTATCTACACATGCCAGTTTGTAAAAGGGGTGTATCCCAGGTATTTAAAAGCAACATATTAAAAGAATCACCAATGTTTTGTTCAATGCATTTGTATACCTCCAGTGTCTGATAGTCTTATTTTTGGTTAAAGCGTAATGCCTTGGTATTATAATTTATTTATCTTTATTAGTAACTATAATGAATAATTTAACTAAAATGTTTTATCTGTTATGAAATTTTAAATTTAATTTATATGGTGTATTTCATTATGATTTATATTATTAAAACTGAACTTAAATGAAAAATAGCAAGTCTAATTATTGATATATTCTTATTTTTCATATATCAGGTTCTATGAATTAAAACGAAATACTTTATAGAGGCTTAAATAGCTAGTGTTTCTTTTGCTTTATTTTAAGCACTTAATAATTATAGCCCTACTCTTATAGTGGTAACTTTTTGGCAAATGGCATAATTGTGGGTATTTATATCAGGGGATAGCTACCCACGAATATTGAAACTGCGTTAAAAGAATAGCAGTTATAATATGCCTTTTATACTCCTATTACTTAAATTGATTTGCTTTTCTGTCAATTGTTACATATTCCACTAGAAAAGGTTGTAAGAGACTTGGGAATTCAAGCACAAAAAACTACCGAAAATCTGTGCAACTGTTGGCCTTTCTAGATGACATTCCAATTGGATGTAGAATTTAAACAGCAAATGTTAGGCATTTTGTTTACTTAAAGCAGCAGCAAAAATATGGGGTTGACAATGAAGAAAGGGAAAACTGAGATTTAAGACAGCTACAAACAGAAATAAGCTGAAAATTAGTTTATCGCTCAGCGGTAATTTTTGCAAATGAGGGATATTTAGATCAGGAGTAGTTTAAAGTGGATTCCAAGTCACTATAAGCACCCGATATGGTGGGATTCTTAATCAGGAACTGTTGAACCAAATTTTAAAAATCAATAAACTGAACCACTAAAAATAATTGATTATGTTTTTGAGGAAGTTTTGTTTAGGAATAGTTAATATGTTTGGGTATAACAGTAAACAATGACATACCAAATGAAATAAAAAATCAAAGCAATTTCAACAGATGCTAGTATGGATTGCAAAACTAGTTGAAATCAAGACATTTAAGTAGTGAATGGTGAGTAATGAATAAGTTAAATGAGGATAGAATAATGCTGCAAGAAACATTTTAAGAATTTTTGGAGCAATAAGAAATGGTACTAGGTGAATATGGTAATTCTGAAAAATGAACATGTCTTAGAGAACACAATACATCAACAGTAAATAAAGCATTTTAATTAAGATAGCTAGGAGGGTGGAAAACATAAAGAAAATAACTTTACAAATGAATTTCTGATGGAAAAAAGAGAGGAAGATTTTTGATGAGGTGACTAGATAATATGGAAAAGAACATCAGTATTAACATGTGAAAGACCATGGCATCTATGGTACAAATGTGGTGGAAACTGGTTGAAGCAGCCTTAGCTGGAAATCAACAGTAGAGCTTATGAAAAGTATATAAGAGAATACAAAATAAGTAAATATATATGACATGACTAGATATTGCTCTGAAGTATCAAAATGCAAAAAATGGTATTACCAAAACATTGTTTTCAATTGGTTAGAAATTGTTACTATGATGCTGAAAAATACAATTTAAAAGACAATTAATATGAACTTATAAGTTTAATAAAATTTAGCATAAAAATACATTACCCTCACCATCATTTCCTGGAGGAACAACAATTGAATTGCTAGATTGTGTTTCTCCTGGGGATTCTTCTGCTTGAGGTTCATTATCAGGAGGAAGCACACCCTGCAAAACATTGAAATGAAAATTCAAGACAAAATATGAAACTGTACATAAGTGATATGACAATAGTCATTGATTTAAAGTCAACAATATAGAAGGATTATACTGATAAAATAAATTTCACAAAAGTTTTAATTGTATATAGATGTTTTTTCAGTATTACACAAATACTATGTTTTAAAGGTCAATTACAAATATCAATATTTAAATTTAAGATTTCTGAAGTATAAATTAATTTTCTTTCTTACATTAAGAAATCAAATACAAATATAGGATATATGTCAAAATCTAATAAACTGTAACAAATTAATCATAAAGCAGATTTCTTTCCTTGCTTCTTATGAACTAATATTAACATTGATAAGGAAAAAACAATCTCTGAGCAAGAATTAACTTCTGACAATATCTATATTATGTATTATTGATGTTATATTTATTAAATTAACATAGCTCATTTTATTGGAAAAGTACACTTTAGAGCAATTGTTTCTGTAATTTATACAAGGGGTGCTCAAAGGAAAATAAAATGCTGAAACTTTTAACACATTTGTCTGGGTCACACTGGGAGAAAACAGTGAAACATCTAGGGATGCAATTAGAGTCTCCCTTGTGAAATAGAGCATGCACAGGAGAGCAGAGGCTTCTAACTAGAGTGCTGTCTAATTGATGCAGTAGCATACCAACAATATTACAAAATTTGACTATTGCAGAGTAGCAAGGCGTTAAACTGGCAGCTATTTATCCCAGGATGGTGATGGTATATGAGGATGACCATGTCTGATAAGTCAAAAAGAAAATTGTACCTGTTTTGGCACAGGCTGTGAGAGTTTGGTTGGCGACTCAAGAACATGCCAGGCAAACATAGTCATCATGGCTAATCAGATTAACAAGGTGGAAGAGCCAGTGAGAAGTGAACTGAATGTCACATTGCAACATATAGATGAAGTGGGTTTCAAAGCAGTTTACCGACCAGCAAAAGGAACTCTGTATGGAGAAACATATAAGGAACTAGATATTATGCTAGCACTTCAATGTCTATTTTGGTATTATGATTGCACTGATTTCCCAGAATGGATTGTCACAGGTGACAAGAGCTGGTGCGACCACTACAAGCTGGAGACAAGGCGAGACAGAATGATGTGAAAACATGTGCTATCTCTTCCTAAAAAGTTGAAAGCCATAGCACCAGCAGGCGAGGTGTTGCTCACCATCTTTTCGACATTCGAGGCCAGCTATTAGTTGAATTTTTTTAGCCCAGAAAAACAAATCTGACATCTAAACAGGACTGCTCATGGAGGATGTGGTTCTGCTTCATGACAACATACGTCCACATGCAGCCAGGGCCACTCATGTGGAATTGGCCAAGTTCAAGTGGGAGTAGCTTGACTTTCCACCCTACAGACTAGACATGTCACCCTGCACAATTTCCATGTGATTGGTCACCTAAAATAACATCTATAAGGGAAGTAATTCAACTCAGACGATAAACTCAAGGACACCGTGAAAGACTGTTTCATCACGGCCACAGGAATTCTGTGGCTTGTTACTTAATGGGATCATTGTGATAAGTCTTCATTTATATCCACAGGGTCATTTTGTACTTTTTCATTAGACTCTTGTAAGTTTTCATCAAGATTAAATTATTTTCAATCCTTTTTAGTAATTCAAATCGTAAACAATGTTAATAAGGGAATATAAAAGATTTAAAAAGATAAAAATCAGTCACAGTACAAATAAAGTTCAAAAAATACAAAACAAATTTCCTGATATGTAAAGTGTAAATAACTTTAACTTAGATTTCAGATTTTGTCCTTCAAGGGTCTTTTTTCAGCAACAAGAGTTAATTAGACCATGGCCTAATTTTTTTATAGATTTTGAGCCACTACAAACACCCATGCCCAATGTGAGGTTTAAACATACAAACTGTTGAACTGAAGGTCAGAATGTAATTCGTTAAGAAAGAATTAACAAACTTACATTATATATATTGAACAAAATTAAATTTTGGAAGTTGTGAGAATGAAAATTAAAATAATTCAGAATTAAATAAAATTAGTGCCCCCCCCACACAGCCTAAAATTATGATTGAAAAATTGCATAAATTTTATTAAAGTCACTACCTGTGTACAGAATAACAAAATTTTCTAAAAGCACTTAAATTAATATACTCACAGTTATTAAATATTCAACAGCTCTATCAGGATTATTGAAACTAGCTCTTAGTGCCCTTTCAACATTTTCTCTTTCGTATCCCATTTCAGCTATTTGTGCTACCATTCTCTCATAATCTGCACCAAGGAGTAAAGCAGATTCAGCAGCAGATATATCTATTGCTTCAACGTTTCCAGTTGGATTGCTTAAAGGGGGGAAAAAAAGACTTTGGTTACAATGTTACACATAAGTAAAATAAAAATGTACATTTCAGACCAAAAAGTGATTTTTTTGACCTAGCATTTAATATTTCATACCAATTATATGAAACGCATAAACATATTTATATCAATGTGCAATATTGTTTATTTATTAATCTACATTTTTCTTTTGAAAACCTTTATATTTACTCATCCACCCTTTCTTCTCTCACACACTCATTTATCAGCTTAATTATTTTAAGTCATTAATAAAGAAAAACATTTCAGATTTTTAACCTTAAACAATTCAATAATTTGAATGCAAAAGTTATAGATATTGGAAATGACAGTAATTATTTATATATTAGTGTCGTAATGATTAATTACACAGTAAAAAATTAAACCTGATTTCTTTGAAAAAACTGTCAAATTTCTCTAACATGCTTTACTACAGATTATTTTTTAAATATATGTACTGGCTTAAATTTTCAAATTTATGATTATTTTAGAGTACAAAACACTTTAAACTAAAAAAAAATCACTGTATGTGTAAAGTACACAAAGAATTCAAGTGACATCAATTTTTAAATGTTAAATTTTTTGTTATTAATAATATTAAGCTTTCTTTTTCAAAAACATTAATTTATATTAAAAAGATATATACTTGATAAATTCATGTATATTATTCTTTACATTTTTAAAGATTAGCATATAAAAGTTACTTTTTTAAACCATGATTAATGTAATGAATTACATTCCATTAAATATTCTGATGCAAATATAAATATTTAAAGGAAAATATAATCAAACAAACTGTTAGAATTAAATATGATTTAGTCTTATTTATCAAACACAGCACATGATCTGATTATAAATATGAAATAAAAGTTGAATAATCAGATTTTCCAAAAATTTTTTACATTTAATCATTGAGCAAAAACATCTTTAAAATATTTAAAAAATTCAGAAATTACAAGACTATTTATCAGGCATAAGATTATATAGTCATAAATAGAAGAAATTTGAAATTCATAAATTTTTTTTATTAGTAACAATAAGCATTTTAATCTACACAATTTTTAAAATATGATTAAACACTTTAAGAAGTAGGTAAATATAGCAGTGAACAAAATTATTAAATGTGTAGTTTACATGATATTAGAAATTTTTGCAATTATCAAACCTGGAATCCGAGCCTTCCCCAGACTCTTTTGCATCTTGCTTAGTTTCAGGTTTTGTTTCAGCTGATTTAGTTTCTGTTGCAGAAGTCTCAGAACCTTCTCTTGGATTTGGAATTTTGGAAGGTGTTTGAGTTGAAGGTTTAGATGCACTCTGTGATGCAGCACTTTCAGATGTACTTTCTTCTTGAGGAGAATTTTGAGGCTGTAAAATATAACACTTTAAATATACTGGATTCAAAATATATACACATCATAAATTTGTTTTAATGACTAGAAAAAATGTAATAGATGAATTCTGAAACAGAAAATGTAGATGTCTTATTAATTATTGCAGAAGAAATGACTAAAATTAAAGAAAAAGGCATAGAATCTGATATTCTTTTAACTGAGCCACTTTATTCCACCAACCTTGATGAAATATAGTGTTCAACAGTTTAAAAAAATGCTTTCACATATACTGATTAAGTTTTTGTAATATTCTGGAAAATTCTATAGTTATTTAATATTTTCTACAGTAAGCTAAAATCGTCAGAAAAATTAAGCATAAGAAAGAATAGGTCCCTTAAATAAGGCTTCCTTCAGTAACAATAAAAATTTATTTCACAATTAAGAGGTTGGTTGCTTGATTTGTCATTCAACAGCCAGTTTTTGCACATACATAAGGCTTAACTAGATGAGTACCAATAGTTTAAAGTGGATTCCAAATCCCCAAATTGTTAAACCAAAGGCAAGAGCACTCATCATTCGGCTTCTCAATAAAGAGAAAAATCTACCCAGAAGATCTTATGTTAAAGTAATCAAAACACTTATGTACTTACTTTATTTGGAACGATAAAATCAACAGAAAAAAGTAGTTTTGCAACAAAATTAATAGCACAACATAAAACCAATCAGAGATTAGGTTAACAAAATAAAGAAAATATTTCTTTATGTATAACTTGTACATTAGTAAAAGAAATTAAATGGAAATTGCAAAGTTCTTTTTATGAATATATTTATGTACACAACTTGTATGATTGTAGATCAAATAAAGTATCTCTAATTTCATTAAAAATGGTATATATATTGTGTGTGTGTGTGTATATATATATATATATATACAATCTAATTTTAGGAAATATTTATCTCAGGGTTCATACAGACTTCCAAGAATCAAATTCCAGGAGTTTTAAGGAATTTTACAAGAGTCAAATCAAAAATTTCTAGGAGGTATAGACATTCACGTTAAATAATTTATTTTATTTTAAAAATTGTTCTTAACCAAATATGCATATAATTATGTACATACAATATTTTTCATTATTTTTATAAGTAATAAAAACAAATAATTCCAAACATTAATGAGACTGTTATTTAAGATAAAACTATTAATGATTATTTCAAAAGCCTTCAATGAATTTACAGCTATAACAATTTTTTTTTTATTTAAATAATCAATATTCTATATCAGTGTTTCTCAACCGCCGGTCCGCGAAATATCCAGCTTTTATAGGCCGACCGCCAATACAGTACCTACATTACAATAATAATAGTTTACTAGTTTAAAAAATTATGTAATCTTTGATGAAAAATACAACAAACTGGCAACTATGTACCTAAACGTGTTTCATAAATTGCCGTACCACCAGCGTTGCCAGTATATTATAATTATAATAGATATATTATTATTCAGCAGTCCTTTTACGTTGTTACGTAACTCACCAAATCTGTTACTATTTTGAGTTTTTATGAAATTTACAAAATCACCTTTTACCTAAATTAAAAAAAAACAAACTAATCACCCTTTACCTAAATTAAAAAAAAAAAAAAAACAAACTGCCGGTACCTCAGCACTCTTTTACTATTCTATAAAATCTATTACATTTTGAACTGCCGACTTATTTCTTTAAAACAAATTGTTCTGGCAACACCGTTAGGGTGCGCCTGTCTGCCTTGCTTATCCCTGATTACTTAAACGCTGTCTATCGCAGTGTTCAAGGCGTCTGGCATCTTGATTACGTTTTGTTTTTGATTATTCTGCACACTTGGGCAATTCTTGAAAACTATTTATCAGCGTAAGTTTTTAATAACTTCTGAATTTAATATTATGCGATAACTACTATTTCTGTAACTTTAGGTATATAAAATCAATAACCAGAATGAGTAAGAAGGAAACGAAACACACATTACTAAATTTCGTGCAAAGAAAGGATTTTCAAAAACCAAGTACATCGTCCGCCCCTTCGAATACAGATGAAAGTGAATATAGTCCACAATCTTACAAAAAAAAAAAAAAAAAAAAAAAAGAAAGAAAGAAAGAAAAAGCTTTGTAAGGCACTACATCGCAGATTATTTGAAATATGGCTTTATCCTCTGGCCTCAATCAGAAGAAAATTGTCCAAAACCTGAATGTGTTGTTTGTAGAGATGTTCTCTCCAATGAAAGCATGAAATCTTCCAAGCTCATGCAGCATTTACAAACGAAACAACCACAACTGGAAAGCAAACCCCTGGACTTTTTCAGGAGAAAAAGTTTGGAGATGAAAATTCAAAAGGATGCTTTTAAAAAATGTTTCTCGGTTGATAAATCGCTTTTAAAAGCATTGTATCTAGTTGCTCTGCGTATTGCCAAATCTAAAAAACCAAACTCAGTTGCTGAAGATCTTGTCAAACCGTGTTTGATAGATGTGTGTTCTGAAGTGTTGGGCCAATCTGCTGTAGATAAAATGAAAGCTTTGTCTCTGTCCAATGATACAGGATGGCGCGTGGCAGACGGATGGATTTGAAAAGGCCATTGCTCGCTTCCTAACCGTTGGCACTGCTCGAAGGAGTCGTGGTTCGAAAGAGCGAGATTGGAAATTTGTCTCCATATCAAGGTCAGTTCACAAGATGGAATGAAGTCAGTAGTGCAGTGTGAGTTTTGCGTGGAAGCATATTTTTCAAATTGCCGTTCGATTGTCCGTGTGCAGTGCGCTTTTCGTTTGGAATTCCGAATCGCCCCTCGCGGTCTCCAGATTTGGCCCCCAGTAACTTTTTCTTGTTGGGCAACCTAAAATCCCTCGTCTACAACGACCGTCCAAGGAGCCTGGAAGCCCTTATAGGCAACATTCAGGCCAGCATCCAACAGGTTCCTGTAGAAATGCTGGAAAGAGTCCATGAAAATTTCAGGAAAAGGCTTATGGAATGTGGGGAGTGTGAGGACCGCCATTTGGGCGAAATTTTATTTAAAACTATCTAAACTCTGATTTCCCTTGTCAGTATATATGAACAAAATTAAAAACATTGTTGTTCTTTAATATTTTGTATTTTATTGACTTTTGATATCCACCCGTCTGCTGTGCGCTACCCTGTACTATTGGACGAAGAATATGTGAGTTATCATACGACATAGAAAGTCAACTACTCCAAGATATACGTAAATCGAAATGGTTTGCTGTCCAAATGGATAAGTCAATTGACGTCTCAAATAATGCAATATTATTATGTTATGTTCATTACATTGACTATGCAACCAATGATATTAGAGAAGAATTGATGTGCTGTATCGAACTACCATCCCAAACAACAAGTGCTGAAATATTTAAGGCAATTAATAATTAAATTGAAACTAACTCCATTGACTGGAAAAAATGCATTGGTTTGTGTACTGATGGCGCTGCTGCTATGACTGGAAGACATACAGGTGTTGCAAAGAGAATAACAGACGTAGCATCAGAAGGATTAATAGTCACACACTGCATTATTCATCGAGAACATTTAGCAGCAAAGAAATTGTCCCCACAACTGAATGACATTCTTCTGGAATCGGTAAATATTGTAAATTTTATCAGAAGTAACGCCCTTAATCCAAGATTGTTTACAACTTTATGTCAAGAAATGGGATCAGATCATGTACAACTATTGTTACACGCCGAAGTACGCTGGCTATCCAGAGGAAAGGTCCTTAAGCGGTTGTATGAATTAAGAAATGAGGTACAATTGTTTTTAAATCAAAAGGGATCATTCTTGAGCAGACATTTTCAGAACAAAGAATGGGTAGCCTTGCTTTCGTACCTATCAGACAAATTTTCACTGGTAAATGAACTAAATTAAAGTCTTCAAGGTAAAACTAATACTGTTTTCAACTTCCACAATAAGATTGATGCTTCCAAAAAGAAATTGAGACTCTGGTATAAACGTGCGGAAGAAAACACTTTTGATATATTTGATTACATTAATACTAATGACATGGATCAGAAGAGCGTTATCAGCGTTATTTTTGGAGCATTTAAAAGAACTATCAATAGCTTTTGATCAGTATTATCCCCCAGAAGAAGATGTACATTCAGGTAATCTGTGGATAATTAATCCATTTATTGATAATTATGATAACAATCTCGCTACAGTACAGGAAACAGAACTTATTGAACTGTTTTCAGATCTAGGACTTAAATCACAGTTCAATTCAATAAATATATATCAATTCTGGATAAAGACTGCAACAGAATACCCTAATCTTCATGCAAAAGCGTTGAAGATTTTATTGCCTTTTTCCTCAACTTATTTGTGTGAAACTACATTTTCGGCTATGACTGTTATTAAGACAAAACATAGAAATCGACTTGCTCTTGCATCTGCTTTACGTATTGCTGTAACTGGTTTAAAGCCTAGGATTGACAGTTTAGTCAGCAACAAAGACCAGCAGCAATCTCATTAATTTTAGTTTTTATATATCCTTTATTTTGGTAAATTATTTTTTGCTTATTTGGTATCTACTTACGTTGTTCACATTTCGACTCATTGTTGTTTTGGCTATATATTAATTAAAAAAAATAAATATATCATTCATGTTGGAATTTTCTTGGAGTTTTAATTAAGTTTTGGTGTTTTTATTCTCGATGCAATATTATATAAGTAAGTTGAATATACAAATGTAAATTATAACAAACAAAATGCTTTAAAAATAATGTGTGTCTTCATGATTTATCTTTGTGAAACTGTGCACTGGGTCAAATTATTAATATTACCGGTCTGCGCAAACGTGCCAAAATATTTTACCGGTCCTTGGAGTAAATTCAGTTGAGAAACACTGTTCTATATAATACTGGATTATACATTGTATAAAATAATGAGTTATTTCAGAGTTTTTAATAGATTCCTTGTCTATTAATTTATTGAGCATTTCAAGATGTGTATGACAATTTCTTTTCAAATATAAATACACTCACTCAAAACAAATACAATTATTAGCTATAGTTTCAAGGTTAACTTCTTTTCCCAATTATTTAATAAAAGCAATTCTAAATTTTTTCTTCTGTTTACTTTCAAATTCTTTCAACACTATAAAACTTTACATCCATATTCTAGGTATTTTTATTTCTTTAATCATTCAACAGATTTTCACACTTCTTGGTTTTTTAAATTTGCAAATATATATACATATTCATATAGCTTTTCCAGAGTCCACTAGATGTGTAACAATCTCTTTTCAAATAAATACATTAATTCAAAACAAAATAAATATACTATCAGATAAAGTTTCTAAGATATGATTTGTGGCCCAGTTATAATAGAATATTTTAATAAAAACAATTCTAAATTTTTCTTCTGTGCATTTTCAAAACTATACAATTTCACATCTGTATTCCAGACTTTTCTATTTCTTGAATAATTCAATAGATTTTTAAATTTCTTGGTTTCATATATATACATAATTTTGCTTTTAGAAGATGCTAGATGCTAACTTTCCACCTCTAAAACTTTTGTTTCCAATTCAGTATTATTAAGACTGAGTAAAAACTGTTGCTTCTCTGAAGCACCATGACGACATATGTTTGATTTTGCAATTAATATTAATTTACCAGTTCTTTAAGCTTCCTCAGCATACTCTATTGTAGATTTTTCAAGTTCATTTATGTCACCTTCTAAACACTTTTAGATTTTTAGTTCATCAATTTCTTGAAGAAGTGCCTTTTGCTTTGTCCCTGTTATCAGCTGCTTTTTTTTCTGTTTTAATTCATCCAAGTATAATTTATACTTTTGCCTGGCACCAGCAGCAAAACCAAACAGATCTTTGCTAATTATTATATTGTTGACACCGCCTATATTTCGGATGTGATTATCAATGATGTGTTTAGCCATAATTGATTGATCATTTAAATTTTCTATCATTAAATTTTTGTTCACAGAAAACCCACGTTCAACAAATGCTTGACCATGAGAGAAGTAAAAGCAAATTAACTACTTTCTATAAATGACAATAATTTTGCCTATTTGAGTGTAAGTTAAAATAAAAAATGTCTATTTGTATCATTAATACAATTTTGAAATCTTACAGTCGGTTGTGATGATTTAAACTCTTCTGCAAAATTCTTTTAAAACAAAATCACATTCTGACACATTTATTTTAGATGTATTAGACAAGTAGATAAGTTTCTGCATTTTATTTAAATTACTGGATTTATTACATATCAGAGTTTGAGGACCTAAACATGATATGTTTTGTACTACACAATATTGCAAAGGATATTTTTCTATTAACTTTTATGTCATTAATTCTAAAAATGATCTGCAATTTATAAAAAATTCCATCTTTTGTTTTTTCCATCAAAATTTTGCTAATACACAATTTCCTGATGATTTTTTTAATAACAAATCCAACATTTAATTGACTATACAATCTATCTCATTGTTTTTATCTGTTACATCAATACTTATAAGTTTAAATGGAGAAACAGATAGCAAAGATTCTTTTAAAAGCTTTTGCATCAAACTTTTGTAAGCATTATGTAGAATGTATAGACTGCAGCTTTTGACATTTACAATACTTGAATGGTGTTCACTTTTAAAAAATCAACCATTTTATTCAAAAAAGACCAGTTCCATTTGGACCATCTACTGACAACTGGAGTAATCCACTTGTTCCTAATTCTAAACACTTCTCATTCACTTTTTCATACAAAATATCTCCAGTTGAATGACATAAAAAATCGGATGAGTAACACCGTTTTTTAACTGTATCATCATCCCAAAATCTTACATGGCAGTCCACCTGTTTTATCTCCAGATGATTATTTAAGCTATCATCAAAGAGAAACACATAATTAGAGACATTCTTCACTTTTTCTTTCAATAAGTTGGAAAAATTGTTTTGCAATAACACTGTCTGGAAACACTGCTTGAAAGAGATAATTCATATTGTTACAAGAACTGTAGCTGAATCCACTGTTTAAAACTTTAAAGGCCCATAGAATTTCAGCCTTTAAAACTTCTTTTGAAAAAACAGATGAATCTAAAGTTTCAGTGCATGCTTTGGGTTCACATTCTTTAACAGGATCAGCAGAAGTGAAAAAATCTTTTAAATGAGTAAATTTTTAATCAGATATAGCTTGTTCTAAAATATATAAATGCTTTTTCCCTTTCATATGGGATTTAATTGCTGATTCGCCCATATTTGAAATACAGAGGTCTTTCTTGAAAACCAGACAATGGGCATGTGTTTTTTCCGAGCCACGAAAAAGCCAATCTTTGTATGTCTTTTCCAGAGTCCATTGGTCATAGAATACTTTCCACCAGGCATATTATATAATTTTTATTTCAATCTTTAATTCATTAATAAACAAATTTATCCAGATTCAATTGAATTATGTGTAATGTTTATCAAGGGAAACATGGAAAATATGTTTTAACTCAAAAATTTTATATTTAAATATTAATATTCAAAGAATTTTATACAATACAAGGAAAACAACAGCAAATAGAAAAGAATAAATTAAAATCACTGGTCTAAATAGGGCAACACATTTATTTTGTTTGGTAATTACTTCACTTTACGTAAATCTAAATCAAATTATCATGAAATTATGGTAGTTGAACTAGATCCTGAAATGTTTATACATGTAAACAGTTAAGAATACAAAATAATTTAATATCAATCATACTGCCATTTAGTGGCAATATTAAAAACTAATTTTAACAATTCAACAATTTTATTGAAAATTTTATACAAAAAATTGAAAAAAATTATAATATTTTGTATAAAAAAAATAAATGCATCAAGGTAAGAAAAAATTCCAGGACTAATTCATGATTTCAAGGAGTCAAGTTGAAATTCAAGGAGTTTCAAGGGTGCTTAAATTTTTTGGAATTTAAGGAGTTTCCAGGAGTAGTGTGAACCCTATTATATTGTAGTGATGTCTGCACTCAACAGAAGATAAGTTTATACTTAAAACTAGATAATGAGAATCACAAATATAGGAGCTTTCAAAACATCCAACTTTAAAAATTTATATTCACAAGAACAATAAAAAATTTTTTTTTGTACTTACTTTAGTTACCATTATAACGACAAATTTCTTTTCATCAATATCATATTCACCAATTTTCATATCATCACAGAGAATTTTTCCTGAAAATAATTATTAAATACATAAATTCAACAAACATAGGATTTTTCAGATTTTATAAAACCTTTTATAAGGTAGACTAGCTTACCTGCATATATCAATTTTTGGCAATTAGCAGGGAACTCACTACCTTTATGAGCTTCAATTTTTTCCTTAAATGTCCTTACCTGAAATACAATACATTTTATTTATAACCTTAAAATAATCAAAAACAGTGAAATTGACTTTATGAAAGAAGAAATATTTTCTTCATTGCCAAACTGTCAACCAAATAGTAAGTACTCTTGTTTCTGTTTCACGAGTTCAAATCCTACTTTGGGTTTGGATGCGTGTAGTGATTTGGAATCCATTTTGGTTTGGTTCGTTTGTCGCTCAACGGTCATTTTTTGCACACGATTGGAATCCATTTTGAACTGTAAGCACTGTCTAATTAGACGTTATGTGCAAAATAATGAATGACCACAGAATATCAAACCAACTCCTTTTGGTAAATAACAGGAAGTATGTATGTATATATATGTGCTTTTATTTTTGATCTATGATGTATTTTGTATATGTATAATGTATATTTGAACAAATATTTATTTTGAGATCTATGATGTAGATCAAACTAAACATTTAAAACGAGTTAACAAAGGATAATATTTTTTGTAATTTTAGTATTTACGAATTTAAGGCAAGCTTACATGAAAATTATACCATATTGTTACTACAAAATATTTTCAAATAAAAGGGAGAAAAGGGCTGAAATAATAAAATCAAATACAATTAAGAATAAAAATATAAATGAAAATGTAAAATATTAGAAATTTTAAACACAAGAAAAGTATGGAAAAATTAAATTTGAAATAAAACATAAAATGGGCTACTTCAAAAAGATTAAGTTGGTTGGTTTGTTGCCAAAAGTCACTTTTGCAAACAAGGGCTAAATTAGATGCACGGTTTAAAGTTGATTCCAAACCCATAAACTATTGAATCGAAAGTCAGAGTGTTAACCATTTGGCATAACTATGAATTAGATACTTATTAATAAGAATGTGCACATTTTAGATTCATTTTTATTGCTTGTATAAAAAATTTGGGCTATATTGCATTAATGTAATTTTTTTAAAGTGGGTGCTACTGCTTGGCTAATTAAAATCCAAGTTTCCATAAAAACATACTTTATTTATGTTATAGATTTAGCTTTATTGCCTGGTTGTTTCTGTAGTAGATTAGATTGTGCTACACTGAAGTTTAAGTGATTACTTTTGTCTAGTTAATTAAAATTAGAGTTTCCATAAAAATGCACTTTATTTGCATTAAAGATTTAAATTTATTGCTAGGTTGTCATCTTTTGTAGACTGTGTGGTACTTAGTTTATAATTATTTCTTACTTTGTAATCTTTGGGAAATTAGTTCACAGTTATTAGGATTTTAATACTTCTATAGAAAGTAATTATAATAAAATATTCAAAATTTAAAACAGCATGTAATTCCAAAGTTTGGGCATGAATGGTACTTGGTAATTGGAAACTATAAAGTGACGTATTTTATGTTAGCGAGATGCAGCACTTGATGCAAAAATCGCAGCCAACCCGAACAGTTCCGTGGTCTTTTAACTCAATTTCTTCTAATGGTGTCAATGATTTTTCTGACATGACTGCATGTCTGAGTGGGTCCAAATAAGATGGGAATAGGGGAGAGTAAAGTCAATAACTTAACCTCAATCAAAGAATAAGAATGAGCATTTCTATGGAAATCACATAGCGAAAAACTTAGGTTATGCATAGCAGAATAAAGGATAAGAATTATTTTTGCATAAAAAATGAGAAAACCGCAACAGAAACTATTTCAATGATCAAATACAAGTTTTTAAGATCTTCTATTGGATTATCAAGTGCTCTGGTGGTAATTTTTTTATTCGGAAACCTGGAAGTTTTGACAAAGTACACCTAATAGCCATTGATGATTAATGTACAAAGACAGCTGTGAACCACAAAGAAATGTAAGTTACAACATCCCCACTTCTATACATTCTGGCACCACCAAACTATTTAGTTTTCTGGCATAAAAAGAATCATGGAAGAAAACTTTAAGAAAATATAATAGATTCAAGCAATTTAAATTTTGGCTTTAAAGGACATTTCAAAGAATGGCTATTTTTGTGGACTGGATACTTAGAAAACTTGCTAAATTAGTCATCTCTATTCTACCAAACTAATACAAAGAAATCAATAAATTGGTATGACCTTTTGTACAAACACTGTATTGTTAGTGGGCAATGGTCACATACTAAGCAACAAAGCTAAGTAATAAATGAGAATAATACTGGTTTTTACAGTATTTTGCTTTTAATTAAACTAACCAAAACTTTAAAAAAAAGATTACACAAAGTTTTAAGGCAAAAACCAATAATCAAGCAATAATGATTAATTAATTGTGAAAATAATAATCTCCTTTAACATTTTGTTTAAAAGTAACCAGGCAAAACATAAAAATTTCTATGCTATTATCACATTTAACAAGCAAAATACTTAACACGTTCAAAGTAACATATACAATTGGCAAAAAAAGTATTAGAACAGAAGTAAATTTTAAGTTATCAAGGTAATAAAATGAAATATTTGTCACATAGTATTTATATTATATAATACTTTTACATAATTACTCATGGAGTAAGAAACAAATATTTAAAATCAATAGAATTTAAAAAATTAAAATAAAAGGAGATTTGCATTGCAAAAAAAGTATTAGAATATCGGACTTCAATATTGAATCATACATAAAATAAAATAACTAAAAATTCAAACGTGATACTAATACTTGGTATGTAGTTTTTTTGCTGAAATTACTGCATCCAGACGTCTTTGCATAGATTTCACCAAAACTTTGGTGACGTTTGATGACATGCTGGTCCATGCATCTTGCAAAGCTTGCTTTACTTGTTATTGGGAATTTTCTCACTTTTTCATCCAATAGATGCCACAAATGTTCTATAGGATTCAGGTCTGGGGACTGTGGGGGAGTTACCAATCTTCGGGGAGCATTATATAATAGCCATTCTTTGGTTTTGTTGGCAGTATGTTTGGAGTCTTGTCTTGTTGAAAAATGAATGTCTTCTCTAAAGCTAATTTCTATGCACTATCTTTCCAAGTTACCTTGTAACACCTCAATATATGACAAAGCTGTCATTTTATTATCAATGAAATGGAGATTTCCAATTCCATTGTAAGCTATACAGTCTTAGACCATGACATTCCCTCCTCTGTGCTTTATAGCTTTCTGTACATTTTGAGCCTGAAAACCAGCTCCCTTTCTTCTCCAAACTGTGAGCACGTATTTAGGTTTGAAAATTTCAACTTTACTCTCGTTGGAGAAAATAACGTTTTTCCAGAAACCTAATGATTTATTTTAATAAATTTTGACAAATTCTAGGCGTTCCTTTCCATTGATTTCTGAAATAAAGCGCTTTTTCCTTTGCCTTCTTCCTTTTATACCAGCATTATGCTATACATTTATAACTGTTTGAGGTGTTATAACATTTCCTGAGATTGATTCAATATTTGCGGGCAACATCCTTGCACTTCCTGTCGGATACTGTAGGGCATCTTTAACCATTTGTCGTTTTTCTCTGACAGTTAGCTTACTTGGTCTCTCTGATCTTGGCCTATTATCCACAACCCCAATTTCTTTTTTAAAATGTTATGAATTGCACAAAGTGAAACATTCAACTTACTGGAAATTTCTCGAAATGTTTTGCCACTATTGTGCAGGTGAAAGATTTGTTCTCTCTTAGCAAGTGAAATCTCTTTTATTTTGGGTGCCATGTCAGGAAAAGTCAACGTAAAGTGAATTTCAACAAATAAGCAGCGAATGAGACAAGTGCCCTTGACATTGATACAGTTGAAAGTTTAAGGACGTCACCAGCGTTGTAATTTGCATGTTTCTGCTTCTGTTCCAATACTTTTTTTGCTATCCAAATTTTGTTATTTTTATTTTAATAATATTGTAATTATTTTTAAATTTTATTTTTTACCTAGTTATAATTTTCTAAGAAAATGTTATCATTTATAAACTGATTATACGATTTACTTGATTTTGTTAACTTGAAAACTACAAATCTCTCATTGTTCTAATATTTTTTTTTGCCAACTGTATATACAAATGAATATACATTAAAAGAAAGTTCATTCTTTTAACTTTTTCACTAATTCTAATTTTCTAATAAAAGTAGTTTAGTGAGTAAAAAGATTATGTGAAAAGGATTTTCCTTTTTACCAGTTTATTGTTTATTTTTTTTTTTAAATTTTTGTTAGTTTTCTCAAACTTTATTTTTAAATTATATAAAATTTAAATTATTTAAAAACAAAGAAATTTTTACTTTTCAACTTTAATTTTAAAGCTTTTAAGACCAATTTTAACTTTCAATATCTCTTGAAAAACTTAACATTTGCTGTAATGAGCTTGTAATATACAAAGGCTGTCAAAACTGTTTGTAAGTGGCATCAATGAACATGTAGTTAAAAATTCATAACATAAAGGAATTAACCACATTTTACCATTATAATTTCGCACATTATTTCACTCTTGGCAATAGTTGGGTTCCAATAAGATCAAATCATTATGAGGATTTCATTTGAAAATTTAAAAGAAAGTGAACATTAATTAGCAAATCTTCATTAATTAGGAAGTTTTAACTGACACAATTAATAAGAAGCATCAGTTTTAATGCAAAGTTATTTTTATTTTAGAGACAAAAATATTCAAAAAATTGGCAAAATAAACACGAGCTAAAAATGCAGAACAAATATATCAATACTACTTCAATGAAGAGTTCAATTGCAATCTTCTTAGATAAAAGTATATTTTGTACATAATATAAACATAATTAAAATTCTCTATCAAGGGATAATGATCAGGAGAGGTTGGTTGGTTTTTATGGCGCAAGGTCCAAAATTGGACATGCTGCGCCGATTAGGAGAGGAAAAATATGTTGGCTGTGAAATACACTTCTATATTTGTTCTCAAAATAGAATCTACCACAAAAGTAAAATGACAGTCAGGTTTAAATTGTGAAATTACTGAATATTAAGTTAAAAAGTTAGAATTAAAGACATTTAATTTTAAAATTTTATTTATAGTAAAGCATTTATAAGTTACTTTATATATATATTAAAATTAATTACAATATTAGCACTTATATATTACCATGTTATTTATTTTTATGAAAAATTGCATTAAACAAGGCAATATAAGTGCATACAAATTAAAAACAAATCTATTTGCTTCAATGTAGATAAGTTGATGGCTTTATTTATTAATTCACATTTTGTAAAAATTGTCTAAAATTTGTTGTTCAGGAAATACTTGGCAAAAATGGTAAATAGAAGAATAGGCAACTGTTATAATTGTTAATTTTTGTCATTCATAGAATGAATTTAAAATTTAATATATTGTACACTTAGTAATTAAAAATAAAATTGCCTTCATTGTATGCGTAGTGATACATAAAATATATAAAACCTTGCTTAGTAAAGAAAGATTTAAAGAATTTTTTTCCCGTTTTCCTAACATAGTGCTAAATATCTTGAATTGAAAACAACAAACAATTTAATAGTCTGCATGCTGTTTTGGCTATTGTTCCAGTTTATTATTTGATCTGTCATTTTGTTATAAATGTAGTCTGATATATTTTTCTACGAGATAACTGATATCATTTTAAGTGAAACTCCTCAAACTCTAAAAAATTATTTAAAAATTTTAAAGGTCTTAATAACAATATAGTAAAATTTATATATTTTAAGTTTAATTTAAAAATTATAATTGGCTAAAATCAAAATAAAGTTTCTAATCAAAGGAAGAAATTGCCCAATCATTATATTAGTTTAATGTCCTTCATATTTAAAGCTTTGTGATATTAAGCTCAAAATTTTTCATATAAATTTATTAACCAAATGTCAATAAGAAACCGATAAACATACTTTAAGTAGCATATTTAACATACTCAAATAGAAATAATAACTTTTATTTGTAAAGTAACTCAATTCTCTTTATGCTATTTATCATCTATAATTATTTTAAAAATTAAATCTTTGTCTAGAAATTTTTTTAATCAGAGTTAATTTACCAATAAGTTTAACGCATAGAATTTTAGCTACTTATTTCTTTTCATTAATCATATGCCAAGTTCACTGTTGAAAAACTTTATTAGCACAGATGCTGTATAGTCCAGCATGCCAAATTCTGAGTTTTGTGATTTTTTTTTTGACGGATTACCTTACTTATCTGCCAGGTTTTTATTACTTCACAGTGAGGGAGACCTAGGAGAGAATTTAGCAGAAAATTCTATTTTGGCAATCCTAGTATTCACATCATTGTAAGATGTCACAATACGTCATCTTGGTAACATTTCACCCCCCATAAAATTCAGATTTAGGCATACTGGATTATACGGCATCTGTGACGGCCTGAAACAGAGCATCATAGAATTGTCACCAAGGTTTACAATAGAAATAATAACAATCCAGCAGTTCCAGTTGGCTTCCATTTTTACATATTTAAAATAAAAGTAAAAAACTTTCTTGGGAAAATGATATAGACATTTATTTATTTAGCATGTAAATTTAAAGTTATTAATATTTCGTAAAAAGAAACAGGAATCAATAACAAATAAGAAAAATGTAATATGAGACTGATATACTCAGTTTAGCCTGGAATATTAATAAAAATACTTTAAACAATTTGTAACACATCAAATAATGTTAGTTACAAGTTCTGGTTACCAAACTACTTTGGTTGGTAATGTTTTACATTTTTATGACTTATTATGGGGTTATAAAAATAAAAAAGGAGAATTTTCCTTAAAATAAGAAATGCAAGTACTCTTTAGGCATTACAAATTTAGATAAACAGACAAATCATAAAGAATTAAATAGTATAATGAAGAGTGATACATATTAATTAAATTGCCAATGATTTTATACTTGATATTAAGATCTAAGGATATTAAATGTGTATTTCTGAAAATATATTGATCATAACTCAAAACTTAGAATACACATTCATTTTAAAATTTGTAAATAATTATCAAATGGGTTACTTTTATATGATGTGAATACATTTTTTTAACTACGACATGAATTACTCGAATGAAGTAAAAAAATTTTCAATTAAAAGATTACTCCACTATTTTATTTTACGCGAAATTTAAATGTAATAACTTCATTATAGAAACTAAGGATGGAAAGACATGAATGTTAAACAAGACAAATGGAATATAAATAATGATATATAATACTACGAATTTTAAACGATAACATGAAAAAATAATTTAAAAATTAATATTAACTTATTAAAAAATTTTAAGCGTATTTGCTAAGTTACATTAAAATTTTTGATTTTCATAATTCCTGCAATGAACAGTACAAAAATACGTTCTAAATTGCTGACTCATTACAAATATAATATACAATTCAATGTTCAATCATATAAAAATAAAACATACAAGAAAATTATCTGGATCACATCAGTTTTAAATAAACGTAAAACGAGACACGAAAATGATGCAGTTTTTTTTATTGCTAACAGCTAATACATGGACAGTATATCAAAATAACAATATTTTAAGCCTACATACCGACTCTGATTCATCCACTTCGATTTTAAACGTCTGTTGTTTTAAAGTTTTCAAAGTTATAATCATTTTTATTTTAAGGCTGTGAATTGTATCTACAAATAATATAAACAAAACGTTTCGATGAACTCTAAAAAAAGAAAAAATTTCCGAATTACACAAATATCATACGAAGCGTGTTGTCGGCATTGGATTCGAGTTAAAATGACGTCATTGCCAAATTTGATTTGTCTTCTTCATTTATAGTTGCATTTAATTAATATTTTGAGTGCTTATATTTTTCATTAGTTCAAAATAATTCTGAAATTATTACCAACTATATAAGCTATACTCGATGGTAAATCTTTCTATTTTGTGTGTTTAAAAATTGGTGAACATTTTTTTTTGTTTAAAATTTAAGAAAATCAAAATGGCAATAATCTTAGATTCGAAAGTAAAAAAAAATAATAATTGGCGCATCTTTAAATTTGAATTCTTTTAAGCTGTTGTAGTTTACTTTAAGAATTTCTCTTTTATACGCCTTTATTAAACTGTATTCTTTCATTTCTTTTAATGCATATCTTTTTTATGAATCTTGTTATGTAATATTCTCTTATTATTTACTATCTAGTTATAATTTTTTTCCTCCGTCAAATCTTATCAAAACTCTTTTTTTAGCATTGAAGTGAAGTTTATTTTATAAATAATAAAATGTGTATTATTAGCAATATCATTATTTTACAAAAGAAAACCTTCCTAGGCAATGGCAAACCCCTTTATGACTTTTTTTTTTCTTTTTGCACTTGTCACTCGACAACTACAAATGAAAACGAAATTTTTCTATTAAAATAAGCATTTTTATTAAAAAAAAAACATTTTTAAGTAAAAAGTTAAGCATATTCTGTTAAGAAACGATTCCAAATTCCTGGAAAAATATTTTTTAGGGTGCTCCTTGGCGAAAATCAAAGACTTTTCTGTCTTTATAAGTATTTGGTAAAACAAAATGTGATGCCAAAACACTAGGCAATGATAATAACATTTTTTTTATCATATTCAGTATCACCCAATCGGCGCCAAATTTATAGAAACCATAAGGGGCACCCGAAAAGTTATTAGCATAGTTTATTTGCGTTTTCGGTTTTAAAAATTATTATGAATTTTTTATAATTATGAAAAATATAAACATGAAAATTATTTATATGTGCGTATAAATAATTTAAATTACATCTATATTTGAAAGAATTTTAAAATTTAAATTTTCTTTAAGAAATCTACCTTATAAAACAAATATTTTTTTAAAATTTTATTTTATATTATTTAGGTTGCTTTAATAAAAGCTTCATATTAGGACGTATTACACTTTTCTATTTTATGTTTTAAACTTTTTTAATAACCTATACTTTTACATTTATTTTCATTATTTTTATAAATATTTATTGATGTCAAGCAAATCTATACCCCAATAAATTTATAGATGGAATGAAATATTTATTAGTTTATAGTTTTTCATTTTCACAAATTTTTGAAAGAGAAAAAAAACCCTAATACAATGAATACTGAAATGGAATTAGATAGTAAAAGTAAAAATTACTTTTCTGTTATTAGTAACTTTTGAATTCAATTTTTTTTTCAAATCTTCATAAAATATAATTTTTTTGTAACTATTATGGAAGTATTGGCTGGTAATGTAGTTAACCTTCAATATTTTTAGGTGTGATGTAAAATAAAGTATGTCTTGTGGTTTGGTAATAAAATTTAATTAATCTAAGTCTAACTTTTATGTAGTAGCTATTTTGTTAGTCACATCTTGGTGCCTATTTTGCTATCAACAAATCAAGGTTAACCTGATTTTAAACTTATACCATATGTTTTAAATTTTTTCCTGAAGTACCATTTACTTCCATATCTTTTTCATGCTATTTAAAGCAGAAAGCATACAGAAAATTTTAAATATTCTGGAATAAAATAAATCTTCCACATGTGAAGAAATATCATGTATTTCTTGCTAAAAAAAATTCTAAATGATAATCTTAAATCAGTATTTGGAGGACTTATTGTTCCTTGAAAGATTTAATTCTTTAGTAATCTTAGATTATAAAAAATATTGGTGCTATTCCATTATATCGGGCAGTCAATCATTAAAGTGATTGCTAAGTAATTATCTTGAAAAACTAACTTTGGTATTTATACTTTGTCACTAATTGATAATTATTTAATTTATAAAATCTAAATAAAATGTTTGTATTATTTTATAGCAGGTTCTAAAAATGTAAATCTTTTTGAACAATAAATGATGTAAATATTCATGACAGTAATTGCTATTTTTTTCTTTCCCGTTACGATGATTATTGTGTAGGAGTATAATATAATTGTATAAAAATATTTTTGTTGAAAGGTATTCAAATTAGTCATAAGGACTGGATTCATTATTGGAAAGTTACTACTATAAATTGCTAATGTAAGAATAAAGAAGAGTGATTTTAATAATATCTTATTGATGCCATTTATACTCTTTTAACTTATTTTATTCAATGACAGAATAAATTTGATATTTTGGAAATTTATTTAACAGTTAAAAATTTTTATTGTTGTGGAGAAGATTGGGCACCAGTGCCATACCAAATTCTGAGATTGGCTATTTTTTGGTGGATTTTCTTATTTATCTGGCAACCTCATTTTTATAACGTCATACAAATGGAGACCTATAAGAATTATGCAGAAAGTTCTATTTTGATAACTCTAGTATTTACATCATCGCGCACATCACAGTACGTCACCTTGGCAACATTTCTTCATTTCCAAAAAAATTCAGAATTTGGAATCATGGATTATATGGCACCTGTGCCGAAGATTGTCAATATTGGAAACGAATATTTTAAATTTAACATTTATCAAATAAACTTTAGAAATGTCGGCATATTCATATGTATTCAATGAAAGTTCAAATAGTTGCATTTAACAAAAATATATTTGAATAAATGCTTATACCTTCAATATAAAAATTAAGATTCCCAGTTTAGGTTAATTTTTATCTCAATATTTAAGAAATATTGATTATATAATTTTCTTTACTATTTCATATAAAAGAAAATTTTTGTATATGTTTTCATAAAAAATAATTGGACATTTTGATATCAAATTTTTGATGTTTTAAAATTCAACTGCTGTGTTATGAACTTACTTGATCAATAGGCCATTTTTTAAAGATATATTGAAATTCACCTGCCCTTGATCCGATATATTTTAATTTCATACTTAAGTTACAACTAATATGTTATTTTTCTCTCACACTAAATTGTAATATCTATATTTAACTGCAAAAATAAATCAGTTTGGACATATATAATTTCAGAGATAAGCCATATATTCTGTAACTTTTTTAATCTAAATTTATCATTATAACACAATTTTCTATACCTTTATTTGTATAACAGGTAACATCTATGGTTCAACTGAAGAGTTGCTTATTGCTTATCTTGCTTGTGTGAAAATACAATCCATACCAATTCTTGTTTTGGAAGTAAATCTATGTTGGTATTTTTTCTTCATTTGGCTCTTTGTGGTAATATTGATTCCATAATCTAGAACTTGTTCATTTTGAAAATGAATAAGTATCTCTGAAATAATTGAAAAAAGATGTTTCTCATTTTTATCAAATGTCTCCATTTGTTCTAATGAGTTTCCAAACAGAAAGTTTACTCAATCATAACATCACAAAATTATTTAATTCACCATTAGTGGAATATGTTCAGGTACTAAATTTTAAAGTTTTACAGATATTTTCAAGTAAATAACTAATCATTTTCTATTATTTCTTGTATATTTCATATAATTTATAAATTCAGGAATAAAATGATTCTATCAATTCTATTTTCTCTGTTGAAGCTATTGCTGTTGATAGCTATTTTTGTAATGAGCCCTATTCCCATCAGATTATTTGATTAAACTGCTATCCTATGCATCATCATTTTTATATATTTCTCCCTTTTATGAGTATTAAGTTATTTTACACATAAATTTTTAAATTACCTAGTATTTTACTGTCAATTCACACACTGCAATTGGTCTACATATTCTGATATCTGAATAATAAAACAGTGCACATTTTGTTTTGTCTTACTCTTCAAAATGTTTCCACATTAATATCTCCATTTTTTCTCAAAATAAGGATTTTTCTCATGCAACAAATGGTGTTTTTGTAAATATATAAATTCTATGCATAAAATTTTTCTTAAAAAACATCTATTGAATAGAAATTTGTTAACAAAACAAGCCAGAATTTTCTTAAATTATATAATTTTGCTTTATTTCAAATAATCCTGCCTAATATCTTCATTTATTGGATATTAAATAGATACAAGGTACTTACATATTATCTTGTTGACTATATCTGCGAGAAAATTTATGCTATTTAATTATTCAATTTGGCACCCTATAAATTACAAATAAAGTTTTTAGCTATTTCTTACTATGAAATTATCAATAAACTATTTTAAAAAAAGAATCATTAAAATTTATAAAATCCTATGGCGTATTTTCATGACTGTAAAGATCAACTGGATAATAAATAAGTACTGATACATGTTTAACATAATCTCAAGAAAAAAATTAGAAAAACATTTGGTATTGGGGATTTGCTGTTTACTATAAAAGTTTCTTTTTTAAACTTTGGATTTTGTATTTAATTTTGATTATATTTCTGCAAAATATCCTTTTTTTTTAAATTTATAATGTGGTAAAATATATTTGAAGCAGAAATTTTTATTGGAAATAATTATAAACTTTAGATTTTTAAAGTGAAGTATTTAGTTTCCATTATTTTATTTTATTTTATTTTTTGATAAAAAGTTATCTCATTTAAAAGTTATCTCATATTCTGCATATTTAAAATGAAAACTTATGAAATTTTACTTGTATATTCAATCAAATAAAGAATTAAATTTTAAAATGCATCCATAAGTATCAAATAATTAATACAACTTGTCAAAAGTATGTAACTGAATTTTTCAATTAATGATTTTATTTATTTTTCCAGATTAGAATTTAGCATTTGAATGACTTTCAATTGCCAAAAGATATGAATGTTACTACTAACATTGGGTTAAGATCTATTAGAACTAATATTACTAGTGGAGAATTATCTGAAAAGTACTTTAGAGGAGCTAGAAATATACAATTTATTATATGTTGTTTATTTGCTGGAAGTAAGAATTTTTCTTTGTGGATCAGTTTTTACTTTTTCTTGATGGAAATTTAAAAATGTGCGTTTTAAGAATTCATGTTTTCACTATTACATTGAAGTTTGTCTAAAAGGTCAATGTAAATTAATAAAGAACAGGAAAATGTCTGGTAAATTATAGAAAAAATAATTCATTAAAAAAGCTAGTGGTGTTAGCACCATTCTGGCACTATTTTTTCAGGAAAAAATTAAAAAACAAAATGAATAAAATATACTTTCAAAAAAATCTTAACATATCCCCTATCCAGAAAATGTAACTATTTAACTAAATTAAAAATTTGTATTGTGGTTACACATAGGTATTTTTAAATATATATATATATATATATATATATATATATATATATATATATATATATATATATATATATATATATATATATATAGATAGATAGATAGATAGATATATAGATAGATATAATCATATTCTCTACAGTATTACACATGCTATATTTCAGCATTTTTATAACTACACTAATGAAAATAAATGTATTTATTTATTATGTTAATACTATATAAACTTGAGCTTATAACACATTTTTCAAATTACATTGGTTTCTTAAGACATCTACTTTTGATCTGATAAACACTTGTAATAAAATATTTATCATAAAAAATATAGTAAATTGAGATTTTTCTGTGATAAAAGATCTTATAATAGTCTTTTTATGCCTTAACTCCATAAATTTATAGAGTTTAGACGTAAAAATATGTTAATGGCCTTAATATAATTCTTTATTTGAAGATAATACACTGGTAAATCTTATTGGAAGATTAATAATATATATATATATATATATATATATATATATATATATATATATATATATATATATATATATACTGCATTTGATAATCACTAATGATAAAGCAATTATATGTAGCTATCATTTTATCAACTTTATTTCCTTTATATGAATGGTAATTATAATTTGATAAATGCAATAATAAGAGAATAGTAGCAGTAAAGTAAACAATATATAACCAAATTTTTGTTTGAAATTGCTCGGCTGTTTATATATTTATACCTACTCTAGAGAATTAGCCTTGATTTAAAGCAATATAGAGAAAAAAAATTTCTTATATGTGACAAAATAATTGTTGATGGATGATAATTATTGTCATATGTAAGAAAATTATGTATATTATTTTGCAATAACTTTCAAATAACAATTTAGCATCACTCATAGAAAATTGATAAATTCCTAGATACTTTTATCAATCCTAAATGTTCTTCACATATAAAAGGTGATATCATTCAAATGACAGCTTAATGTCTCTCATAGATATAATAAATCTAAGGCATAAAAATCTTGATCTTAATTGTTATAGTTTGTTTTGAATAGTATATTAACAGATGTAGGCACAGCATCACAAGACACAACAGAAAAATTCTATATTATGATATGTCATTATCTTAAAACTGCATTTGATAATCACTAATGATAAAGCAATTAAATGTAGCTATCATTTTATCAACTTTATTTCCTTTATAAGAATTGTAGTTATAATTTGATAAATGCAATAATAAGAATAATACCAGTAAAGTAAACAGTAGTTGAAACAGAGGTAGACCTATATTCTTATGATTTCCAGACAAATAACTGTCATTAACAAAATTGGAGAGCATTTTACCATTATTTACTATACAAATACTATTTAATCCTGTATAAAAATTTTGTCTATACCTTTCTACTTTTTGTATACAAGATTGTATTAATGTAAAATACTTTTAATTAATTAATAAGAAATATATTAGAAACAACCATAAGTCCTTTCAATTCAACTCTGAATTGAAAAATCTGAAAACAGATATCGTGATTTATTGATATACAACCTTATATAATAAATATTTAAATTCATATGTGCTTTTGTTCATATAGATTTATCTATACATTTGTAATTATTCTTATTCTCTTCATCATATATTTCAAATCTCTTGTTAAATGAAGGCATTATCTAAGATGTAATTGTTAAACCACCTAGAGCTATGTTTAAACATGAAACATAAGGTATAAAATTTTTAATTTCTGAGGCTGACTTCAATATGGCTTATATCCAAATACATTGCTAATTGCAAAGTGAAATTGTTTTGACTATGATATATTGGATTGACAGTTAATGTATATCAGTATAATAGGTAATTTCTTAAGAAATAATGTGAATTCCAAAATATACTTCTCTCTTAATGTCTGTATAAATCATTGATTACTCATTTCTTTGAAATTAGTGTTACTTAATGGAATTTATGAGATGGAAAATAATAAATAATATTTAGCAACTGCATTATATTTTCTTGTTAGTTTATTATAATTGAATTTGCTTTTAGGTAATTTACATAAATTGTTTACAAAGCTGTTATATTAAAATCTTTACAGTTATTATAATTATTCTAGCCTGTGTTCAAAATTCTCTATCATATAATGTGTACAGTATAAGAAAGGAAAATTATTAAAAGTATCAAATAAAATAACAATCAACAGTATTACTTGAAATTTAATGAATACATCTGATCTTTCAAAAATGTAAATTAAAGCAATTAAAAAGTATGCTGCTTTAAGATAGTTGCATTACTTATGATTACTATATTTTTCAAATAATTTCTTTAAATTGTAACATAAATTAAAATTAAATATTAATAATTTATATGTATGTTTTAATTTTAAAATTTTTCTCTTATAATTTAGTATTTATTTTCTTTTAAATAATTTGCTTTTTAATAGCTGACAATCTCAATTGTCTTTTGAGAGAAAAATTCTAATTTTATTTAGAAAAGTAATAAAAAAATGTTTGAATTATAAAAACAGCTACATAAAATGAATAGTATTGAAAGATATTTGCTTAATCATTATAAAAAATTTATTTAATTATCATAATTAATATGCTAAAATATTAACTTATAAAAAATACTCACTTATTAATTTACTTTGTTTTTTTCATAATAATCACCATCAGATATTAAAAGTTGGCCGAGTTTCATAAACATTTTAATTAAATTTTGGTCAATTTCAAAAATTTCTTAGACACTTTTACTTGGTCCACATGACTTCATATGCTACAATCTAGAAATTACCAAAAGAAAGTTTTTTTTATTCTTCATAGTAAATACTTACATAGGAAAACTTGTAATTTTAGAAAAAAGCTTTGTAACAGTTATCATCTATGATAAAATTAAATTTTAGTTTTTCTTAACTCACATAATATTTAAATCATGAATAAACTAACTGTTAAATTTTTATTTTATGTTAACCAGGATTGTTTCTAAGTTTTTATAAAATCTGCTTGTCCTTTTTCTATTTCATTACTTGAATCTATAAATTTTTTGAAACGAAAAGATAATTTTTATTTATACCGAATATACATGGAGGAAACATTTACATAAATGTTAATCTTATTTCAAACACAAATCAATAAAAACTAAAAAAATATGTTAAGAAAATTCTGTTGAAAATATACTTCCTAAGATAATTTAAAATAATGGAAAAACTTAGAAGAATTTTGAGTATTCAAATGACTTGGTAAAATATTTTAAGAAAAAAAATTATCAGCATAATTTTTATCAGAATCATATTTTCTGAAGTGATCATAAAAATATAGATTCTGAGAATTAGAAACATACTAATGAATCATATTATAAGCAAATTTGAAAAATTGCCATTTAGCACGCATCTATTTAATAGTATTTAAGATTGGTATGATAATGAAATAAGATAAATTGTGGTTATACAATCTAAATATATTAAAAAAAATTACTATGTTTTTCATATAGAGTTGTTTTACTTAAGAATTCATTTCTTATCTATGATAGCTTTTTTCTTATTTAAATGGTAGAAAAACTAAAATTTGAAGGTGAAATTAATTTCATATTGTGAAGATAAAGTGTACAAAAGTTAAAGAAAGCAAATTGTATCTAAAATCAAGACTAATAGTGATTAATCTATTATTCAAATAAGATTTCACAGTTCATATTTTTTCCACTAAAATTAATTTTAAAGAAAAACTATAAAAATTTATTATTTTTTTCTTATTTAGTAATAAATTGAAAACCATTATTATATCATTTTATAATTAATTTGAACTTTTACAAAACTTAATATGTGTGACATTTTGGTTCATATTTTTAACATAAGGCAAATTATAACATTCTTTCTTTTCAATATTTCTTTTTTCCATCTTTTGCTCCCTTCTTTATCCTAAAATATGCTTTTCTTTGAAGTACTTAATTGACCAAGAAAAGTTCATTTAGTGGTGTATTATGATAAAATGTGCACTTTCTTTTTTAATATTTGCATTTGTTATTTTATTATTAAATAGTTTAACATAGCATTTAAATATTTCAAGTTGTCAATTATGAAATGAATTTTGTTTAAGCTTTATTTTTTATTATAAATTTATGCAAAATTATCTTAATATGTATGTTAAAATCAATTTTTCCACACCTTTTTTTTATTGCTGAGCTAGTAATTGAATGGTCAGCACTCGGAATTTAACAATTTATTAGTTCAGTTCCTAACTTGTGTATGGATGTTTAATTCTTTACAAAATCCATTTTAAACTGTAAACCCAATCAAATTAGCCAACATGTGTAAAAATTGGACATATGGTGGTATATTTTGATAGAGTAATAAACCAAAAATTTGTTTTGATTCGATCTTATGTAGACTCCTTAAAAGAGCCCTTATTGGTAATGATGGTGAAATTCTCTCAGTAAGTTTTACAAAAATTAAAACTAAAAATTATTTATGTTCTGCTTATGGCATATTTAATTGCTTCCATTTTCTTTTTTTAGTTATCATTAATTTTGGTTCAAAGAAGTATCATTATCCATATACTGTTGGCTGTTTTATATTTGGTGTGGGAATTGGTCTTCTAGATATAAATAGCAACTTCATTCGCAGTTTCACAACTATGACAAGAATGGATCCTAGTGACTTGATGCTTTTATTTCTTCCTATTTTAATATTTGAATCATCATTTAATATGGATGCTCACATGTTTTATAAAGCCCTATTACAGGTCATGATACTGGCCATACCAGGTCTCTGTAAGTAAATTTTTTTAATTTTGTGCCTTTTTGTAGATTAAAAAAAAACTCTGAAAATACCCACATTTTTAATACAGATATGAAATTCTGATTTGTACTAATCTGAATTTCAAATTCTAAATATGTATTAGGATTAATTTGTTATAAATTCTAAATTTTGTATTACAGAAATTTAAAATAAAAATATAAATCATATTTATTTGTTCACATGTGTTATAATAAAAATTGAAATATCATTTATTTAATTTTAAATTTCTTTTTGCAGTGTAGTTTAAAAAATTGCTAAGTGAAAAATGTTTTAGTAAAATTCTGTATGTATTTTAACTTATTAAAATATATAAGGAAGTTTTAAAATGTTTCCATAAATTGTAGATTATTTATTTTATTTAATAAATAAGTTAACTTTAAATCATAGATTTATTATAAGAGTATTGTGAATGATTTAAATCTGAACTGTACCTAGTTATCTCAGAATAAGCCAAAAGTTGAAGACTAATTGCAATACAAATGAAGGAAGTAGAGCATTGAATTGCTTGTTTTAGCCAATCCTCAACAAAACATGTTTTTATGTCTGATAATAATAAAGTGTTAATTAATATGAGATAAATAAGATAATGATAAATAAAGTAAAATAAATTGCTGCAAGTTAAAAAAAAACTTAATCTACTTTTTTTAATAAACATAATTTAATTAAAAACTTTAAATTAGACTTTTAAGGCTGTTAGTTTCCCACTAACCTTGAATGTCTTGGAATTTATTTTATAAAATGCTGTAAGACCAAGAATATTTGTGTATTTAACATAAATTTAAGAAAAATAGCTTAGATAAAATGTTAAAACTTATTTTCATATTTTTTGAAAAACAAGTAGTGAAATTTTATTAAAGCCAAATTCTGATCATATTTTAAAAAATAAAAATTATCTAAAAGTGGAGGGCATACATTTAAATACTTCATAAGGGTGTTAAAATAAATATATATTGTACCGAGCTTCACGGGTTCGTGTTGATTGAGAGTTGAATAAAGCAACCACTTAATGAACACAAGACTTTTATTCGTAAAAACTTCACTAGATAAACGAAATTCCCGCTGTAACAATCACAATTATACAGCTACAATTCGTCAGATATAACGAGAAACAGCTTCTAATCACAGGTCTCAAATACCTCAGACAGAGAACAACTAGCAGTCACAACTAATCGTCTTCACTCACTGATTGTCTTCACAAAAACTCTACTACTATTCCATGTCGGGCTGCGGTATTTATACCTGACTTGGCGGAGAAATCTACCAATTTCGCCAAGGCTCTGGAAGCTTCTAGGCTATCTCGGAAAATATTGGTCCTAGAGCTTAGGTGATGGATGTTTCCAGAAGTATCGATTTCTCGCCAAGTCGCCAAGAATCTCGCCAACCGTCGCCAAGTCGCCAAGAATATCGCCAAATGTCGCCAAGTCGCCAAATCATTAGGAAATCCGCTTTTAAACTACAACACGTCTAAATACCGCAATTTTTGCCCAAAATGTGAGAATTTCTGATCTGTCTGAGATATTTTAAGACAAATATAATCATTATTTACAAATTTGTAACATTGCCCCCTCTCAAGGACTGCACGTCCCGGGCAGTACAATCCCCTGATAGGAGGCCAAATTTAATATAAAAGAATTTACATTTCAAGAGGATACAGAGCACATTACATACACAAGCAACTAAAAATACAAGAAAATAGAAAAGATTAAAATTATCTATACTATTTACAAACAGACCATGGTCTACTGATTTTTACTCTACATTACGATAAGGAGCTAATCTATCATAATGTACTACCTTTGGTTTTGAAGCAGATGATTTTCTTATACGAACCACGACGTCGTTCAGTCTTTTTAGGACTGTGTAGGGACCTTCCCAGTTGGCTTGCAACTTTGGAGAAAGTCCTTTACGTCGAATCGGGTTCCACAACCAAACTTTGTCACCTTCTTGGAATTCATGTCCCGTCGCTCTTGTGTCATACCTTGTCTTCATTCTTTCGGTCGTCAGGTTGATTCGGTCTCGAGCGAAGTTATGGACATCTTCAAGACGTGCCTGAAGGTCTCGAAGGTATTCCTCTGGCGATGAAGATGTATCCGGTGGACGACCAAACTGAAGATCACAAGGGAGACGAAGTTCGCGACCAAAGAGCATCTGTGAAGGAGTATATCCGGTAGTCTCATGGACAGCACTGCGATATGCAAGAAGAAACAGCGGTAGCTTCAAATCCCAATCTTGCTGATTTCTGGAAACCATAAGGGAGAGGTTATTCAAGATGGTTCTGTTAAACCTCTCTACCATGCCATCCGATTGTGGGTGTAGTGGCGTGGTCTGCGTCTTGTCTATTCCGAGAATTTGACACATTCCTTTAAACACAACAGAGGTGAAATTTGTCCCTTGATCAGAATGAATTTGTAAGGGTGTGCCGAATCTGGAAACCCATTGTTGCACTAGAACCTCGGCTACTGTAGTCGCCTCTTGATCGGGGATTGCAAACGCTTCAGGCCACTTAGTAAAGTAGTCCATGACAACTAGTATGTATTTGTTGCCATTTGAGGATCGTGGTAAAGGACCCAAAATGTCCAATGCTATCCTCTCAAAAGGTGCTCCTACGTTGTACCGCTGCAACCTTCCTCGGCTACGTTTCTTCGGTCCTTTACGTGCCGCACAGTCATCACAAGATTGGCACCATTTCTCTACATCTTGTCTCGTTTTGCTCCAATAGAAGCGTTCTCGAACTTTCTGTAGAGTTTTCATTACTCCGAAGTGGCCTCCAGTTGAGCTACTGTGCAATTCTTTCAAAACATCTGAAATTCTTGATTTTGGAAGAACAAGCTGCCATTTGAAATTACGTCCATCATCGGACTCCCATTTCCTGTATAAGACACCATTTCTTATATGGAGTGAGTCCCAAAGAGCCCAATATTGCTTAGTAGCAGGACTGTAGGTGGAGATATCCTGCCAACTTGGTCTCATACTAGAAGATTCTTTCAATTCAAGAATTGGATTTATATCTGGGTCTTCTTTTTGGGCTTCCCTAAGTCCTTCATCACTCCATGGGTCTGGTTTTGATGGAGGTGAAACAGTAACTTGGCGTACCGAAGTATTTATCAGCTGATAGTTCTTCTCTACTCTAGAACAGTATCGGCAGCTTTCATTACATGGCTTCCTTGATAGTGCATCAGCATTTCCATGAAGAGTTCCTTTGCGATGACGTATTTCAAAGTCAAACTCCTGGAGTCGTTGAATCCATCTGGCTACCTGTCCTTCCGGATTTTTAAAATTTAAAAGCCAGGTTAAGGATGCGTGATCTGTCCGGAGCAAGAACTTTCTTCCATAGAGATAATGGTGGAAATGTTCTATGGCTTTAACGATTGCCAGCAATTCCTTCCTGGTTGTACAGTAATTCCGCTCTGGTTTCGATAGACATTTACTCCAATAAGCAATGACATATTCTTTATCATCAATTTCTTGCGACAAAACAGCTCCGATATTTTCGTTGCTGGCATCCGTATCTAAAATGAATAATTTTTCGGGCTGGGGATATGCAAGAACGGGCGAAGATGTCAACGCCTCCTTCAGTTGTTTAAAAGCTTTCTCACATTCATCTGTCCATAGAAATCTCTGTTTAACTTCTGTCAACTTGTGAAGGGGTCTGGCAATACTTGAAAAACCCTTAACAAATTTCCTGTAATATGTGCATAGTCCAAGAAAACTTCTTAATTGGTGGACATCTTTTGGACGACTCCAGTCCTTAACTGCAGAGATCTTTTCAGGATCTGTTCTTACACCTTCAGCAGAGATAATGTGTCCCAGATAGCTTACTTCACGTCGGAATAAATTACATTTGCAAGGATTCAGCTTCAGGTTGGCCATTTTTAATTTTTCCAGCACCTTTCGGATGTTTCTTAAATGGTCTTCGAATGTGCGCCCTACAATAATGATATCGTCCAAATATACCAAACAGGCTTCGTAGGAAAGTCCTCGTAATACTGTCTCCATCAGGCGCTCAAACGTTGCAGGTGCATTGCAAAGCCCAAATGGCATAACCTTGAACTGCCAAAGTCCTTGTCCTGTGGTGAATGCAGTCTTTTCTCGATCCTCAGGATGTATCTCTACTTGCCAATAACCACTCTTGAGATCCAAAGTCGAAAACCATTGTTTTCCGGATAAAGCATCAAGTGTATCGTCAATCCTAGGAAGAGGGTAACTATCTTTTTTAGTGATGTTGTTTAACCGACGATAGTCAACACAAAATCGGGTAGAGCCATCTTTCTTCCGAACTAAAACAATAGGTGAAGCCCAAGGACTCTCTGATGGCTCAATGATGTCATTCTGCTGCATTTCCATCAGAAGATTATCCACCTCTTCCTGCTTAGCGAATGGCAATCTTCTCGGATGTTGTTTAATGGGTGGATGATTTCCTGTATTGATTCGGTGCTGCGTCAATTTGGTTCGCCCAACATCATCTGATTTCTTGGAAAAGAGATCTCCGAATTCTAATAATAAATTTCTTGCAGCATTCCTCTGTTTATCATCTAACTCTGCTCTCTGAAGGAGTTCATTAATTAGAGTGTCAGGAGGCTCAGATAGTGTGGCTTGACAATTTCGGTTAATACAGGTCACTGGAGTGCAAGTCGCTAGCACTTCTCCTTCTTTTATAAGTTTTACCTTATTACTTAGATTAGCAACTCTTACCGGGATTACATTTCGTGAAAGGTCGACGAGTGAAGAAGCCACTAGTACTCCTTTAACGCTATTGTCGGAATCTGGATATTCAGTCAATCCATAATGAAAATTATTATCTTCTGAAAGAGCTCCGCAAACTATTGTCTCAGTTCTTGGTGGTAATGTTGTTTCACTCTTCGCAGTTATATGATGGACTGTTTTAATATCTGAATATTTCGTCTTAAAAATCGCTATGTCTTCAGAACATGAGTGTAGTTCATTATTTTTAAAATCTAACTTGAAATGGTTTTCTTTGAGAAAGTCCAATCCGAGAATAAATTCGTCATTTATATCAGCGACATATGCCATATGATGGTACACGGCATTACCAAATGCAATGCTTAGATTGACTTTTCCATGCACTTTAATCTTATCACCTGTCACAGTTTGGAGGGTAATGCAGGGCGGAGTCCAGATGAGTTTCTCACCAAGTTTGCGAGCCAAATCTGTCCTAATGATAGTTACGTTGGCTCCAGTATCGATTATCATTCTGCAGGGAACTTCGTTGACATGTCCCATAACAAAAAGTCCGTTGTCGCCGCCACTTACGGAAGAAATGTGAAACAATTTGAAATGGGGCTTCTGACTCTCTGGACATCTCCGCCCCGCGAGATGGCCACATATTAGTTTCCCTGTTGTGGTGGAAGATCATTTCCACCCTCTTTTTGTTTCGGGCAGTCTCTATGGACGTGTCCGACTGCACCGCAAGTCCAACATTGAATCTTCATGTTTCTGCCACCTTTACTCATTTCTAAGCTACGGACTTTTCGCCGCAGATCTTCAATTTGCTTTCTTAAATTACAGTCCGTATCAGTAGCAGAGACGGCTCTGATTGAGTGCCGGTCTTTACGCGCGGCCTGCTGGGCAGCCTCTATCTTATGTGCGTATACTAGGGCAGATCCGATATCCTTGACATCGGCGAGTCTAAGTGTTTTCTGTATCTCTGGATCCCGCACACTATCGATGAAGTGATGGAGAGCCAAATCTTGACGTGTCTCAGCTGGGCAGTCCGAAAATGCTAGATGGGAAAGTCGCTGAATATCGGCAGCCAATTCTTGTAGACTTTCACCCGCTTTTTGATAGCGGGACTTTAACTGTAGTCTGCTATATTCTTTGGTGCACTTATCTCCAAACCGCAGCTCAAGCGCACTCGATAAGGCTTGGAAATCGTGCCTCTGTTCCTCCGGAAGCGTCTCGAGGATGTCAGCCGCGTCTCCTCTTAAAGAAGCCGCCAGGTGAAAAGCTTGGGCTCGGGGATTCCATCCATTAGCTTCCGCTACCATCATAAACTGGGTCTTGTATACTTGCCAGGATGATTTCCCATCAAATGTTGAGAGTTTAATATTGGCTAGGGATGGCACAAATGCCACGTTGGGTTCCTCATGTCTGTTTGACATTTGCTTCTTCAAGCTTTCAATCTCCTTATTGATATTGTCTAATGCTTCTTCCACGTTTTCTTCTATCTCTAGAACTTTAGTTTCTACTGAAGTTACCTTATCCTCCATTGCATTCATCTTCTCCTGAATGATGTTGGAGAATTCTTCTTTAACACTTACAATGTCCTTCTTAAGCTCATCCTGTCCAGATTTTATCTCTTTCATCATCTCGGCGTTAATCTCTTCTTGTCTAGCTTTCATCTCTTCTTGTCCAGCTTTCATCACCTCCTGTCCAGATTTTATCTCTTTCATCATCTCGGTTTTAATCTCTTCTTGTCCAGCTTTCATCTCGGTTTTCATATCTTCTTGTCCAGCTTTCATCTCAGCCATCTGCTCCGCTAATTTTTCGAGAAGACTTTTCATTAAATCCATATCCATTTTTCTTGTGACACGCTGCATCAACTCTTCAATCCCGATTCTGACACCAGTTGTACCGAGCTTCACGGGTTCGTGTTGATTGAGAGTTGAATAAAGCAACCACTTAATGAACACAAGACTTTTATTCGTAAAAACTTCACTAGATAAACGAAATTCCCGCTGTAACAATCACAATTATACAGCTACAATTCGTCAGATATAACGAGAAACAGCTTCTAATCACAGGTCTCAAATACCTCAGACAGAGAACAACTAGCAGTCACAACTAATCGTCTTCACTCACTGATTGTCTTCACAAAAACTCTACTACTATTCCATGTCGGGCTGCGGTATTTATACCTGACTTGGCGGAGAAATCTACCAATTTCGCCAAGGCTCTGGAAGCTTCTAGGCTATCTCGGAAAATATTGGTCCTAGAGCTTAGGTGATGGATGTTTCCAGAAGTATCGATTTCTCGCCAAGTCGCCAAGAATCTCGCCAACCGTCGCCAAGTCGCCAAGAATATCGCCAAATGTCGCCAAGTCGCCAAATCATTAGGAAATCCGCTTTTAAACTACAACACGTCTAAATACCGCAATTTTTGCCCAAAATGTGAGAATTTCTGATCTGTCTGAGATATTTTAAGACAAATATAATCATTATTTACAAATTTGTAACAATATATATAGTTATCCCATTTAGATAATAAAAAATTTACTTGCCGTATCTTTTCATTCCTAATTTTAAACACTTTTTTGAAATTTTATTTTGACGTGAATGTATTTTCTAAGATTTTTGATAAATTTGGTTTTGAAATTGGTGGTGTTTTACAAAAAGGTAATATTTTAAAATTAAAAGTCTTATTATATCCACATATTAATTTATTTTGTTAAATATTAGCAAAATTATCAATGTTGGAATGGATTTAAGTTTATTATTATTAATGTTTTAATATTACAAAACTATGGAATAATAATGAAGAAAGAATATTTTTTAAGTGCTTATATGAAGTTGTTTTGGAAATAATTTTTAATATATGTAAGAATTTTCTTTTTACAGAAAGTTGTTGAATTCCCTAAAATCAACTATCTAGAAAAAAAATATTAGTAAAGTAAAATATTTTCTGAAATAGCAACTTTTTATTCTAAAATAGCAATTTTTTATTGTTTATTTGTTTAAATTAGTATATTAAATGGACTACTTTACTGAATGAACTATGTATGATAAAAAATATTGTGCTATAGTTTTAGAGAGACACTTTTTTAGAGTTTTTAATTATTTTGCTTTATAACAGTAATAAACTATCATCTTAGCATGTTATCTCAAGCATAAATATTATGTCATATTTTCGTAAACAAATATTGCTAAATAGCATTCTCTTATGAAAACTTATCATGTTATGTTTTGAACTGTATGTTTGCAAGTAAAGCAATTTCTGATAGAAAATATTTTTAGTTGATTAAAATTTAATAAAGTTATTTTTCAGTTTCATTGCAACATATGAAATCAGTTTTGACTGTAACTTTATGTGTTATAATTTAAAGTCACACATAAAAACTAAATTTAACAATGTCATTCTTAAGAAAAAAATGCCAAAAATTCTTAGAATTGCATATAAATCGATGTATTTTTGTGATCAAAATTTATAACTGTAATATCTAAAGAAATTTCTTTTTAAAATTTTATTTTTAAGTGTTAAAATTTTGTGAATTATGTTTTTTTTTTCTAAAACCAGATATATTTTAATGAGAATATTCTGTATTTTTCAGTAAAGTATTTTTTGCACTCTATCAAAAAATGATAGTCTAATTTTGTTATTTTATATTTTTAAAAATGACTTCCTAGTTTATTATTTTCATGCTGCTCAAGTGAACAAATATATATATATATATATATATATATATATATATATAAAGTAATTTCTTCCTCCCATTATAAAATAAGTTATTTCATTTACTGTTTTTTAAAGTTCTGCAGATAAATATAAAAACGATTCTCTTAGATCCTAGTTATTTAAATTACTTTTTCTTTTTATAATTTAGTAATTTTTATAGCAAAATTTTTATTTATGCTTAATTCAAAAAAATGTTTTATGAAAATTAAATAATTCTTTAATTTTCATAAAACAGTTCAAGTTTAAACTTTTTATTGTAATAAGATTGAAAAGTTTGAAATATATATAATATGTGGAAAGAAATTGATTGTTTTATTACCCATGGTAATTATTACAAAATTCAAAGATTAAAATGTCATTTTCTTATGTTTTATGATGAGAAATGTCAAAAATTTCAAACAAAACTTTGTTTAGTATTTTGTACAGGATTAACTGCAGTTTATGCAAAATATGCTCTCTCTTCATACGATTGGAGTTGGTTTATGGCTTTTCTATTTGGTTCAATTATTAGTGCTACTGATCCTGTTGCAGTGGTTTCTCTTTTAAAAGAAATGAGTAAGTAGTGCTAGCTAAAAATTTATTAAAATATTTTTATTAATAAAAACACTTTTTATATTTTTACTGATAAAAATACTCTCAAATTTTTAATTAATATTTTATTAACTGTTAAAATTTGATATTTATTTGTTAATTTTCAAATTATAAGAACATACTTTAGATCAAAATTCATTTAAGAGAAAAAGACAAAATTTTTCATTTAATAAAAGTTTTAGTCTGTTTAAATAATTTGATTATTTATTTAAGGACTTGAGATCTGTTTGAAATTTGAAAAATTTAGTATTAATAATTTAATTGATAATTTACATGTGTCAGTATATATACCATATACCATAAAAATTTTAACTTTTCATGTTAGGTCTGTGAACATATAATTTAATTTCTGAAAGAAAATATTAAATTACATTTTTCATATAAATTTTATGGATTCCTTCTTTTACTTTTTGAAATATCATTTCTTGTTAAAAGTTGTCAAAATTTAAGCACTTCAGTTATTATTTTTTAAAGTCATAAATTTTTTTCTTAAACTATTTATTAAACATGTTTTTAATATTTAATATGCACTTTATTTAAATTCTGTCACTATAAAAAAAAACTAGAAACTGCTTAAAAAGACATCAATTTCTTATACAATATTAAAATTAATTCCAAATCTTTGAAGATATCTTAAGGAAAAAAGATATTCCATGTTGATTCCACATTGCTATCAAATTTATTTTCAGTCTCCTTAGTTAATTAACACAATTTATGTATCTGTTCAGTTTTAGGGTAAATTGGAACAAAAACATTGCTTATTTTCTAAAATTATAATAGCTGATAAAAATTGAATTTATCATTTTATTCTTGAAGCCAAAAACATACTCTTAACACCAAATATTTTGTGACAAAAATTATTACAATATTGCTAATAAAGGATAATTAACAGTATTCATATATATGTTTCTAATATGTAGATGCAGAATTTTTTTGTACTAATTTATCAATAATTTTGCACTGAAAGATTTCCAGTGGGTGATAAGGTTGGCATTAATAACAAATCACATCTGAAATTCAGGGCCATATCAATGTTACATACTAGTGCTTTTATGGATTAAGGAGTACTTAAAATCAAACTTAATTAAAAATAAGACTGAGTTATCAGTGAGTATATTATCCTATACTTATGTATTCATATGAAATTTTTACAAGGACACAAAAAGCTGAAAATATGCTTGGAGTTTTTGAGCAACAGATACTAAGGGCCATTTTTGGAGATATGTGAGTTGATGGCTTTTATGGGACAGACATTTAAATTTAGAATTCTATCATGTCTGGTATCATCAAATACATAAAAATTCCTTGGGGCATGGTAGCCCAGTGGTTAGGGCATCAGCCTTCTATCTGGAAGGGTTGGCTTCCATTCTTATTGCTGCCAAAGGGCCACCAAGTACAAGCAATATACATGCTCATTAAATCTGAAGAATCAATAGTTCTATGGTCGATCATTGAGCAGTTACCATGGGTATTATGGTGTAAAGAAAATTTCCTCTCCCTCCAGATCAAAGTCAAAATTGGGGGAGTGGCTCCTCTGGTGATGCCATATATCAAAGGAGTCTTAGAGCAAAGACTTACGTTGACTTTTGTGGTGCTCTGGTCAAACAAAAGATGCACCCTTCTGACTTAATTTCGTATAGCTGACATCTAGCGATCTAGGCTTCTCCAAGTATCATAAGTAACAACAACATAAAAACCCCAAGAACTAAATGGGTTGGTCATGTTTTTAGAATGAACAAAGAACATTCAACACATAAAATATTCTTCACCCTGCTTTCTAGAACAAGAGCTAGGAATCAACCTAATTTTAGATGAGCTGATTACCTAGAAAGGAATCTCACCATTTTAAAAAGGATCAGCTAGAAGATCATGGCCAAAAAATAGAGAGGCCAAATTCTTGAAAAAGCTAGGGACCACCCAGGGCTGCTGTGCCACTGAGGAAGGAAGTAAAAAATTTCCAGTGATAACACACATGGCTAAGAAAATTAAATCAGTAATTATAGAACGAGTATAATTAAAACTTTGGGCTTCAGAACTCTATAAAAAACTCTGACCAGAATGACATCAAATTTTAATCGAATATTTTTGAAGAGGAAATCGTTTAGCATAAGAAAAAATAGTTCCACATATTAGTAATAGATAGTGCTGTAAGCATTAAAATATATAAAAAAAACCCATCTCTCTTGTGCATAAGGATACACCTAATACCTAGCTTTCCCTCATTTGACATCAAAGAAGCTCTCAATAAAGGATTGCACCCTTATTGATCATGTTTTTACTTGAATGTTGACTGCACATCATTAGCTCTGCAGAAGTTCTGGATTTCCAAGAGTATGGAAAAAGTGTTTTTTCTGATGACTGCCATGGATCTGAAGAAAATGATTCAGGAATTCAAAAAGAACAGATTTTTTTAATTGCAATATCTAGTATAGGGAGGCCGAGCTGGCAGCCGAATGGTTAGCGCTCTTGCCTTCGGTTCAACAGTTCGTGGGTTCGAATCCCACCTTGGGCATGGATGTTTGTAGTGGTTCGGAATCCACTTTAAACTTAGGACCCTGTCTAATTAGCCCTCGTGTGCAAAAAACGACCGTTAAGTAACAAACCAAACCTAGTATAGGGAGAAAAAGAATTTGTTTGATGTCAGTTGAAGTGGTTACAGCTGTCCAGGAGGGGCCAGTCATTGGTATGCAACTGTGCACTGCACGGGGAATAGTCTTAACATTAGACATGCTTTTGAGCATGGTGCATAAAATTCTATTAAACATCCTGCATTGTATCTATACAAAATTATCCATGTGACTGAGTTATTTCCTGCTGATGTGGCAGCAAGAGAGACTTTTGCTTTAGAATTTCTTGCTTGCATTGAAGTAGAAAATGAATAGCCCTGGAATACTTTGTGGAGAAAGCCCATTTCTATTTGAAAGTATATATCAAGGCAGAGAATTGCTGAATATGGGCAACATAAAATCCATTTGTGAATCAATAACTACCACATCATTTTACAAAAATGACTGTGTTGCAGTTTACAGCACCATTTATCATAGGGTCATATTTTTTTCAGAAGACAAAAGCACTTTTACTCCTGTTATCCATACTGTCATGGAAAGCAATATGAGTGTCTTTTCTTCAACCTTGGCTATATAGCAACAGTGTGGATAGGATCATTTTATGCAAGATGGCAAATTTCTAATCCAGTGAGCCAGGTTCTGAAGCAATGTTTTGGAAAGGGTAGTATTATCAATATTATTTCCCTACTGTTTGGCTATCCCAATGACCTGATCTTAATCTATGAGTAACTTTCGACAGTGGAACTATCTGAAAGATGTTTAGTGTTTTGATTACAAATTTAGCTGAATTAAAGTCACTCATTATGCAACATATTATGAACGTGACCCATAGAGCTTGAGCAGTTGTGGAACATATTGTTTTTAGATTTTAACCTGTTACAGTAAAGGGTGAATAGCATGTTGAAAATGTTTTGCATCAGTTTCATAAAATTTAAATTTGTTTGATGCTTTTTATGTTAATTTTGGTCTGACGACAATTAAAATTAAATTTTCCCCATGTCATGGAGGATAGAGTAAGTAACAATACCAATCTGTACAATTGTGCATACTGAAAAGTATTGATGATTTAATGTGTAACTTACACCTTATAGCTATTATTTTAAGATTCACATATCATTTGCAATCAAAGTCTCTTAAACTTTGGTTTTAACTTTTGTGCTTCTGCTTGCTTTCTCAACTATTTTTTTACTATAAATGGTGCTTTAATATAGTTTATTTGTGAAATTATTTTAATATCATGATTTTAGGAATGCCACATTCTTTTACAACTCTTATAGAAGGAGAAAGTTTATTAAATGATGGTGTGGCTATTGTGCTGTTTGAAAAACTCTCTACAATGATAATTGAAGCAGAGGATATCAATGGTAAGTGAGACTACATTATAAACTAGTTACATTAATATATGTTGGAAAATTTTTATTGCTTTTTTTAATGTAATTTTCCCTGAATGGTGTTGCATCTTAACATTATTTTAATGTTTAATATTTTTTAATTTGTTGATTATATTACTAAGTTCCTATATGTATACCTATTTTTGTTATTTTAGTACAGCTGCCATATCTATTATTTGAACTGTGATTTTCTGAAAAGTTATCTATGAAAAATTGTTGTGCAATAAAAACAGTTTTTACATTTTACATTTACCTTTTTTATAAAATAAATTATTTTGTTTTAAATTTGTTTTTAAATAAAGTCTGCTTTAATAATGGTTATTTTTTTTAATTTACTAAATTCTCATAATATTTGAGACAATCATTCATATAATTTTAATTTTTATTGACATTTTTTTAACCTTTCTTTATTTGCTACTCTATGATATTTTATGTTTATGATATTTTTATTAATCGGTTTAATTTCTTGTATTTTTATATTCATAATCTAAAAACATGCAAAAGTAAAAACAAAACTAATTATCTTACAATTGAAGAAATTTTTTCATTGAATAAATTATTTATTAAATTATCTCTTAGGATGGTAACGTGCATGTACAAATGTTTTATTTTGTGAATTCATTTATTTTTATCTATATGAATATGTTTATGCCCTTTTAGTAATAGCTTCATTGTCAATCAAATAGTTAAATCTTCTGTTCTCCAAGTTAAATGTAGCTATGGTACATCAATTTTGGATAAATATTTCGTGAAATTATTTTGATTATCACAGTGTAGAAACATTTTATCATTTGACAAAGTTTTCACAAAAGATAAATCTCTTAAAATACGTATAAGGTTTAGGATCAAAGTTGAATTGTTTCACACATTGTACTTTATACATTATGCATATCATATATACTGAATTATCTATTTTTAATCCTCTCTATTTAAAATTTTTTTCAAACTAATTAACTTAAATAGTTCACATGTAACCTATTACTGATTAGAGGGAAAAAAAACTTTATTCTTTATATCACTTAGAATTTCACAAATTTTTAATCGCTTGTATGAATAGAGCCATTATGTAATCTCTACATGGCAAATAATACATTGAGGTACATTATTTTTCATGATGCAAATCATTATAATTAAAATCATTTGGAATCAACTTTTCAAATTTTGCAGAAATTTAAAACTCAGAAAGATGATTTACAAGATATTGATGATGAAACTAAACAAAAAATAGTAATGCTGTTATGGATTATTTATCTTATTTGTTAGTTTACATTGATTCTACAGTTATAAATTCATATGGTACTTGAAAACAACATTTTTTGAATATTCTCAAATTAAAATGAAGCCATGATTCCAAACACAATTGCATTAAATTATTGGATAATTTCTAGAATCCTTTATTTAGCATCTGTATCTTCATTAAGGTAAATATGGAAAAGCCTTCAAAATTTAAGGAAATTCATGATGCTGTTTGAAGAATTTTTATTTTATACTCTTTGAGATGAACTTTATTGTTTTATAAAATATTATGCAACAAAAATTATAAAGCCTGGAAAATTACAGAAAATATTTGGATCTGTATTGTTCGCGATCAAACTATTTGTAGTGATTCTCAAAATGTAGATTATAATTCACTTATAGATTCTTAATGAATTTTTTGTGTAACACAAAAATACTACAGTTTTTAATTTTACAAAAATATTACAGTTTGGCAAAACATATAAAAGTAAAATTTATTTTCCATCTTAATTTACTCTCATTTCTTATTACAGGTGTTGATTTCCTTGAATACGAAATAACTAGTATTGATAGGGATATGAAATATAAAGATTTTGTTTGTAATGTGTTAAAATCATCAAGATAAAGTTGCATAATGGCAAGGCTGACAGGATTATTTTATATAAAATTTTGATTTAAAAGTAGTTGTTGAAATCACTTAAATTTTCCTTGTTAATGTAGATCTGAGTGATGAAAGTTTGAGAACCACTGAACTTAATTGTTAAAATGTTATATTGCATCTTGAAACAAAATGAATACCTAATTTTCTTGCTTTGATAAAGGTTTGAATTTTCAAAAAGAAAAAAAAATTGAAATGGAATGTATTTTATTGTTTCTTATGTAGATTACTTTCTGAAATAGCTTCTTAAATTAAATGTTACTTAGAAATAATCTTTTTCCAGCCATGCTTTCACCATGAAATAAGTAAATTATTTTCAAAAAATGATTTAACTAATGCTGACTGCGTTGCTAAATTTTGTTATGAAATTTGAATATGTTTGAAGAAATAATAATTGATGTAGATAATTTGTAATAAATAGATTGTCATTCCTTTAATAAAGAACAAGGTTTTGGATTATAAAAATAGTTTTGATATTTCAAACTTTTGGCAGTTCCTAGTCTATAATGAACAAATAATTTAAATTGCGACTTTTGTAATTATAGTTAATTTACTGTTGTGTGTGTCATTTGCTTCAATAAATAAAAATACCACAGATTATTTTGTGCAGTTTAAGCTGAAATTAGAAACTAAAGTACATGCTTAACAAAGTTCTATTTCTACCTTTAGGTACTTGTAAAAATTAAATACAAATAAATGAATACATAAAAGTATGATCTAATTTACAAAAGTCCATATTGGATTTTTATTGTTATTATATTAATTTTATTAATGTAAATTATTACAGATGCCAGAAGTAAGCAATTTTGACTTAGCTGATGTCTTTTGCTTACAATAGTTTTCAATAGTTAAAAATCTTAATAGAAAGTTCTTCTTCTTCGAGTTGGGTTTGTATGTCATTGAGCACCTCTGCTTTTATCAGCATTTTGTACTGTTAACTCCAAACCCAATGTTTCTTAGTTCCATTTGCTCGGATCACCCACTTTATTAATAAAGTCTGATAACCCTTTAATGGAATCTAGGTGTAACTCTCTAGTATGGATGATGCCTAAAGAGGTTAATCTAGGGAGGGCAAGAGCCTCACATTCATAAATGATATGCTTGGCCGTTTCCTCTTGCATATGACATTTCCTGCAGATAGGATCTTGCTGAAACTGTCCCATTTTATGGAGATGTTTTCTGAAATAGTAGTGCCCAGTTATGAAGCCTACAATTAAACGTATCTTCTGCCTAGAGCATCTTAGAATTTCATAGGAAATCCTCGCTGATGATCTACAGATTATACTTTTAGCGTGGGTTTGACCAGGAGATTTGAGCCAAGCTTCATACATCTTTCGTTTTTTCCATCTAAGAACATTGGTTTCTGCAGTCTTCAAATTGAACCCACAAAAAGGTTCTGCACCGATGGCAACAAAAGACGATCCTTGTTTAGCAAGCTCATCGGCCCTTTCATTGCCTTCGATACCTTTGTGCCCTGGCACCCATACAAGGATCACCCTGTTTCTAGTTGCCAGTTCTGTAAGAAGGTTTCTACACTCCAGAATCATTTTAGATTTGATTTCGAAGGAATTAAGCGCTTTTAAAGTGGCTTGACTGTCACTGAAAATGAGAATCCGCTTATCGTAGTAGCCCTTCTTCATATTCAGTCGCAGACAGTGGATAATGGCCAAAACTTCTGCCTGGAAGACCGAAGCGTATCGCCCAAGGCTTACAGACAAGCTGATTCTTGGTGACACGCCACAAACTCCCAGTCCTGAGAGGCTGTTCTTCAGTGATCCATCTGTGTACCAGATTAGATCTCCTGTTTTAGTTTCAAACATGTTGTTATCCCATTCCTCTCTAGTTGGAAAAACTATATCAAATGTCCTATCAAACATGTATGTTTTTTCCATGATGTCAGATGGCATCAGAAAAGTAGGTCTTGAAATTTCCTGGTGATGCCCTTGTGCCCTTTGGCAACAGGCTGGTCATACAAGTGGTTTTGCAGCTTCATTCTGTATGCATTCAATCTTGCAACGCTGCAGATGAAGATGTCCAAGGGAGTCAGATCCAACACAACCTCCAATGCTCTGGTTGGCGTGGTGGAAATTGCTCCTGTGATGCAGAGACAGGCTAGTCTTTGTAGACTCCTCAGTCTGTCAATCACAGTCTTCTGTTCCACCTTATGCCACCAGATCACACAGGCATATGTGAAAATGGGCCTGACAAAAGCTGTGTACATCCATAGCATCAGTTTTGGATGTAAACCCCAGTTCTTACCAAGCATTCGCCTGCAAATCATAATGCTTTTCTTTGCTCGGTTGATCCTATCATCAATGTGCTTATTCCAGGTGAGTTTCTGGTCTAAATAGATGCCCAGATACTTCACCTCTGAAGCCACATTGATTTCAACATCAAAATGTCTTGGTATGAAAAAACCTTTCCGTTTCTTTTTGCGTGTAAAAGGTACAAGGTAGGTTTTCTGAGGATTAACCATCAGGTCCCTATCCATGCACCATTGACCTACATAACTTAGAGCATCCTGCATGAGATGACAAGTTATGTCAAAATCTTTACCAAGGATAAGGATGACAATGTCATCAGCATATCCCTGCGTATAATAGCCCTTATCATTTAGATGTTTTATAAGGCTATTTACAACTAGGTTCCAAAGTAATGGTGACAGAACACCTCCTTGAGGACAACCTCTAGTAGTCTTTTTTTCAAATGATTCACCGAAGATGTTCATTTGTATATATCTATCCGAAATTAAGGTCTCAATCCAAGTACACAGGGTCTGATTAATCCCTGCCCCTCTAAGTGCATTGAGGATGGATGGATGGGAAGTATTATCAAAAGCACCCTGGATGTTGAGGAAAGTTGCCAAGGCAATATCCTTTTGATCCAGAGTGGCTTCAATCTTGGAAACTAGCTGATGTAGAGCAGTCTCTGTAGATTTGCTGGGTTGATAGGCAAATTGAAGAGCATGCAAGGGACTATTTCTACCCAAGTAATCTCTAATATGCCGATCAATGATTTTCTCCATAATTTTAAGAAAGAATAAAGGAAGACTGATTGGTCTGTATGACTTGGCCTGGTCATAAGTGTCCTTGCCAGGTTTTGGAATGAAAACAATCCTAGTCTTTTGCCATGTCTTTGGTATATATCCCAGGGCCAAACTAGTTCTATAAATTCTAGTTAGCATTGGTATGACAACCTTCTCTGCCTTCTGGATCATGATGGGCATAATTCCATCAGGCCCAGGGCATTTTAGAGGTTTAAAGGCAAAAATTGCCCATTTAACAATGTTGTAGTTTATGATATTTTTAGCGATGGTCCATTGACTCTTTGCAAAGAGCCAATGCAATATTCCCCTTCGTTGCTATAAATATCTCTAGCTCCCGGGAAGTGGGTCCTTGTCATAATTTCCATAACCCCTTTTCCGGAAGCAGCAAAATTACCCTCCTCGTCTTTTAGGGTACCAACCAAAATAGGTTCATCCCTTTTAAGGAGTTTCTGGAGTCTAGCTCCTTCAGAAATAGAATCTATCTCGTCACAGAACTTCCTCCAGGAGTTAATTTTGCTTTTTCTAACAAGTTTGTTATAAATAGTGAGGACCCTTTTATAGTTCTCCCATTCACCATTTTTCTTAGCTTTGTTGAAAAGTTTTCTAACATTTGCTCTTTCTGCAGCTAGAGAGTCATTCCACCAAGGGCATTGGAGTTTAGCTCTTCTAGTGCGAATGGGGCAATTGTTATGATAAGAATCTAGAATACTTCTCTGTAGGAGATCTGCTGTAACTTCTAGATCGTAGTTGTCTCTAATAGGTCTGTTCCCGAGCTCAATCAACCCAGTCAGTTCTTCTTGGAATTTCTTCCAGTCCGTCCTAACTGGGTCTCTGAATATGCGATCCAGACACACATTAGAGTGAATTTCAAAATAGATGTTTTGATGATCTGAACCAGAAGGTCTGTCATCTACTTTCCAGTATTTGATATTTTTACCAATCAGCGTTGTCGCTATAGTAATGTCAATTACTTCAGATCGATTTAACCCATAGTTTAGAATAAATTCCAAAAGGTACTCACCTCTTTTATTTGTGTCCGTACTTCCCCAGACAACATGATGAGCATTACAGTCTAGTCCTAGGACTACCTGTAAGTTGTTATTACTGCAAAAGTTCATGAGCTTGTGCAGAGAATGGTCAGGTGGAGCCTTCTCTTCATAGGGCAGGTATCCAGAGCCAAAAACAATTTCCCTGTCCCTACCCTCTATGTTGAGTCTGACTTTCACAGCTGTCAGGTCCCTAAGAATAAATTCAGAGAGGGGAAGAACCTCAATGTTTTTATGTAAGAATATACAAATTCTAGCGTTACCATTAGTACAGTAGATAAGCTTACCTTTAGTTCCTTTGAGACCACTGATTCTCCCCCTAACCAACCAGGGTTCTTGAATCAGGGCCAGGTGTATATCCCCAGCAAGAAACTTCTTACTGAGGTTAGTAGTACCACTTCTACTGTGGTGGAGGTTGGCTTGAACTACCTTCACCCCCATCAGCAGGAGCAGGTTTATCAAGTACTTTAGCCTGCACATGGTGAAGTCCAATATGAAACCTATATCCCCTTACACGAAGTGTGGCAGCATCTAATTCAGGCACACTAAGAACGATGGTCCGCCCAGATGGGTCGTTCTTAATGTTAAGAACGTTCCACTCCAATGGAGTGACCCCACCGTTCTGAGCCACGATTTTTCTCAGGAGCTCTTTAGGTTCCAGTTCATTACAGATTTTTGGCAGTTTTGCAATTATCTTGGTGGTTCTGACAAGTTTCCTTGCCTCACCCACCAAGAGTTTATGTTCTTGCCAAGGGCTTATATCATTGACATTCTGTTCCAGCCACTTTGAGCTCTCCAGATCTGCACAATTGATAATAAGAGCCCCGTTTTCAAGTTTACAGGATAGGAAGGTTGGGGCAAAACCCTCCTCATTCCTTCCTATTTTCCTGGTTAACAAGAGTTCCAGGTCATTGGCCTGTTTCTCTGTTAACCGTTTTTTCGGATGACCTTCTAAGAGCACGGCCATCTTGATCGCCGTGAGAGCTGCCCTGTAAGTAAATCCCTCAGGTCCTTCTCTCTTGGCAGCCTTTCCGACCTTGCCCTGGTTCATCCGGTTGGCAGGACGCTTCTCGCCTTTGGTTGCCTTGGGTTTTTCAACCCAAGTCCCCTCAGCGATTTTGCGCTCCTTCACCAGCTTCTTTTTCTGGGCACCAGATATTCTCTTTTTAAGCTTGATTCTGATCAGAGAGTCAGTCATGCTAGAGATAGCTTCCTGACTCTCACCAGAAGAAGATGGTTTGGAGGTCATTTCTACCTCCTGTGAAGGTTTCATTGCTACCCCTTCATTAGATTGTCTCTGAGTTCCCTTGTCTTTTTCAGAAAGGTCTGCTTCAGAAGTTTCTCCTGCAAAAGCAGAAATGTTTGTTATTTTCAATGTCTTTTCAGCCATATAATAACAGTTAATAAGCTCAGGTAATATGACAGTCCACCCAGCATTGCCTGAGTTACTGGGCAAGGCAATTTACTCTAGAAGTTCGCCAGGCAACTAGAGGCTCCATTAAGACACCAATACCGCGGTGCCAATTAGCCCTAAGCACGGAACGCATAACACCAGGGTTTACGGGAGCTGGTTCGCGGCCTCTTATTCAATATTCAAGGTTATCCTGTCATTCCTACAGGACGTTCAGTTATCCACCACCTACTGAAGCGCCTGTTGGCTAGCTCAAGCCCCAGAGGGGTACGCATACCCCCTGGTTCCAGGTAATAGAAAGTTTATATTTAAATCTTTTTTCACTGGGTTTTAGTTAAAATGGAGAATGGAAAGTTTTTCGTTTATCATGTAATTTGAATGTAAAAAGGATGATTATAGGATAGTGAAAAAAATATTCATGATAATTTTAATATTATTTTCTTCTGAAAAGGCTGCTAAAAAGTAGTTTAATCATTTGCAATATGTTAATTTCAAACAAAATGATAGTATTGATTCTACTAAACGATTTTAATAGTAACTTTTTTATAATTTGATAATACGAAATTTGGATTATTACTAGAGAGGTTGTTGAGTAATTATAGCAACTTGTTTGTGGATATTACTAAAAACTTGATGTGTGAGTTCATCACATTTTAACAAAATAATAAAAAATGATATATATTTAGCTTTTTCTCTTTCATTCAAAATGAACTTCCTTGTGTCAAGTGATAAGTAAAAATAAAAAATTGCTAGTGTATAACAATTAAAAAAAATGAAAGCATAAAAGATAAAGATAAACTATAACAAAAGACAGTTGCATCAAATGAAGATAGTGTTATGTACCTAGTGACAGTGCACAGAAATAATTTTTTATAAGCTTTTTTAATGTTTCTAAACAGTAATAAAAAATTACTGTAAGTAATTTACTCAGTTAATGTTGAAGTAATTGCAAAACATCTACATTTTGTCAACTGAAAAGGCACTTTTTACAGTGATGACTCTAAGTCACGAATAAAAAATACACTGAAATTTATTGAACATCATGAAATAACAGATTTTTTCTATTACATATAGAGCAAATTTTTTTTGATAAAAAATAAATAAATTGAGAACATTTTTATGAAAATATGATGCATTTAATCTAAATTCATATTGCATGTGATAATGTGATGAGATTAAATTCATCATGTGATGCATTTAATCTAAATTCAATTTATACTCTAATTACAAATTCAAAAATTTTTAATTAATATGTAACAAAGAAAAAAAATCACTTAGAAAGCCAACACTAGGTTATTTGGAGCAGTTTTATGGATTTTTTATTTTACTAGCAGTATTTTATAATATTTTCCCATATTAGCTTTTTCAAAAATCAATTTCGATAAGCAAAATTTCAGATAATTTGATGTAAAATCAAATATTTGATATCTACTCTATTATACTTTTTTACATTGAAAACAGGATAATATGTGTTTTTCTTTTCAAAAGGACTATTGTTTTCATTATATTTATTGCTTTGGATATTCCTTTATATTAAATTAACTTTTTATGTAATTTATTTTGGAATAAGAAATCTCATTGTTATCTTTCTTGAACATGTAAAAATATATAATTATAATATATTTTAAAGTTTCAAAGAATCATGATCTTTTTTAAAATTTTTGAGTTTAATCTTATTGTTTTTTTTTTTTTTCTTAAATGGAATTTTATTTTAAAATTATTTTTTGACTTTGTTCTCTTTTTCAAGGATTTCTGTTAAATAAACTTGATGAAAATGATTTCTATATTTTTAATTGAATAGATACATTTCTGCAAAGAAAATTGTTCTTAAACTTTATCTATACTCTTTACCTACATACTATATCTATAACTTTACGTCAGGGGTGCACAACCTTTTCAGAATGAGGGGCCAAAATATGAAAAAAAGATCAAGTCGAGGGCCAAAACAGCACGTAAATGTTAAAACATGTTATAAACGTAAAAACACTTTTTTTGTGGCAATACGCATGAATTACAATTATTAATTTACTTATTTTACTCATGCAAACATTATTCAATGAAGGAATAAAACACAAACATTATAGATATGCTAAATACTTTATTTCCAGAAAAAAACTTGAAATTGAATAACAGGAGAAAACTTTTTGGTAATTATACAAAGAACACAATATTAATTTTGAAAAAAAAATTAGTAAAATTTAATGTGATGGCTGTGACTGAATATTTGAAGTTTTTGATTTTATGTTGGGCTTAAAATTCGTTGTGGCAATACGTAAAACAGAAGAAAGGTTCTCATCTGCTATTCTATTTCTTATTTTTGATTTGTTTAATTTCATTAAAGAAAAAGTGCTCGGGTAGCCATGAAGGGAACAAACAGAAAATCCGCGTTATAAAAAAATGAACTTAATGAACAGATGTAAAATATTTATTCTGATGTAGAATCGTTTTCCTATCAGATTTTTTCTTTTGTTTATTTGAAAGAGTCTCATTTCTTTTTAAATTAGTCTTATTTTATTAACATTCACGGGCCAACTTTAAAAGCAACGCGGGCCAATTTTCACCCATGTGCAATAGGTTGTGCATCCCTGCTTTACGTATTTGTTAAACTTACTTCCTGTTAATTAATTTTGATTGTAATATGTGTCTGTATCTATCAAAATAGCTTCCTCTGACTCTGAATACCAATGATTAGACTTAATTATTTTTATTTCTTAAGATTTAAATTTTTTTCATTTTTGGTTTTTATCTATCTTAAATATGATAATTGTATAGATTTTGGTGGTATCAAAGAATTCTATATTTCTGTATTCTATTATAAAAGCTTCTGTTTTGATAGATGTAAATTCTAACTTCGAAATGTGCTGTATATTTAACAGCAGTCTGCTATTAAAAATTCTATTTAAATATTAAATAAAAAAGCAATTAAAAATGGGAATTGCAAACTAACTCATTGCTTTGAGTGATTCATAAATAATAATTCATATTAAAGTCCTGAAACTTATAAAAATGAAGGTCTCCGTATCACTTAGCCCAATTATTGAAATTTAATATTATTTATCAAAAGTAAACACATTTTCAAATTTTTGTTTTAAATCCCATTAATATTTCTAAGTGTTTATAATTATCTTATTTTATTTTAAATTTTCTTACTTCTTTAATAAAAATAATAAACATTCATATTATATTTAAGATACATCTATGAATATTTAGGAAATCGTTTTTCATCAAAAAAATTAAGTTTTTTATTACTACTTTAATTTTTTTCTATTTTTAGTTGCACACACAATATTGGATTTTATTAAAACAGGCATAGGCGCACCCATTCTTGGCTATATTTTTGCAAAAATAAGTGATTTGATTTTAGTTAGAATATATATTGATCCAATATCAGAGATGACAATTACTCTCATTATGGCATATGTTACATATTTTGTTGCTGAACGATTTCTTGGTATATCTGCTGTTCTGGCAGTTGTTCTCTATGGAATAACTCTGAATGCAAATAAGATGTGTATCAGTCCTGAAAGTGAAAATTTAATTCACACGTGAGTAACATATGATATCTAATAGTTTTCTTTTGCTAAATGTATTAAAAAGTCATTCATAATAAAATTTAAAACATTATTTAATCTTAAAATGTCACAGAAAATTGAAGTGGATTTCTAAATTCATAAAAATTTCATTTTGAAATTGTTAAATATTATGTAATGCATCTTTTTTTTTAAAACAAGCAATTTATCTTCTTTTCCAAAATATTTCTATGTAATTCCAACAAATGGATTTTTTCCTATGGTATCAGAATATATTATTTAAAATAATTAATATTAAGTTGTATCTAAAAGGTATCAAGGAAGAGTTAAGAATTTCCATTTTGTTCCAAAAAAATATTCTAAGATTAAATTTAGCAATGCATATACTTTTTCTTTTAATGAGTCATTGTAGAAAACATGCTAATAAAAATTAGTATCAAACAATTGTGTTATCTAAATAATTGTCACAATAAGAATTTATGGAATTCATGTCAGTTATGGAAATTTTAAGAACAGAATTCAGTGAAGAAATTATAAGCATATTTATTTCTGAAATTTTCAGTGATTTCCTTTTACAATTTATTATAATTTTCAAAACTTTTTCAGATATTCTTCAAAATTTGTTTCTTTAATTTTTGATCATGACTAATCTTCATCATATTTTTAATGAATATATTTCATTAAAAATAAAATGCAAATGCAATAAAAGCATGAATATATTTCATTAAAAATATGATGAAGATTTAATGAATATATATAAGGATAAATGAATGACATTTTTTACACATTGCTATAGTAGAACTATGAAAAATACTTTTTGCTTTCCTATTGGAATATAACACTTTTATTTCATGTAGTATTTAATTAAACAAAAATTTCTTTTTTATTTCTTTTTATCTTTTAATTTCAATATTTTTTATTTTTTATGTATCATTCTTAAATACAATTTTATAGTATACAGCTTGTCCACCCAAAATATCAATCATTTTAATACGCTGCATAAAATGAGTGATTAAAAAAGATAAAAGCAATTGAAGCAAACTAAAGTTTCTTAAATAAAGAATTAAATGCTAAAAAAAATTAGTTTCCCACTGTGAATATTTTGTTGAAATTTCATTGTTATATAAATACAAGACCACTTATTTTTTTATTCAAATCATATGAATTTTTAAAAAATTTTCTTTTAAAATCTAACTAAATCTAATTAACTTTGCATTTCAAAAAAGGCAAATGATAATTTGAAGAAATTTGGAATTTAATTTGTTTATGCTAACTGTTATTCATAAAGTTTTCATCAAAGCAGATTTCTATAGAAAATTTAAATATCTTAAGGAAAGAATAAATTATCAGCTCATGCGTGTGTGATAGAAGATAAATTTTCAAGCTATAATATAATAGAGATTGTCTACTCATAAAAGAATACAACATGCTACTAAAGCTATCTGACATACAGTAGTTTGGTGTACTTTTAAATAAATTCAAATATTGCTCTCCAGAAATTCAAAAGAAAAATAAGACTTTAAATCATTATTAAGAAGAGAAGTTGAAGTGGACAAAAGAAGTCATGACCTAGGATGTTACTTGAAAAAGTATAATTTCTCTCTCTCTCTCTCTCTCTCTCTCTCTCTCTCTCTCTCTCTCTCTCTCTCTCTCTCTCTCTCTATATATATATATATATATATATATATATATATATATATATATATATATATATATATATATTTATATATATATATTGGATTTGTTTAGATGGTAATATTTACTATAAATGTGATTTATGAATGCAATTTTAGAAATTTTTAATTTGGTTAATATGGGAGAAGTAAAAATAGACACTAATTGTTATTAAAAAGGGTTTTACTTTTATCTTATAATCCTTGGCCTACACTTTTAGGAGAACCGAAGTGGAAATTTCATCAAAATGACATGTTATTCTAACTATCTAAATGAAGTGAAAATTGAAATAAGGAAGGAAGGATCAAATCTAGGTCTTAAGCTAATTGTTCTACAATCCAGGTCTGAATTGACCAAAAATTTGTGTGATCATTTAGCTTGTTAAGTATATCCAAATAACTGTCAGAGTGAATCTGTTTATGTATTAGAAATTGCTATCAGGGATGAATGGGTCAAAATTTCAAAGTCTTTGCACTGAAACAAGATTAAACCATTGAAAAATTGAGTACTTGAAAATATTCAGAAAATAATACATCAATTTTCTTTTTAGTTTTGTCAAAATATTTTTTTTATCAAATAGTATTATAACAGATAACTGAATGGAAAAATTTGCTATATATATAATTATTTGAAACAAATACAATAAAGTAAATAGATAAGACCATTTAAATATAGTAAACAGATAGAACCTACAATCAATCGACAAACTGAAATCTAAAATTTGAATCATTTAAATAAATATATTGAATAAAAGGAAAAATAGAAAAAACACAATAAATTGAATGAAATATTAACATGGCCAGCTGCATCAGGAGATGTAGACCATTTTGGTAAAAAGTATAGCTTGTCTGCACTGGCTGAAGATTAAAGTCTAAATCAAGCTATTGCACCCTGAAATCATAACAAAAAAAAAATTCTTTTAAATAGAAAGTAATAATGCAAGAAACAAATATTAAACACCAGATTTTCCTAACCTGCAAAATTGCAAATAAATATGGAATGTAAAGTATAAGTAAATACTTAAATTCATAATTACCAAGATAAAATACCAAATTGCAAATACATGCAGAACGTACAGATACTGATTGCAGATTTGGAATTTAATATTTTATCTTGACAACAATGAAATATTTATTTTAGTTTTGTCATTCTGTGTTTATTTGAAAATTTTCAGATTTGGAATTTGATATTTAATAACTCTTGTGTTATTATCTTCAATTTTTAATATAAAAAGGGTATATATTTCATTATGTGATATTTTAGGAGCTTGTTCAGTGGAATGATTGACGATTTTATCATTTTTTTGCCATTTCTTTCATTAATAATGACAGCAATAATGATTTTTGCACCAGACATAATTTCTTGCTCAGGATCATTCTGAAACCACTGTTGATGTCATTTTCATCCACTTCTGCACATTCAAGATTTTTTCAGGAAGTTGATGTTGCAGGTACATTCTATAATGTTTCTTCCATAATGGTGAAACCTACCAGTGTTTGTGATAAATTTAGAATTATTGTCTTTTCAAAATTCTTTATAAAATTTCTTGATTTCTTGCCAGGTTGGCAGTAATTGGTGTGCCTTTCTTTTTTATTTTTTGAAAACAACTGTAAAGTGCTTCATTTACTTCATTTAAGTCACTTTCCTTCATAATTTTTCTTTCTTTCAATGTTTCTATACACATTCTCTTAGCACACTTTGACTCAATTTCCATCCGCCTCTTCCAGTTCCCAATTGTACTTTAGCTGACTCTCAAGTTCTTAGATACTGCTATGCTATGACCTTTCTTCCTTATCCACTCTCTTTATGTACCACAACTTTTGCTATATAGACAAGTTCACTTGTTTTCTTTCAACTGAAGATCCTATTTCAGAATTCTATCCAGCAACCAAAAACTTTGAGAGAGCTCTGAACAATACAGAATGTATAGTCACTCACATCCATCGAGTCACATAATACATGCAGGTTTTTTTCACCCTGCCAGAGTGCACCAAAATTATCTGCAGTGACAGGTTATAGAGTGTAAAGTTTTTATGACTCTATATATGGAGAATGAAATGACATTTTCTCTTATTTTTAGGGATAATTATGTTCCCATTCTATATCTACTTTTGAAAAGAGCAGTCTTAGATATTATTCAATTCAGTTAATCCTTTCAACATATAATTTATTCTTGAATATAAATTTCAACTCTAACACTGTATGCTTTATGCGTCTATCTATTTCATTAGTATTGATAGTTAGTTTTAACTTTGTATGTTAATAAAAGACAAATATATTTTCTGAAATGTATACTGTTTCCAATAACATTTTTTTAAGTATTCTGCCTGATATATGTAGCTTCTTTTCTTTCAGCAACTATCATACATTTTTATGCATTAAAAGTACTAAAAATTAAAAACAATTCCTAATTAAATCTAAATTTATTTTTGTAGATAACATTTTGTTACAGATTATATTTTATTTTTATCATTTTGTTACTTATTTTTCAGATACTGGAGATTATTGTCCATATTTGCTAATACTCTGATATTTGTTATTTGTGGAATACTTGTTAGTGTAAATGTATCTGTATATTATGATTACAGAGATACCTCTCTTGTCATTGTAACTTATGTAGTTTTGACAGCTATTAGGTAAGCATTAAACTTTATTTGCAGTTTTTTTAATTATTTAAAAGAAAAATATTGTATTGTTATTAGAAATATATTATATTTTACATGATTTTTGACTTAAATAATCTGATCTGTTGTTGTCAATTTTCTGATTCAATGATTGGAAATGTTTTTGTGCTGTTACATTAATTTTTGATCATATAAAAGCTTCAAAAAACAACTCAAACGATTTTGAAATGTTCATTTGTTCTTTTTTTATTTTGGATCTTGAGGATCTATGTGCACAAGTGTTACGTATGTCTCATGTGTTGAAAACTGTTATCAAGGTAATTAATTCAATTAAAAACAGTTCATTGAAGAATCATATATTCCAAAAATATCTTAGGGAATATCTTAGTAAAATCTGAATACAGTGGTTTCATTTATTACAGCAAAATTTGGTGGTTAAGTCGCAGAAACTGTATTTTATGAATTTGGAAATTAAGGTAAGAAATTGATATTTTCATGAACAGTAATGGTTCATAATATAAATGAACTCTTGGATGATCAATAACTTCTAGATATATGTTTTCTAATAAATATAACAACAAAACTGAATGAGCTAAACCAAGTTACAAGGTGAAAATAAATTGATTACCGATCTTTATCAAGATATAAAAGCCTTTGTAGCAAAGCTTCAGCTTTATGAAAGTCAATTGAGGTCAAACAATTTGATCATTTCCCATTGTTAAATTACTATAAAAGTGACTATAAAAATTTCTTTAAGTATTCTATGGAAATCAAAAAATTACTTAAAGAATTTAATTCCAGATTCTCCTACATACAAAAGTTTGAGGAAATGTTTACAATATTTTTATCTCCATTTAAAACAGGGGAAATCAGCGCTTCCAAATTTACAAATGGAGCTAATAGAATTACAGTCAAACATTGAGCTAAAAAACATGTGCGAAGGGAATACGATTGAATGTTGTCGAAAATATATCCTCGAAGATAAATTTCCAAATTTAGAATGATTGGCTATGTGCATTATATCAGCATTTGGAACTACTTATCATTGCAAGTAATTTTTTTCAAACTAAACCTGGTAAAAACCTGGTAAGTATCACTGCAGGTTGCTTGATGAAAATATAACGAATCAAGTGTGATATGTATCTATTAAATTATGTGTTGATATTTAAAAAATCTCAAGTGAAATACAAAAACAAGGGTCACATTAATTGTAAGGTAATAAAATATTTTAAATATTGTATTATAATAGAATATTTTGAATAATTTATTGTTTTATTTTGATATGTGTGGGCCACTTCAGTTTAATAAATTTTTACTTGGGCCACCATCTTAATTGGGTTGGGTACTTTTGACTCTTCCTAGACTCGTCAGTTTTTAACAAAATATTAGAAATTTTCGCGATATTTCATTTCATGAATAGAATATATCAATTGCATAAATAAGAAAGTTTATGTTTTCAAAATTATCAAACTTTTCCAAAATTTTATTTTTAAAATTTTTTGCATTTTTTTATAAATAACTATATTTACTTAATAAAAATTTAAAAAATACTAAATAAAGTAAAAAAATAATATTAAGTAAATATATTTACTTAATATACTTTTAAAGCACATATGTATGAATTATTAGACATAAGAACAATTGTATGGGAGCAATTGTTATAGATTAAGAAGCACTCTATATTATCTCTATACATATATGTTGTATATATATAGCGTAAGATGATCAATGAATGATTAATAGTCTTCAGCAAACATTTCCTATCTGAACTATTGCTGTGGAGATGAAAATTTATAATTGTTTAAAATCCATTTTAAATAATACCTCCTTGTTAAATTAAGTTTCCTGTGCAAAAAATAATTTTAGAATAATAACAAACCAAACCAGTTGTACCTATTTAAGCATGCATATACTTAATCTTAGTTACTAAGATTGTTCTGTAATATGCTTTTATTTATTTACTTAATAAAATGTAAATAATTTGCTCCGTTATTTTCAGATTTCTGATGGTAACAGTTTTCTATCCTTTGTTAAAATGTGTTGGTTATGGTCTAACCTTAAAAGAAAGTATCATTCTTTCATGGGGTGGATTACGTGGAGCAATTGGCCTTGCTCTTGCTCTAATGATTTCTTTCAATCCTAAAATTGATAAAGATGAAAATGCAAGTAAAGTAAGTTTAAAGAAAAATTAAATTGCTTATGAAATAAATGTTACAGTACCTTAAGAAATCGGTTGAAGGATTGATTTACAAAATTTAACAGATTTTTTTAAAGGATATTTTTATGTTGGGAAAATTAAATGGCCTTTATATCAGTTTATTTCAGAGGACTGATTCTAAAATTGTTTCACAATCAAATTTTTATGTGTTTATACCTATAAAGGGTCAACCAAGCTGTAGCTAGATGATTAGCACTCTGGATTCGATTCAACAGTTCATCAGTTTAATTCTCACAATGGGCTTGGTGTTATAGTGATTCAGAATCCATTTTAAACAGTAACCTGATTTAATTAGTGCTTGTTCACAAAAATACCTGTAGAGTGACAAACAAGCTAAACATAAAGGTTAGCTGACTCTTATTTTTAAAGAATTCAAAAGTAAAAGCTTGTTTAACATGTATTATAAACTTTGCTTATATATAAAATTGCTGAATAACTTTAAGAATCATTTTCTTGTTTATTTATTTATTTATTTATTTATTTAAACATGGACAACATTAAACATTGTCCCATTTTATTTTTAATTAGTTCAGAGTTTGTTAGTTAAATACTTCATAATTAGTAAATAATTGTATTTTTCTTTGGATTTAATATACCTGAACTATTTTATTGCATTATTATATTTCTGAAGCAAATGGAAATAAATATTAAATTATATTTATAATTTTTTCATTTTTATGTACAATAGAAAGTTTTTTAATAGCCAGAAATTAAATTATTTACTTATTATTTTGATAAAAGTTACTTATAAATTTTAAGTAATTGTAAAAATATTATAAAATGCAATTTAAAACATTGATTTGTTGATTTTTATTGCCCATTTAAAGCTTTTGGGATTTTATTATTTTGCGTGTAAATAATTATTGTCATATGAAAAATTTTCATTCTTTTCTTGTTTTAGATTTTGGTTCAAGTTTCTGGAATAATAATACTTACTTTACTGATAAATGCAAACACTATAAAACTTATGATGAAACTTATAAGTATGAATTTTTTTAATTATTTAATCTTTTTTATTCAATATATCATTAGATTTAGATCAAGTGTAATGTCATTATGTTAAAAATACTTCAAAAATATATAATTTTTCACAAATTCTTATTAGTTTCCCTATTGCTATTTTAATTTTTAAGCATATTCAAATAAACTATTTCTTTAATAGTTTCGGGTGATTTAAATATTAATTTCTATCATTTGAACAGAGGATTAAATTTATTTATTTCACATTCAAATATAGATTTTTTGTTCTAAATTTATTTAATAAAAATTTTAATTTATATAAAAAAAGTAAAATTAAATTGATGTTAAGTGTAGATTTAATATTGTTATTTTATTTTATTAAAAAATGTGAAGCAGCTTTATAATTTTTATGATATTTATTTTAAAATATCTTTTTATATAAAATCTTTCTCAAAAGATATGTATGCTGGTTTAAATACATTACACATTATCCAATTTAAAATCACAATTGAGATGATAAAATGAATAATTGCATGTGTAAAGGTAACTGTTCAATTCCAGCTAATTTAGTTATAATATTTTATATTTAGAGTTTAATATAAAACACAAGTAACATAATTTTATTAACATAAAATCAGTGGTACATCAGGCCTATGAGGCCAAGGCATAAAGTGACCATATCTGTTTTAGTGACTGAGAGTCTTAGGGTGCAAAGCATGTGTCCTGGATAGGTGGTCAACTTAACATGAAACTCACAGTATTTAGTAGCCAAGTATGCTTGGTACTCAGTTTTATCAGGACACTGAAAAAATGAAAGGCTAAGTATATTGAACCTTGCACCTGTTACTTGGGAGTGTGAAGTATCTTCGGGTTTAAAACGAAGTAACTAACAAAGATAATAAACTAAAAAGTTAATATATAAGTATAATTATTTGAGGCATAATTTTTATTTTTAGTGTACTATGTTTTACCACTATGATAAAAATAAATTTTTCATGATCTGTGCTTAGTTGATAAATTTTAAGGTTGTTACTTTTTTGTAATTTTTTATAATGGAGGCCAATATGCATTCTTAATTTATGAAAAACTGTGCTTTAAAATTATTATAAAAGTACAAACTTTAGTATTGTTTTAAAATCATTATTATTTTCACTTTATCATTTTATTTTGGAAGAAATTATCGAACAAAAATTAAATAATCAAGAAAATGCTATGTAGGTAATAAATATTTTTATAATTGATATTTATTACATAAAAGAAACAAATAATTATGAAAATCTCCTTGCAAAAATAAAAGAAATTAACCGCTTCCCTTATGCATTTTTTTGAAAAAAATTGCAAAAAATCATCACATTTTTTTATTTTATTATTAAATATATGGAAACAGAACAAAACAAAATAGGTAGGTTTTGAGTTGAATTTTTTATATTTTACAGGTGTAAATGCATTTAGTTTTAATATTAGTTCACTATCCCAAGTTATCTCGGGCAAATGGACAAAAGTTAAATATTAGTCTTTGTATGATAGTTTTTGAAACAAGGGACAACACAAAGTGATACCTGACATTCTGTACATTGGTATCTGGTCTTTTTTCTTACTGGCTTACCTCTGCAATCTCTTTTTCAGGAGCACAAAGTACACTGTCTCGTTGGATTTGATTATTTTTCAGTAGCAGAAATAACATCAAAAAAATGCCTTGAGGTTAACCTGAGTGGTGAAGGGCTAATGCTGGGTTTTCCTGATGTGGCAGAAAACTCGTCACGATGATTTTCTGAAATTAGTTTTTCAATCAGTTCCATTTTAAATTGTTTAGGTGATCGGGAACCTCCTGCTTTACAGTACAAGCTGTAGGAATTCCACAAGGCCAAATCCAATAAATGGAAGAAAATCTTCTTATAATACTTTTTCCCTCTTTTTCTGGGTGTAGAATAAGCAGCTAAATGCTGGTCGACTTTATCTACACCCCCCATTTTGTCATTGTAGTCAACTACACATTTAGGCCTGGACTTTGTCTCTCCCTGTTTATTTGTCTCATCCTGCATTTCGATTGTATGTATTGTGGAAATTAGACTAACATCCTTTTTATCTTTCCATTTCATTACAGTTACTTTCCCTCTTTGATACCAAATAATTTCTCCTTTTTTCAATTTTTTTGTCTTAAGATCTCGAGGTAACTCTTTTCTATTCAATCGGAGTGTTCCACACACATCAGTCTTCCTTTTGACTAACGTATCAGCCAAACACGGCGAGTTATAAAAATTGTCCATGGTAAGGCAATATCCTTTGTTCAGCAGTGGTTTTACAAGAGTCATCACAACTCGGGCTGACATAGGAAGATCATCGAATGAATTATCGAAATTAGTTCCCTTCCCACTGTATATAATAGCATTCCATATGTACCCACTCTTAGATTCGCATAGTAAGAAACTCTTGATTCCAAATCGCGCTCTCTTCAAAGGGATGTACTGCACCCACCCGAGTCTTCCTTTATAAAGAAGTAAACTTTCATCTATTGTTATATCTCGTTCAGGTATAATCGCACTCTGAAACTTCTCAAGTAAATGTTGCAGAATTGGCCATATCTTATTTAGTTTTGGACAAGGATGTGTATTTGCATCATATGCATCATTGTTGCTGAAGTGCAAGTTTTGCTTTTATCTGACAAAATCGTCTATATGACATTGTTTTTGCAAAAAATGGAGTATTCAACAACTGATTTTTACTCCAATAATCTTGCAAATCTGGTTTTTTTTATAACACCCTGGAGAATAGTTATTCCCAAAAAAACTCTTATTTCATTTTGAGAAGTAGAACACCATGGTTTTGAATGCAATCTACGAGCACGCTCTTCTGCATATCGATTTGTTTTGGTTGTAATAATGTCGATCAATTCATTATCAAAATATTTATAGAAAAATTCCAAAACATTACTGATATCAATATTGAAATTCATACCTGCGTTGGCAGTAAAAGGAAAACGAGCAGGTGCAGGTGGCAAATTCGTTTTTTGAATTGTACACCATTGACGAGCTGCCAGCAAATCGTCCGAATCCGAATCACTTGAACTGTCGTCTTCAATGAGGCTACTTACAGAAGAATCACTTCCACTATTTTCAATGTCCACCTCTTCATAATCACTATCTGATAAATCATCGCTTTAGCTATCTTTCATCATCTCCATTATTTTACTTTGTTTCAACACAACTATCTTTCTTAGTACACAAGGCATTGTATACTATACAATAGGAAAACACGTGACCAATCCCGCCAAAACAACCGCGAAATCAACAAAACTTGGCAAACTGCCAGTTAAAGACGAATATTTCCTTCCATTTCTTACAGGCCTAATAAAACCGTGATAAAACAAATCGTACTGACAAATTCTGTTTCACCCGAGTTTTCTCGGGATAATAATTAACTGCAATATATATACGAATTCGAAATAACTCGGGATAATCAGGCAAGCAGTTAATTTTTTGCATATTCATATTTTAAATATTTCACTTTTAATCACCACTCAAATATTTACCTGATTTGTATCAAATTTATTGTACTTGCAAAATGTTGAATGAGATCTCAACATATAAATTTCCTTGTTTTGTTCCATTAATATTTTATTTTAACTTATTGCTGAAATCATATTTAAAGTATTTTATTTGAAAAACACTTTGTTTTTTAATATATAAATGATGATTGCTTGTATAAGACTTTTTCAAACATAACTTAATTTGATTTTTATCAATATTTAGTTGAAATATTTTAACTTTAAAATAATCATAAATTTGTTAACTTTATATTATTGATTTTTGAAATTTTGATTCTGTTGACAACCAATTCTTCGTCATTTTGATCATCTCAGTGTACTTGTATGTGGTTTTAGTTGTAACATAAAAAAAGAGTTTTTAAAATTTGCTCTGTTTTATGAATATTGCTTTTATTTAAATTATTATTTTCTTTGTTTTAATGAGTTAAAAAGTTTTTACAAATGTAACTTTACACATTTTATCTAAATAAAAGCTTTAATTAGCATTAGATCCAAATGTAAAATTTACATAAACAGCAACTAACAATGACTATAAAAATAATTATATATGTATAAGATAAGTTTGCATTTTTAAAATGTAAATTTTAAGATTGTTTTCACTAGAATAAGTATGGCAAATTACAGCAATTTTTCTTACAAATAAAATAATCAGTTCTGATGCATTGGTAGTAAATAAATTAATGCTAAATATCTTTCATAGCAAAAGGGACTTTTAATTTCTTTATCATTTGTGTAAAATAAATTACGTTATTGAAAATTAACCAAATATTTTATAATTTAAATCAACTTGTATTGATAAAGAAAAATTGTACTGATAATAAAGGCAGTATATTTCAATTTAAATAATTTATAATAAAAGATAAATTTTCTTCCAAATTCATTTTATTAAAAGAATTCTTTTATATTTTTCTCTTGAATAAAAATAGTTTTGGAAAAAAAAAACTTGTTTATTAGCAACATTAAAATATGTTTTTAGATATATGCAGAGATAAAAAATAGAAATTTTAAAATATTATTATCCATTTGTTCTTCTATTTTATGCACAAAGTTGGTCCTTTCTTCAAAATAAGACTTATTAGAGAAAAGAATGGACTAAATTTACCTAGTTTTTTTTTTTTTTTTTTTTTTTTTTTTTTTTTTTTTTTTAGAAAGAATAGGATTTTTCTTTAAAATTTCTTTTATATTTTAGGGATTTAATTTGTCAAAGTTAACTCACAAATTTCTGACCTGTATGTTTTTTTTTTTTTTTTTTTTTTTTTTTTTTTTTTTTGAAAATTCGTAATAAAGTTATTTACTTCAGAGATCATTTGTAATTATGAAATGTTAATAGCGTTTTTTAAAAATTATTTAATTTTGCAGGCTTATGTAAAACCACTTTTATGTGGGCATAAAATGGATTTTTTAAAGGTACCTATGTAAAACTTTATTTTCATATAAGTATGACTAAATAGATTAGTTTTTCTTTATGCTCAACATTTTTAGTAAACATTTTGCTTTTGAATTTTGGTATTGGCTTTAAAGTGCTTATACGTATCATTTATATGAGTCCGGTATATTATTTTTACATGAATAGCTTAAAGAATTTCGATCAACTTTTTTGTAAGTAATTACCAAGAAACATAAAAATCATCTTCTCCAATTTTTTCAATGCTCTGAATTCTAATGTAATGATTTTATTTTTGTTTCCAGGATTCAAACAATTATCTTTAGTGAGTAGATTGGCAATGGGAAATGCAATAGCCTATGTTTCAGAAGTCAGAGAGAAGTCTGTGCGAATTTGTAAACAAGATTGGAAATATAGAACAGCAGATTGGACTTGGTTGTGGCAGGAAACTTGTATTCATGACCCTTATAAAGGAGGCTTGTATGTGAGTTTTTTTTATTATCATTAAACTAAGTTATTCAGAAGAAGGTAATAAAATTTTTTACTAAAAATTTTTGTAATTTAGTATCAAAAAGGAATTTGCATTTATAAAACTTTCATCGAAATCTGTTTTGAATTTAATACTGAATTGAATGATAATAAAGGTTTGCTATCATTCAATGTTTTTATTTTATAACTCTTCATTGTTTCTATTTTCTTTTATAAAAAGTACATAATGTAAATACATAAAGCTCTATTTATGAATGAACATTCAAGTTCATTCATAAAGAGAACTATTAACGTGAAAACATTTTTTTTATGATCTATTGAAATGTGAAAAATTTTTTGTCAATTTATATTGTAGTTCTGTAATACTAGCAAATTATGTCCACCAGCTTTTGCTGGTGATGGCTTAAAGTTGAAAACTTGTATCTAGCTTTTGAGGAAAAGTATTATTTGGAAAAATGATTTTTATGTATTATTTGGAAAAATATTATTTATATCGTTTTGTTCAAAATGCTGTTTTTCACCTCGGAATAAGGTTTTAAATATCAATCAGCTAAAAGCAAACTATATAAGATCATTGAATGTTTGAAAATTATCTTTAATTCTGAAGTTTTCTCTTTAGTTAACTGAATTCGTATTCTGAATTCACTTTTTTCTTTCTCATTCTAATGCTTTTTGATTGGGTTCAAAATTGGAAAAAGTTGTTTTATTGTATAAAAGAAACTTCATTGCAATAAACTAAACCTTTTTCAAAAATCAAAAAAAAAATGTTATTTTTTAAAAAAATTACATAGTGGAAATCTAAAAAGGGAGAATTAAATGCCATACATTTTTTCTCTACCTCCAATAATTACATATTTATTGAAAGTTTTTATAGGCAGAAAGGAACTACATACCTTCATTTTTTAAGAAGGCAGCTTTGAAATAATGTGCATTGTGCCATAAGCAATTTTACTGTGAGTTCAAATCAGTTTTAATTTACAGTTTAAATTTTTTTTTGTTATTTCTAATCCCAGAGGATGTAGCTAAGCTACACCATCTCCATAAAATCAAAAATTTTCAGAAGGTCCGAAAATAAAATCCGATCCTTTAAAATCCCAAAAGCTAAAATTTTAGACCTGGTTTCATGGTAAAGGGGAAAGAGAGGCTTCAATTGGTCCGAGGACCTGGGGCACCAATGGGAGAAGACTGACTTAACCCCGAACACCTGCTTACTTTAGCTGGACATAATGGAATGGCCTTCACGCCTAGAAATATTTAAATTTAGTACAGACGTTGTAATAAAAATTTTTGGAATGAAACAAATTATGTTTTAAATTTGCATGTGACTTTCATTCTATTAAAAATATCAGTCAATTATGTTCACCTATTTTTAAGTCAAACCTGCACTAAAATGGGACATACATAAAAGGTATTTTGCTTAAATGGATCACAAAGATAATTTTCTTTACATAGCTCAACTTTATGTTATTTAAATAAATGTGATATTTAATTTTAGTTTTTTTACCCTTGAAAAATTGCATATATAGTTATTGAACATCAATATAATTAACTTCAACTAAATTTAATTGCTTATATTAATGGAGAATTAAAAGTAATATGTTTTGTTTGTTGAGTTTTGGTAATTTCAAGAATATATTAGTAGTATATAAATATCTTCAAATTTAAAAATGTTATTTTTTCAAAAATTTCAATATATTGTGATAGATAATATTTTTGTTTGTAATAATCTCAACATGATGCACTGATAGAAAGATCGATGCTAGAAATATAAATTGTTTTTTTATCATTGTCTGGGTCTATATCTATAAAAAAAAAGAATAATTTTCTTAGATCAGTTTTCAATTTTGTTTTAATATTTATTCTTTTGCAAGAAAAAAATAATTGTATCATCCTAACAAATTTATTTCATGGTTTAAATAAATTATCTTTTTTTTTTAATCTAACTTTTTAAATAATATTATTTTTATATAATTGCTTATTTTACTCATTGTTCATGAAACTATATTTTAAAGAGAAGTTTTTATGAAAATTATGGGAAATCATAATATGTGAATATGTTGTCAATGTTTGTTGTACATTTTCTTTCGATTCTTTTTATTATAAAATAAAATTAATGAAAAGCTTTTATAGTATAAAAGTTTCATATTCTAATAGAAAATTTAATTTTAGTTTAAACTTTTATAAAAAAAGTGTTAATTGAAATATTAAATTGTTTTAAAGCATTTTAATTATTGAGTGCAGTGTTTCATTAAAATCTCTATAAATTATCTTCTTTAAACAATTGATTTAATCATCTGAAAATAAATTGAGTCATGTTGATTGAATATATCTTGAAATAGCATTTAAAATTTCCATAATTAAAAATTGTTTACTTTTCATTATAAGATTGTTTACTTAATCATTATATTTCTCATTTATCAAAATAAGTAGCTTTGGATAAAAAAAAATGATACTTTAGATGAAAAGCTAAGATTTTTCATATTTACAGAAAAGAATTTTTATCAAAGCTTCAAAAGTGTTATTGAAAATAATTATCACTGCAAAATTCAGATTTTAATTGTTTTTAATCAAATTATTCTTATTCCTTTTGATTTTTTTACCTTAGGGTGATGAAGAAAATATGAGTAGTCTTTATTTACCTTATGGTACTTGTAATGAATGCATGGATTCAATGCTTCCTTATGTTCCTTCTGAAAAAGAAATGGCTGAATTAAATGAAGCTGCCAGAAAGAAAATACTACGAGCTATGAAAGTATTATTTCCCTTTTTATTTCCTTTCCTTTTCTTAAAAAATATTTATTTGCTGAAATTATTTTTATTATAATAAAAAAGAAAATTACTAAGTAACAAAAACAAGTACTAAATATTAAATTTCCTAGAGAAACTCCTTTTATGACTGGTCTCAAAGTTACTTATTAAAAGAAATCTATTAAGATTTTGATTAAATATTCTGATCACAGTATTATATACATTGGTTGGGGATTGGAGGGAAATATCTTCAAGAGAGAGAGAAGAGGAAATACTTGTGCTGATAAAACTGGTCAGTATATAAATACTAATGATATCAGTGTAATATTACCGTAAATGAATTGTAACATAGAATTTGTTCTGATAATAATATAATATTTCACAATGTGTAATTTTGATTTATTGAAACATCCAGTTACTTCACTAATATTTACAAATTTATATTATCTCATAAAAATATTGCTTACTAATTTTTGCCCTAATATGTCTGTTGTGACTATAGCTTTGGTATATAAATAAATGGACTTCTTGACTCTAGAATTAAAAACTCTTTATTTTTTGTAGCTGATTCACCTCACTCATATTACATCTGCTCTTCTCAAAAGCAATAACTCGACTTCCTCCTCTATCACAGTTTTTTGTTTTGTTTTTCTTACATACAAAGATGCTGCTGCTGTAACAGCGCTTCATTGGTACAGAACAATGTCTACAAAGAATTAGAAATAGCTTTAACATGCTTTTCTTTAATATTTTTTTTTGCAGATATCTGTAGTTTTTAAAATTTTACTTTTTTACAAGTATAATTTCTTTAAAAGAATGAAATTTTACAAGTTGATACAAGATATTTGCTTTCATTTAAGTTTCTAAACCTTAAGATTTTTTAAGTAATATATATGTGCTTCAATTATTATTTAATAATTACACTTTATAACATGCTATTTGTTCTCATAAAAAATAAAGATACATTTAACAATAAATGATCATGCATTTCTCACTTAAAAGTCATTTTGAACATTTCAGTTAGACTATGAAGTTGGAGAATTATTCTAAGTACTTTTTAATAAAATAATAGGTATAATAGTTTATATAATTATTATCTTTTTTAATCATTCTGAGGTTGATGTTCTTTATTGGATAAAAAGATTGATTTTATGTTTCAAAGATTTCAAATTAGCTGAAATAATAGCTAATAGTAATTTTTCTATAGTATTCAGAAGAAAAATTAGTTATATTTTTTTATAATTTTTTTTAATCCAGCTAAATTCATTGAAAAAACATGTTTTACCTTTAATATATTTTAACGTTATCATTTTATTATTAATAAGACTATTATTTAAATAAATATATAAAAAGTTGTATTAATACCATCAATTAATTACATGCATAATTTTATTGCTTAATATTTTTATACAAGTTATTTGTTTAATTTATAATCATGAAAGATTATCTGAAATGTTTCACTGCAAAAATTTATTTCCTTACTTTAATTGTTTTATATACATTTATTTTCTTAATTTAAGTTCTTGTTTTTTCAATAAAATTGTATCCTTAAAATAATATCACTAATTAGTTTGTATTCTAAAGTACAATATATTATCTGTTACTCTAAACAATTTAAGTGAGATTTAAAAAATGAAACTATAAAGTTAAAAAAGTATAATTTTTTATTAATGAAAATAAGTTCTGTAACTGTTACTAAGTAACAGTTTGAATAATAGCTTTTTATGACTATTAGAAGCCATTGCTTTTTGATATAACTTACTTCAATTTCAATTTTTTCTAAATTTTATGTACTCATACAATGAATTATGTTCAAAATTTAATGTAAAATTCTTAATAAAATAATATTAGTAAATTTATTTTGTTATTTCAGGGTAATTTGTGGGAACAGTTCCATAAAGGCCTTATTCAAAGAAGAACTATTAAACTTTTAAGCATTGGAATTGATAATTCTTCTGATACACCTTTTAAGTATGTGTATCAAAATAAATAAATCTGCTTTATTGTAAGGAATAAGAAATCATTGATAGCGATTTAATTGATAAATATTAATTATCTTTAAAAAGATTAATATTTATTGATTTGAGGAAATTTGTATACAATAACTGGTTTAGAAATATATAAGCAAAGTTTAAGTAAATTTCTTTCACATTTTTCATGACATATTTGTATTAAAATGTTACTGTAAAAGACTGTTTTTAAGAATTACTGTTTGTACCACAATAATGAAAGGTGTTTTTTTTATATAGAAAAGCATATAAATATTTTCTAGAAAATTTGATATTTTAATCTTAAATATCCTTATAAAGTTTCCAACTCTCCTCATTTTAGCTGGAGAGTCCTAATTTTTCATTAAGTCTTATCCTTGTTGAGGAATAGTAAGGATTTTTTTTTAAAAATTCAATATAAATGTTTTTTGATGATAACTATTTGAATGGATGGTGTTCATATTATGAAAATTTAAATTATCAAAACATCACCATAAATAATTTTCATTTTTTAAAAATTAAATTGTAAAATTAAATGTAATTAAAAAATTGTAAATTCTCATTTTTTGTAATTTAAATTGTAAATTACTTATTTAAAAAAGTACTATTTTTAAAGTAAGTTATTATTATGAAATTAAAATGTATTAATAAACGGGATTGTCTGTTTTATTTTTGAAAATAATTTCAGTAGTTTTCTGTTAAGTATTATGTAATTAAATGCAATGAAGTTTATGAATTTTAATTGAAATTTAAGACAAGCTGTAAATATTTAAGGAATGTTTGATTATACTGTAGTTAATAAATTCATTATTGATTATAAAGAATGAATATTTTAAATTATAACCAATATTTAATACGTAGATAATATAAAAATAATTGGAGTTTTGTTTTTGCATTCATAAATTTAGTAGAGCCTTGTTTCTTTAATTTGTTCCCTATTTTTGCTTTTGATGCAAAATACTTTGAAAAAGAGGAAATACTTTGAAAATTAAAGGAAACAACAAACTATTGTTAATGTAAACCAAAATAATTGGTCTGTTTCTAAAAAAATTTATAATAGTGTGAGTTATTATTTCTACATCTTTTCTCTTTACAATATTTAGAGATACCTGTTTTTGCTTAAATTTCAAATTTTAACAATTATCAAAGAATTCTTGTCCTTTACATTTAACATTCATTGCTGTTTTATAAAATTGTGTTTGCCTTTTTATACAACGGTTTCGTACTTTCAGCATATCCCTTATTTCATAAGAAAGTTACTGTCCTTCTGTTTCTCTCCTAGTGAAATCTCTAAATATCTTGCTATAATTTAGAATACAGCTGCTTAATTTCTTTGGCTGCCAAATTCTAACTACACTCCATTATTGCATTGATTCATTCGGAACCATCTCTAACCTTATGATTTTGGCTTGAGATGGGTTAGCAGTCAAATGATTAGTGTTCTGATTTTCTATTCAACTGTTTGTGGTTTCAAGTCCTACTTTGGACATGTATGTTTATAGTGGTTCAGAATCCTCTTTAAACTCTAGGTCCCATCTAATTAACCCTCGTGCAAAAAATGACCATTAAGCAACTAACAAACAGTATTATCTTGGCTTAAAACAAAGTCCTGGTTACAGTCTCTAGAGGCATTTCTTAGACTCGTTGGATTCATATTAAACATTATTGCACCAAGCTTTTTTTATTCAGAAATAAAAGGCTCTCTTTGTGATCCCCACCCATTCTTTGTCTGAACTTGATTTGTATTGAAAGCAGTCATCAATATGAAAGCAATATTTTCAAAGCTATTTGATTATAAAATTTTATTTTACTTATTTTGCAAATTATTTGTTTTGGTATTTGCTTAAGTTGACTATGTTTGACTGTTAAAAAACGTTATATTTCCAGTCTCTTGATAACTATATAGTGTATATGTTAAACAAAGTTCTTGACTATAAGAATTTTGAAAATACTAATAATGTATACAAATTATAGAAAGAAATTGAGATTTTTAAGTTTTGTGGATTATTGCATCGGCTCTTAAAACAAATTACCTCAAACAGATATGTAAACATATTTTAAGTACTCAAATTGGTATCAGCTGTATAGAAAATTTTAAAATAAAATCATTTAAGTCATGTCATTTAAGCTATTTTATATTAAGCACTTCAGTTAATGAAGTATTTATTTTAAATATAAATTCTGATTTTCAAAGCAATTATGCTTGTTTACTTTTTGTTTATTGTCTGAATAAATTATAAAGCATGTTTTTGCTTACATAAATTAATAATTTATATTTAGGTACTTAACATCTAAGGAAGTTTCCTCTAAATTAATGAAAGTGAGATTTTCTGCACATTTATTGGTACGTAATTTTCAGAATTTATGAATTCTTTCATCACCATATTCAGATTTTATATTTGCACTAAAATTTCCATGAAATTTTTTTACCCTGATTTAATTTTCTGAAATTTTAAACTTTCAAAGCATTTATATTTTTTCAGAACTTTAAAATACTTTTCATTGTTATTCATGTGTTTGTAGGTAATTAATGTTTCGTTTTATGATTTTTTAATAATAAAGTGAAAGAATAAGAAGTATATTAAATGACGACAAAAGTAATTCCATAAGATTTTAAACTTAAAATAGTATTCAACCATTTATAAGATAAAAGTTTATGGGACAAACATAAGCTTTATCTAATTTTTTAATTTATAAATTTGAAAATAAGAAAAGTAACTTAATTCAAATTATTCTATGATCATTAATTTCGTAAAAGTTTAAGTGTGTAAGTTAAATGATCTGGCAGAAATGATATTTTACATCATTTAAACCATATATTGTCTACTTTGCTTCTTATTTATCCAAAATGTTTTTGAGCTCCAAACAGTTTTCTGATAAATTCACTAGTAAAGAATTTCTATATTTCATTCTTACGATTCAGATACAAGATTTTAAAATATGATTGGAAGGAATATTTCATTTTCACAATCTTTGTCTTGAAACATAACAAGTACTGTGTTGTAAATATTTCCTGATTAAAAACAAATGAAATAGTTTACTAATAAATGTATTTAAAAAAATTTGCATTGACATTAAAATTCTTTGATTTTAGTAACATTTTATTCTAAGATATTTACTTAAATACTAAAGGAATTCTTAAAGGGCTTGTGAATTTTATACAAGCATCCTTTTCTTACTTTCTGTATATTTTTAAAATTGCTTTATTTTTATTTAAAAACTGATTTTTGAAGGAAGTAAAATTTTAATTTATATATATATATATATATATATATATACATATATATATATATATATATATATATATATATATATATATATATATATATATATATATATATATAATAGAAAATAAATTGTACATACATAATATACAAATAATCAGAAGGGTATATATATATATATATATATATATATATATATATATATATATATATATATATATATATATATATATATATATATGTAACAAAATCTAATTTATAAACTTTGAATATTGTTGAATCAGTGCACAATATAAAAATAAATAACTTATGAGTGTGTTTCATGTGTTTGCCCATTTAAAAAATACTTCCTAAGCAATTGGATGAAGGTTAGTGACAAAGTTGAAAGTTTAATATTGAATATGACCTATAGACTCTCAAAGATTTTTGGAATTAATTTTCATTTTCATTTTTTATATTTTATAAAATTCGTGAAGTCAAAGTTTTCATCTCATTATAAATAAATTTATAACCTATGAAATGAAATAATTTCTCGCTATTTTATATAATATTGAAGACAATTGCCAAAATTGCTACTGAAGGTCTCAAAAATCATCAAACAATGAAGTCTTACTTTCACTCCATATTTATATATTATACTAATTTTGATTTATATGTTATATATTATAATTTTTAGATAAAAATTTGCCAATAGTATTAGCTGTATGTTAAATGAAATATTATGGATACTTTTTGACCATACATTAATCTAACATTTGTATAAATACTCCTAAGAATACTATATGAGCTTATATATAGTTGAATTTTAATTAAATTTAAATGTATAATTAAAATTGAATGTATAGTTGAAGCTGCATAAAAAATTTATTTTAATATTCATTTAGTATTTAACAAACATTTTTTTTCTACTTAATATATTTCCTGTTAGTGTAGACTAAGACATTTAACTCTAATGAATTTATTTGTTTTATGAAAATTCATTATATTATAGGAAACCAAGATGGCCCAGTGGATAAAAAGTCTTGAAGACTTAGATTCTACTTCTGATCTGCAACATCAGACAAAACATAGAAAAGGATTTCAGTATTTTTGTGCATGGTTTTATTTCAGTTGGTGGTTTGAACCATTGACTATGATCATTATTATTGTTAATACCATTCAAATTGCAGCAGATCTTTACTTTGTAATTAGTGATAGACATGATGAGTTGTCTTCTTCATTACATCTATATGCATTGAAGATTATGAGACTTTGGTGCCTTTTCTTTGTGTCATTTTATATTTTAGAAACTATAATTAGGGTAATGCTTTAAACTTTACAATTAAAATATTTAAATTTTTAAAATGTTTGTTTTATAGTAATTTTTAAAGATATAATGCTATTTTTAAGGTATAACAATTTTTTTAAGATGTAGTGCTAAATATAGTGCTTTAATTTCATACATTCTCTGTAAATTTAAATTGTTAACAAAATTATTTAAAATGCTTATATTTATTTTATCAAATTATCATTTAATTTATTATAAGCATGAAATTGCTTGAATATAATAGTTAATCATGCCTACAAGCATTCAAAATTAAAATTCATAAATAAAAACAAATATAGAAATATTTAAAATCATTTCTCAAAGTACACATCATGTCAGATTTGGTGCCATAACTTTTCACTTTTACACTGCAGTTTTTTGCTTTAAAAACTGTGTAGCTAATTTTATGTCTTTAATTCATTTACAAATCTGTGAATCCTGTTTGAAAACAATGGCATAAAATGATTGAAAACCTAATAATTATTCTATACTCTGCATCTGTAGAAAAGACATGCTGTTGTTGAGATCTGATAAAAACATTGCAGATTTACCATCCTTTACACAATATTTGACATAACAAATAAATAGAAATCAAAGGTTTCAGAGTTTAAACAAAAACCAAATCCGAACTGAAAAATTTATGACATTTATTTTATGTCAAATGCTCTCAGAATTTTGAGCATCAAAACTTTAAAATAAATATTATTTCCTTTTATATAAGTATTAACACTGATACAAGTATCATTTGTTATTTTTTTATAATAAAATAGAAAATATTTCATTACTTTCTAACCAAGGAAAAATTTTAATTGATGCTAATTTTTATCATCAAAACTTCAGTAACTAATATTTAACTAAGTATAATAACTTAATTAAAAATTAAATATTGAATGTATGTATAAAATTGTAGTTTTAATATAGAGTTGTGAAAGTTTTATTTTTTCAGGTTTTAGTGAAATTTGCATGAACAATTTAAAATGCATGTACTTATAAAGAATTTAACTCACTTGTAGTATTGATAATGTATATACGATTAAAATGTAAGTGGTAAAATAATTAACAGCAACCAAGTCAACAAATAGTAAAACTTGGTATTGTTATTTGACCCAATGAAAGCAGTAGCTTATATTAAATTATTAAGAGGCCCAATTTGTTTCATATTGCTTACTAAAAATGTTTATCATTTCATATAATTTATATGTATGTACATTATTAATACATGTATGTACATTAAATCATAAAAAAAAATTTTGTCTTTTAATACAAATTAAGTTATTGCTCTTACAGATCACAGCAATGAGTTGGGCACTTTATCTTCAATATTCATGGAATCAATTGGATTTATTTATCAACTCCATTGCTATAATTGAAGGGATTATCGATTATATTATAATGACCTATTTGCCTAAGCACCATGGTATAGGCATTCATATTAGGATAATTATTGTTTTCAGATTGATGAGAATTTGCAGAGTATTCAGAGTAAGATCAAAATTTCTTAATGTGTTGAAATATAATAATTTATAGCATTGAATAAACCAGAAATATTACTTTGTCTTTCTGATAAAACCACATTTTAACTGACCAAAAACTTTTTTCTTGATCCTTGTCTTGTGTTTTGCATAATAATGACAATGGCTATATTATTCACATGCATGCAAAATAAAAATGTAATCATTATTAATACTAGTAATTATTTTAATCATGGATAATGTTAATAATGAAAATCATCTAGTGCTAAGTGGTTAAATTTAAATGCAGTTTGGGAATTTCTGTTATGATTGAAATTTTGATTTATGCTATCGATTGCTGTTACTGTCTTCTGTCCTCCAACTTGATGGCTTTGACCAATCCTGTACTTATGAAGAAAACGGCATACATCACTTTTTTCAGTGCGCGTTGTTTTTTCATCATTGTCGGCGTGAGATCATCTTCAAAGACCCATACTTTGCTTTCTTGACGTGTTGGAACGTCAAAAAACGGTATGTACGTTTCATCACCTGTTACAATTTTAGAATTGATGCGGTGGCCACCATCATTCAGCATATTAAGAGTTTCTTTACTAATTCTGACACGCTCCTTTTTTTGATGCTCAGTTAGATTATGGGGAACCCAACGGCAAACTACTTTTTTCACATGTAATTCTTCATGAATGATTTTGTGTATGGCTGCGGATCCAATGTTAAGTTCCTTCTGTATCATTTGATAGGTACAGCGATTATCATCCATTAACATTTTTCATATGGCAGACACATTATCCGGGATTACTGCCGAAGGCGGCCTTCCTGTGTGTTCTTCATCCTGAAGAAAATTGCGACCTCTTCTAAATTCTCTAAACCATCTGAATATAGTAGAACAAGCTGGAGATTCATCACCAAATGCTTATTGCAACCGTTGAACGCATTCTTGATTTAATCCTGTTTTGAAATTGTAGAAAATCATAGCGCGAAAATGTTCTCGCGTCAACTCCATTTTCTCTTCTGTTTAAAATTTATTCCACGCTAAACAAGTTGAAGTAAGTCAGTAAAAAATCGTCTTCTGTGTTAAAATACTTTGTACTTTAAAATTAAACCGTTATTTTTATTTTATAAATTCTCGTCTGCGCGTATCTCAAAAATTTCAGAGTAACCCTCGTATATACACTGTAGCAGTTGACAGAACATAGTGTTAATTGTCAATTTTATTAATATTTTTTTACAGAAATTTGGTAGTTATGCAATATTTCTTCTTTAATAAGAATCAAAACATAATAGGAAATTTTTTGTTATATTATATTTTAATAATACTTGCTCTCTAATAAAAATCAGAACAGAATCCAAAATTCATCAGTTTAATTTTGTTCATGGGGGAAATTAAGAAAAAGAAGCCTGAAGCAGAAACATTTCAAAATAAAAATAAGCATTAAACAATGTTAAAATGAGTAAAACTATGTACATTTTAAAACCTGTGTCTTAACACCAAGTTTATAACTTTAAATTGCAATGCAAATATAAATATTTATTCACTTCAGTAGAAAAAAATTAGCAACACTTTATATATTTTATAAAATATAGTTTTTTAAGAACAGCATTACATTTTATTTAAACTGATAAAATATAGCTAAAATATTTTCACAAATATTCCTTTCAGTTGAAATGAAAGTGATCAACAATACATAAATTTTAACTCCTATTTAACTAATTTTTTAAAATATCTTAGAAGCTTTAAAGAATGGGATACATTGTTGCCTGCAATATATCCCATTCTTTATAAAAATATTCTACTGATTCAGAATATCCCATATTAACTATAAAGTGGTTGTTTCTTTTGTTCCAGTTGTGATCATGATTACATCACTGTTTTAGTTTTCTCAGTGGTTTAAAATATCTATAGCATTAGATAACGTTTCCTGCATGTCATATCATATTGAGATGACGTCGTTAATCTGATTTGTCAATGAATTTGCTGCCTGCCTTCAAATTGCATTCTTGGAGTGGTAGCAAATAATACGAAATTCGCCATCAAATATCTGAGAATAGTATCAAAGTACGTTTTGTTAATAAAACGATTTCTTGTATAAAGACCAAAGCATGAGTTTGAAAAGCTATTTTCCATTGATTCAAGCTATTAACACGTTGACAATTGAACTGAAGAAAAAGCAAAATAAAAAAGACAAGACAAAATATCCACTTTATGCTTAAATTAAATTGGTAAGGACGATTTAAATTTTTGAATATTTGATTAATTAATAGAATTTTAAAATAACAATTATATAGTTTCACTTCAAGAAGAAGAAAGCAACAGAGGATGAAAACTGTGGCAGTTGTATGTTTTTCATTTTATCATAATATTTATTGATTCATTGGATCCTATAATTGGGATGGGATAGATATTTTTCAGCATTAAATTTGTTTGGTACAAATCCTCACTATACTTAATGATTTGGTATTTTTGTAGTGTAAGATGAACAATAAAATTTATCCCATTTTTAATAGTGTCAAGAAAAAAAAAAGGATTTACTTAAAGTATAAACTATTGTTGGTCCTCAAAGTAATCCTCATCAGCATCCTATACTTTCTGCTATTATGTCTTCAGCTGTGCAACCCTTTGTGGTTTGGACACAAATAAGACAATGAGTGCTTGGTACTAGCCTGCCTAAATATTTTAACCTGAATTTTTTAAACCATTGCCTCACAGTATATTCATTTACTGCACTATCTCTAAATGTTTTCCATATTTGGAGATTGATTCTGCTACTGATAGCTTACTTTGAAGTCTTACAGCAAACAACATTAAATGAGCTCTGTGAACATTTTCATTTGATTTTGCTGCTGCATGTATTATGATTGTTGAAAGCACACAATTAACCTGCTCTTATAGATATTGGTATTCCTGCTGTCAGCTGACAAATTTTTAAACCATGTGATACACTAATTTGCTTACCATTCTTGCTTAATTTTTTGATGAAATAAAAGTATTAAGAATTTTTTTAAAAATGTATTGCATGAATATTGTTAAGTGGTTATTATTGAATAATATATATATATATATATATATATATATATATATATATATATATATATATATATATATATATATATATATATATATATATATATATATCAATGTTATTATAACATTATAAGCATGTTTAAAACTCATGAAGTAGTTGAAAAAGTTTTGATTAATTTAACATTGTTATTAAGTATAACATTTTATAAATATTTCAAAATGTAATTTTATTCTTTTCTTTATTTTGGCTTAGGTTTTTTTAATCAAAATATTGTCATTAGTAAGGCATTTTGTGGCTGTAAGGTTGTACTACTCATATGATGTTGGCAGAGCTTTCCTTTTTGCAAATGAATCTGTATTAAAAATAATTGACACTATAATTGATTTTGGTCCATGTGCTGAAAAGCCAATTGCTGTCTGTGAAGAAAATATTAAAGAGGCAAATAATTTTTCTCTTCATCAATTTCACTTTTTAATGATACTCTGTAAAACTGCTTATAACATAATTTAATGGTATAATAATTTAAAATTAATTATTAAATTTAAAATTAAAATCATTAAGTTGTAACTTTAAATGTGCACATCTTGCATTTAACTTTAAAATCCTGCATCTGCAAACCTAATTCTAACCATTAAATAATTTTAAAGCCTTATATTATCTTTTTTTCCTAAATAATTAACTTTTACATAAAACCATTATTTAATCGTTCAATATTCGAAAATTTCTTGATAGTCATCGCATTCTCTATAAATCTCTTTTTTTCATCTGTTAAATGTGATATTTTACTAAAATTTACTCCTAGTTTTGATTAAACTCTTACAATAAATATTACCTTGTTTGTGTTATATTAAAACTATTTATGTTGAATTTACTTACAAAATTAACCAATTTTATTTCTAATATCAATTTATCAACCAATTTCATTTGATTGAATACCTTAGGATTTTATTGTACAGTCCTTAATCAGACTTCTGCATTGCAATATATATATATATATATATATATATATATATATATATATATATATATATATATATATATATATATATATATATATATATATATATATAATGAAATATAAAAAGTAATTCAAAATGAAATTGTTTTTCTAATAATAATAATAATATAACTGTTCCATTTAAATAATTCAACTTTTTTAGATATATTATCATATTTCTCAAATAATTTAATGCCCATCAAAATAATGAACTTTTTTCTAAGCAGGAAATAAAAACTTAAATCTATGAAATACCTTATAAATATACATGTCACCAATCCTACAGAAAATTTATGATTTATTTAAGTGATTAATAGTGATTCAGTAAGTAATTAACAATAAAGTGGGAAAAAATAATCTTGATAAAAAATTTAAAATGAATTCCCACAAAAATCCACTGAAAAATTATGCATTACTTTTGCTTGATAATATGAAACTTATGAATTTTAATTTACAAGTGTTGTTTACTCCTTTACTTTAAATATTTTAACTTCACATAGAGTGATATAGTTATCATGGTCATAAAAAATCTTATTTCTTGTCTTTGCTTATTCTCTTAACATCTGAATTGATTTGATATCATCAACTTTCTAAAGCACACAATTATTTGCTAAGCATCCAAGTATTCACACAAAAATATATTTTTTATATATATTTTTGTGCTAATAATTTTTAATACTTAAAAGCTTGTGTTTCCATATGAATATTTTTATATTGTAGTCATTTTTTTGATTGTTTAGGTAACAACTGGATTTTTGAATTTAGTTAATTTTCTCCATTTAAAATTATTTTGAGTATTTTTCTGCAAATAAATAAATTTCGTTGAAGAATATGTGTGAACAAAATAATATATTCCTATAAATCCAAATAAACTATCATTTAAATTAAATTCTCTTCCGTTTTTAGAAAATGTTATAAAGAAATATGTTTTTAATATAGAAATAAATAAATATTATTTTTCAGATGCATCCCAAATATATCTATTTTGCTTTGAAAATAGTTATTGAAACATCTTTGTTTTTCAAATGTTATTTTTTTTATGCATTTGTGGTGTAGATGCTAACTGTCTTAATGGAGTTTGAAGAAGAACATCCTGGTGTAGCATCTGCCTTAAAGTCAAATCGAGCAGCAAGGCGGATATTGAACAGGGTGAAAACATCATTGGATAATTTTGTGGAAAAGTCCATTATTAATCATAACAATTTGAAAGAGTTAAATAAGGTATTTACAGTTATTTTGAATGTTTTTCATTGACATTTCATATCTAGGCATTTATGTTTATTTAATGAATCAATGTTAAAATTATTGATGAAAATTTATTTTCATATTTAAATGACATTAAATCTGTTCTTATAATTTAATTTGTTTGAAGAATTTTTTATTTTTTAATTATTTTCTTATAAATTCTTTTTTTCTTATTTTCCACTTATTATTTTTATTTTTCATGTATTTTCTCTTTCAGATACTTTTTAAAATGACGAAAAGTGTAGTATATGCTCCCAGGATTCGACCACAAGTTTTTGATACTTCAAAAATTTTAGAGTCTGTTGATTGGATTAGAGATTCTAATATTGTAAAAGAAATCATTGTTAGTAACACATGCTAAATATCTTTATGGTTGCTATATATATATGTATATATATATATATATATATATATATATATATATATATATATATATATAATCAAATATGTAGTTTTACATAGTTTATGTAAGTCATAACTTTACTTTGAATAATTTTAGCTCTGTGAATACAATATCACGTAAGATCTGGTGTAATTTAATAATGTTGAATTGATAAAATTTTATGCCATTAAGTAGTAATTAAGATTCCTTTCACACTTAATCAAATTAATAAAAATTGAATTAAAAAAAGGATTATAAGCAGATAGAAAAGGAAAATACTACTAACTGTATAATAAATATGTAAAGTTTGAATAATTAGGAACAATAACTTACAGTAAATGAAAAGAAGATTAATGATAATGAAAGTCTTATGTGTGAATAATGAATATGTGGCTGAAAAAAAATGATTTAGATGCTTTCAGATAGGCTCTTTTTCCAAGATTATACTAGTGAAAGAAAGATGGCTGGATGACTGCCAAGAGTAAAACAGCATATTTGTATATTGTTCTGAAACGTTTGAATTAGTTTGTAAATTTTATCAAAAATTAACTATATTAAGAGTACAATGTGGGACAAGATACCATTATAAAGAAAGCTTTTTTAATCTTAAAGTGTGTTGTATTCCAGGATTTTCACACATTTTTTGATAAGGTATAGCTAAATGGTTATCACTGTGGCTGTCAATAAGTTTGATTTACACTTTAGCTATGGATGGTCATAATGGTTCAGAATCTACTCTAATCTACAGTTTTGTGTGTGGTTCTATTAATTCTTAAGTACCAAAGGTGCCTTAAATCAATAAACTAATTGTTTCACTCATTTTTATTGTTTTTTCAAATGATATTAAATGCATCGAAAAGATCAAAGTGATAGAGTATTATGTATTTCAATGTTACTCAACAAATGATTCTCAACATTAGCTCTAATGTGAAAGTATTTGCTATGTAAACTAGAGATAACTAAATCTGAAACCATTTTAATTTCATTTAAAAATCAAATTTATACGTTTTTCTAAAAACTGATTCTTGAGTTCCATGCATGTTTTAAAATTTTATTTTATAAATTCATGCATTTTTATTTAAAAATTTTCTTTAAACATAAGGTAAGTTATTACTAAAATTAATTTATTTAAATAAAATTTTCAAAAACATTGTTCCTAAAACTATTTATTATTAATACCAATATCTTATAATGTTGCTTTTGATTAGAGTTAATACAAATTTATTATTTTATTATTATAATTTCATACTATTTAAACTTATTGAAAAGAATTATATTTTTACAGTGTCCTAATGTGCAAATAAACCATATTAAATATATTAATTCTTCTGCTAAAGTTTTGTATAATTGTTTGTCATAATTGGTATATTAATTCAATTTAGTTTAAAAATTCATTAAAATTTCAAGAGGCAGAATCATAATAAATACTTTTGAAATTATGAAATTTCTTTTTGTGTTGAAACTAGAATTTCTAATCGAAATTTCCAAATTTTAGTACATGCAGCATATTTTAATAATTTTGTTAAACTTAATTTTAATATTACAAAATCTGATATTTTTGAAATTGAAATCATATGTTTACATTATATGGTTTATATTTTCTTGACTACTAGTTGTATAATGAATAAAATTCAAAAATATTTTATTTGATAAATGAGACAGTTTTTTTAATATAAGAATAATGCATCTTAATTATTGTGTGGTAATAATAAAATAAATAAATAATATATTCAAACTACAAATTTTATTAACATAATTCTTTTAGTAAAAAAATTATTTGTACTATCAATTTTTCTAATTTATTCAATACTAATTTTGTCATTTTTAATTAATTAATTAGTTATTCCTCAATATTTTAATTATTATTTAATAACAGAAGTAGAACTTTGGACATCACACACCCCTATCTCACAGAGATCTAGTATTCTATGAAGGGGATCGATCACCCTTCTAGTCGGCACCAGCATCAAACATCTTCGGCTATCTTATGGAAAGCAGCATAAATGTACTGAGCCACTGAAGCTTGACATCACATATGTATAGAATGATCATTTTGCCATACAAAAGCCTTCATTTGTCCAAAATTCTTGTAAACTGCTAATTTTAACTTTCTTCTTTGATGGCAATTTAATTAACTATATTGGTAGGATTCACCTCAATAATGACTGGAAAAAAACAAAAAAAGAAAATGATAAGCATATTTTCTTTTGATCAAATATTTTAAAAAAACATTTTTTTTTACTATAAAAGAAATTTGGAAAGAGATTTGCAGTCTATATTATTTTTTGGTTATTTTGTAGACTGATGTGAAATGCCACTGAGAATCTTATTGAGTACTACATCTAGTAACATGTGTCATAAGATTGGTTGCCAACTTCTGGCTTGAACTTTGACTGTTTGATACAATAGTACACTTAAACACATAAAAAAAGTCCTTAACCGTTTATAAATTTTCACCATTAAAGTTTTTCTTGATCCAGAGTATATATATATAAACTAACATTGATTCAGTTGTTATTTGAAAATCGTGAAGGTAAATATAGTGGGAAATTACTATTAATTTGTTAACAGTTCATTTGTGTTTGTTGATGAGCTTAAATCATAAAAGTCCTTTTACATGACAAAATGCAATCTTTTTTTATGTATATACATGTGTGTCAGCTTTGATTGCTCTGCATCACATATGTTAATGAAGTATCTTGTATGTATCTTACAAATGAAAATATATATATTCGCAAATAATATTTATTTCAATATAACTTTAGTGCTGGCAATCCTCATAAAATCATGCCAGTATTTTTGTTTCAGTTGATTACTCAATCTACAATACCTGTTAATCATTTCAACAGTGATATATTATAGTTTTAACTTAAACACAAGCTGAACAATAGATTATTATAACTACAGCTTTCCCAAGTCCAGTTCATCCAATTTATTCTGGCAAACTTTCCATTTAAATCCTGATGTTTCTTATCTTTCATAAAAAATAGCATATTGTGTGGCAAATTTTGTATCACCTTATATAATATTGTCAATGTAAAAGAGTTATGATAAAAAATGATTGTCTGGTGTATATAATTTGTTTAACTTATTTTTCACAAATTTTCATTCATGACTTATTTTTTCATTTAATCGCAATATAAGTTTTTTTTTTTTTTTTTTTTTAGGAAAATCATGTTATTTGTAGATTTAAGTCTGGAGATATTGTACAAGAAGCTGGTGATATTCATGATTGTGTTTACATTATCATTAATGGTATTGTTAAAGTAAGTATTTTAATAACATGACAGTCTTCTGTTTTTAGTAAGAACCATTATCAAATGCTCACCATACTCCAGTTATTGTATTAGCATACTTCCCTGCACCTAACCCAGAGCTGCACTTTACCCGTTAAGTGGAAGCAGTCAAGTGGGAGTCTTGCTAATGTAGAAATAGGTACCAAGCAGAAGACACCTCAATACTTGACCTCCTATCCCCAAAAATATTATTTCCCATGAAGGACATTACAGGCACAACCCATTTAAAGTGCCCCAGTTACCATTTGTGAACATAGCAGATCTTCAGCTAAGTTGGGATTTGAGTTCACTTTTCTGATAATGAGAACAACACCTTAACCATTCAAACCACCCCAGTCCTCACTATGATCATTTGGTAGGATAACTATTTGGAGCATAATGTCCCAAGTTTGGTCCCAACCACTGTTGAACAATGTTAAATGAATATTGTACTTCTGAATTCATGTTATTTTAGTGTGAGTGCTTGGGATTTTTCAGGTTTTCTCCCATGTGATATGTGAATATGGCCTTTACCTATGAAAAGTTCTTAAAAGCCAATTTACCCAGTGGATGCTGAAATTCTTTAGAATGCTCTTCGGCATGGTATTGGGAAGCTGTCCACAACACAGCATTAAAAAATATATTAAATCCAGGGTTGCAACTTTTCTGTCTTGAAAACAAATTTCCATCTTGTGAAAACTTTTAAAGTTGAGATTTTAGTTTAAATATTATATTTTAAGATACACTTTCAGAATTCTAAATATCTCGAAATTATATTTTGCTACATGATTGATGAAGTCTAATTTTCCTCTTTGATCAGTGTTGTAGAAATAATTCAGTTAAAAAGGACCCACAATACCAGCTTTCTCTGAAATTGAACTATTATGCATTTTTCTCATTTTAATCACACAGCCTGTATATCACCTTTACTAGATCAGTTGTGATGTCAAAACTTGAAATCTGAATGTCTCATAAATTGGCAAGATTCCAAAAATCATCGCTATGTTATTTTAACATATCTGCTGCAACGTTAATGAAATTAGAAATGGAAAATTTCATATTGTATATTTCACCATTGGATTCTGATAAATTGAAACCAATAAATATATTTTTGACATTACTGTTAGAAATATGGCATTGGGAATAGTTATTTTAAAAAAATGTATGGCCATATCCATATAAAATGGTGTTGAAAATTAAATTTTGTTTTTGTGTTTTTTGCTCAAGGGAGATAAATTACAGCAACAATGAGAAGAAAACATTATTAGAACACTTAAGATAGCATTCATCAAAAAAGTTATCAAGCTTAAGTTCCATCACAAACTTTTCCAGGTGCAAGTAAATTAATTTTCAAATCTATGAGATCGCAAATTGCTGATCAGAAAGCAATTATGACTGTATTTTTGAACAAAAACACTTTACTTTTTACTTTAGTTCCCAAAATTAGGGACTTGCCTGGACATTAGATAATAATGATAAGTTAGTTTTATTCAGACTAATGACGTAAAAAAAATTGTGTGACTAATATAAAAACTCATGGTGCAGTTAAAATCATGAAGGAATATTTGATAATTTTTTTTAAATATTGGATGGAGCAGCAAACAAAAGTAGGCATAAAATAATAAATGTTATGGTGAGAATTTTCGACTTTTAGCAGGATAAATTGATTATTGCTGATTTACGCTCTAAAAAAGAAAGAAAAATTGTTACGAATATATTTGCTAAAATAAGAAAACTTTTAATTGAAAATGGATTTAGTGTTTGTAAAAAATTATAAGTTGCTTATTTGATAATTTCCCAATCATGTTTGAATCAAAAAATGTTCTTGAAACTTTTCTGTAATGAAGATAAGAATCTTCTTTATGTAGATGGGAATATTGCTCACAAACTTCTTAATTCTGCAAAACATTTCTTTGGCTTTTTTAGTAAAACAATTGAAATTTTTGCCTGTGGTGTCTTTTATGATATCAGTGAATCTCCTAAACAAAACATTAATTTGCTGAATGGCACAATTTTTCCAATTTACAAGGCACAGTTAATTTATCTGAGATCATTAAAGATAAGTTTTTACAGATGCTTCAGGTGTATGAAAGACTTCATAAATCATGCATTGTTAAATAATATGAGGAAAATTCATAAATATAGGATAAATTATATAGATATTTCTGAAATACTTTTTTCAGAAAACAACAACATGCTTGATGAAAAATATTACCTTTTGATAATAAATGTTTAATTTTTCTGCATTAAATCCAAAGTGCTGAAAAGAAAATATAAGTTATTCATGACTGGACTATGTTAAGTGTGTGTGAAAGACTATGTTAACTTTGAAAGTGTTAGTGTTATCAATTAGTGTTTGTGTAGCCAAAACTTGAAAGCATGAATATCTTTGTTAACTTAAAATGTGGAAAAATATGCCTACATCACGGAATAGTTACCTGTGATTCTTTGGGGGAAAATATCAGAATTTTGTCAGCAGAAAATTAAATCCATTTCTCAATCAAGTAGTTTTTTAACATCAATCTATTCCTTATTCCAAACATAAACGTAAATTATCTATGGACTGTGTAAAGTATATGGAAAAGTCATTAAAATAACAGTCTGATGTTAAGAAGCATAGTTATTTAAAGGAAATTAACTGTTCACAAAGAAAAACAGGATTTTTGTACAAAGCCCTAATTTGTAATATAAAATACTTGTAAATTAATAATGTCAAGCTTTATATAAAATGATTAATAAATATTTTAATGCTGAAATTTTCAGTCCTGACAATTTTTTTTAAAGTAACACCCTTGTTAATGAATATTTAATCAACAATTTTTACTTTTGTAACATATTTCTGATAATTTATTTTCTAATACAAATAATGGAATTGAAAACAAACAGTTGGCTTGGCTATAAAATTATTTTAACTAAAGTAATTTTATAGCATAGCTTTTAATTTGCAATACAAAAAAACATTAATAAGTAAAATAATTGCAATTAATATGCAAAATTTAAAACAGAATTAGAATAAACTGCCATTAATAAATAAACTTAATATTGGAATCTTGTAAATGTCTTAATCTATATATATTTAAGAAAATAAGAACTATGGAAAATTTTATAGTAAATTATTCCTATAAATTTTTTTAATATTTAACGCTTAATTTGATTGTTTTTATACAATTATTATTCAATAAAGTTTGGAAATAGATGAAGAATATATAGGAATTTGAAAATAAAGTAAATTTCTGAAACGAAATTGAATATTCAATTGGATTGCAGAAATTATAATGAGTTAGATTATAAAAATGTATGATTAGAGGAATTTTGAAATAATTCTAGATTTATCTAAAATATTTATAAAAAAATATCATGAAAATGAAAATTTTCATTTAATATTTGATGAAAATGCAGAGTAAACTATGAAACAGAAGTACAATTTGGCAACACATTCCATTTTAATGCATCAGTAAGCCTTTTTAAAATTTGAGTTTTATTTTTCTTTATTGCATTATACAGTTCCATACTAAAATTGATATATATTAATAACCTATATGTTAATGTAGAATTTTTTTTTATTTCTTTGTATTTAATAATGTTTTTATCTTAAGGAACTTATAATAAATATTGAAATTCATTTATTAAAAATTTCTAACTGCTAATTGCATTGTTGATATTTTACATTATTAACATAGTATTTAGAAAAATACTTTATTTGCATGATTCTGTTTGAAGTGCTTTTATCTTAAAAAGTACATTAATTTTAGAAACAAATATATTTTTAATATGTTTGTATGTTTTATACTTTAATTCCAGGTCTCTAGTAACAAAAAATTTATTGAACATGCTTATTTTTACAATAAACTACTTAATACTGATACATATCTGTTATTTGAAGAAAAAGGTGAAAAAGAAGTACATGATTATTTGACAAGATCACAAACTATAGGACTTCTAGGGTACTTACAACGAACGAAATCAGTAACTATTGCAGTTTGCGAAAAAGACAGTGAAGTATGACTAAATTATAAATAAAAATTAATTCATTTAGTATACTTAAATTATAAAACTTCTTTATAATAATTTTTAATTAACTATCATTTATTTGCTTATGGAATCTTAAAAAACAATATTTATTCATAAATTTCTTTCATAAATGATGGACATAGCAATGTATAGAAAATATGTGCATATATTTTTATGATTTTGTATGAAATGTTAATATGTAATATTAAGTAAGTATTTAATTTTTCAGCTGATACAAATTGAGTTTTCTCTGCTAAAAAGTCTTGAAAAAGGAAATTATAATTTGGTTTTTCATATGTGGAGAAGTGTTACTATAAAAGTTGCTTCGGTTATTTTAAAAAAAGAACCTCGATATAGAGTGAGAATAATTTTTTGTTTATAATAGTTTTTAAATATAATTTACTTTAAAATAAACATTAATTCTTAATATTAAATAGAAAAACTTCATAAATCTATCTTGTAAAATTTAATATCCTTTAAGAATTTAACATATCCTATAAGAAATAAATCTCATTTTTTTCAGATTTTTAAATATGTTTGTATTATTTACACTTTTCTATGTAACAAAAATTCTTTCAATGACATACATTGTGATTTAAAATTTTTTATACTCAATAAACTCTGATTAAAGATTTTTAAAGGCGCTGTTCTCATCAATAAGAAATAAGAATGAAAATATTTCAAACATTTTGCAAACCCTGAAGAATGTCTATCAAATGCTCATAAGTTTATTTTACTAACATATTTTAAAAATTTCTTAAGGTAGCTTTTTCCACAGTTAATAGTTTGTGTTGTTCTAATAGCAAAAAGTGCTGAGCACTATCAATCTTAAAAGTTTTAATGAAATTAAAAATATTGATTATTAAAATATGGCCTTGAGTTCATATTTAATTGAAGTAAATGTTCTTGTTATGTTCATTAAAAACTAGTTTAACAATCCATCATTTAATTCCAGAACAGATTTTTTCATAAACATATCTACTTCCTTTGGTAAATTAAAATTTTTATCTTAATTTTTCCCACATATGAACATGTGTCATTAATTATCTACATTATCTATGTTCATAACGTGATTCATGAATAACACTGGTGCTCATAAATTTTTTATTGTATCAAACAGTGAATAAAAATATTCTTGCTTTCAGTTTCCCTGCTAATAAATTTACTAAGCAATTTTACAAAAGCTAGTGCTCCATCTGTTAACCCTAAAAATTTTCAAAATATAAACTACTGAAAAGCATCCTTTATTTGTGTCTTTTAAATTTAACATTTCTTTGGAGCTTCTGTTGAAGTTTTCAAATTTATTCAACTAAGTTCAAAATCAGTTGAATAAATATTTAAAAATATACATATTCTGAATATTTTACTTTTATTTAATTATTTGTATAATATATGCACATAAATTTAGTAAATAAGCATAAAATCTCTATTCAGACTAACTTCCTTTGATGAAATATTGGAATCTATCATTGTTGAGTGCTGTTGCTGCTTCTGGTTATTATGTGGAGGTACATGAAAAGAAATATGACATAAGAGGTGTATAAAGTGAAAACCGTTTTTACGTCATTATGGATGAAACAAAATTAAAACATCTATATTTTGATATATTTTGGAGCCATCAATCTAATGTGAAATTGGTCAAATGTGGAACGCCATTCTTGTTCTTTACTGAGATGTTAATGACTTTAATATATGTATTTTTTCATGCTAGTTTTCATAATTGTGAAGGGACCTAGTTAATTGTTTGTTAAAATTCTTAATTGAAGTAATCTTTCAAGCTATTTTTTATTGCCTTGATAAATACCAACTAGAATTGTTGTTAATCTAATTTTAAAATTTTTAATAAGGTAAAATTATATGAGAATTCTTACAAACAACCATGTATTTTGAAAATTAAGCCACATTTATTTTATTTCCTACATTACACACACCAAGTGCAGAAACCACAGAAAATTTTATTTGGCAGTTAACACGTTATACAAAGATCCAATGACTGAATTTACTATTTATTGTAGAGTGGGTGATGATAAAATCAGTAATTAGAATAGCCATCATTATTGGCTAGAACCGCTACTAGAATGTCTCAGCATAAAATCAAAGAGACTTTTGTATTTATTTCTGGAGTGTAACTGTCCATGTAGCTTCCACATATTACCAAATTTGATCTGGTGTAGCAATTGGTGGGGTATCACAGTTGTGCAATCATTGATCACAGGTTTTTGAATATAGATTGGGGGAGAAGCAATTAAACCTTATGGATAAAAAAACTCTTGCACATTGTGTGCCATGTATGAACATGCATTATCCTGTAGGATTATGACTGATGATACATAGATCTTCAGGCTCAAACATCTCAAAAATATGGGGGGGTTTTTTTTTTTTTTTTTTTTTTTTTTGTATAGTGGGATTGAATATTAGAGGAATGTGGGAATGAAAACCAATACCACCCCAAACCATGTTACAAGGTGCATTACAAGTGGTAATAATTGATGCAACAGTTCATCAATCTCTCACTCTAACATATCCTGATGTGAATCCAATCATCGTGGTTGTGCAAACAAAAGCAAAATTCGTCACTAGAGACAATGTATTTCCATTCCATTGTTCATGTCCGTCATTCATGGCATCATTGGCAGCCTAAATGCATCTGGTTTGGGATCAAGGATAAATGATAAAATTAATGCCTTTCAGATATTGCACTCAACAAATTATGTCAAATAGTACGAGTGGATGCAGGCTGAATCTGTTTTGCTATTGTACATGATGTGATTGAGCGATCCATTGCTATCATGCATACAGTATATTATATTCAGTGATGTAATAAAGTTGGTGTGATTAGAACCGTCAGTTCACTACTTACATCCAACAATTATAGATCCATATCATAACTTTATTTCCTTCAACATGATCACAGATTTCTTGGAAAGTTAATCCACAATTTCTATAAGCTAGTATTCTTCCTTAGTCAAACTCAAAAACTTGCTCAAAGAACACTGAATGTCTTCTATAAGATTATATATTAAATAAGATCATACGAAGAAAAAAAAACGCTCAAAAATACAATCTGGCAACCAAATTGTGACTTTTGTACATGCTACAATGCTAATGATATGCATATCACATTACAGCAAATGTATGATGTAAATTTCACATAATTTCTATACCTAATTCCAAGATTCTGCAGTTTAAGTAGCCAGCAGTTAACATTTCTTACTTTATGGATGAAAATTATCAGTTTTAACTCATTTGTATTGTGTAATATTTTTCAAAAACAAAGCATTTCTTGCGTTACAATTTAATTCCTCTCACTTTTTTAGATTTTAAATAATTATATTTTACTATTTTTTCTACCAAATTTAAAGTTATGTGTAACTTCAATCTTTCAGAATTTTTAATACAATTTATAATTTTATGAAAACTATAAGAACAGGTGATTGCCTATCTTAAATATTGCATATTCTTTAGATTTGGTAATATGAAAATAAATTATACTTTGAAATCAACTAGTTACATTTTTATAAGTAAAAATATTCAATTCTTTAATCTGATATGGGTCATCTAAAGTTACACAATATGCCTTTTCTCATCATTTGTAGATATACTATGGCACATTTTTACTAAAGAAAATTATTTTAGAAATTTATAAATTATGTCAATTAAATGATAAAATTAAACTACAATTTATATAATCATTCATAAATATTTTAAATAAAAAAAGTATAAATATCAAAATGGAATAATAGATGGCTTTCTTTTACAAAAATTATGTTTTCTCCAATCAGTACAATTTCATTTCACTCAAATTTACAAAATTTGATATCTTGAAATTTTTTATTTCTAAACTTTAAAGTAAAATTAATAAACAATAATTTCTTATAAAGTTTAATGAGAATAAATTGAAAATTGACTAACATATTTGTTTCATAAATATAGGATTACAATGCAGTAGCTTTAGAAGGACGTTTGCAAAAATCTATTTTACCAGATATGAAAGAAATTTCACATTTTACTGTTCCTCGTGTAATAGATGATATGGTTCTTGTGCAAGGAAGAATAAAGGATTCTACCACTGATATGAAGTTCGATGCTCCTGTATACATTCAAAATACTTTTAGAAATCTTATAATGCTCGTAAGTTTTATTCATATTATTTCATATTTAAAATTAGTTATGATTTTACACACAGGGTGATTAGTAATACCTATATTTTGCATTGGTTAGTCAAAAGAATTTACTTTTGATAAAAATTTATAAATAATTACATTGTTATCTAAGAATCATGTTAGTAAAATTTTTCTTTCATGCTTACTTGTAAAATTTCACAAATTTAATTCTCTGATAAATAAAAGGATATGCATTATAATCATTCAAAAATTTCATCAGTGTTTTTAAAAAAATTTAACTCAAATTTGAAATTCATTTAAATTTATTTAACTTATTTGGTTCACATAGCATATTCCTTCTTTTGTTCTCATTTCAATTAATGTAAATACTGTTCAGTCAACATTCTGAGCCTAAAACAATGAGTGTACTTGTAATGGTTTGAAAAATCTGTTTTAATTATTTATACTAATTGTGTAAAAAATTACCAAAGAGCAACAAGCTGACATTCCATCAAATTTATTTTAAAAAATTTTAATAATATGTATTGTACTTTTAAGTACCATAATATAAGTTCGTTTGCTATTTTATTAAAAATTAATAAATTTTTATGTTATAAAAATGTTAAATTTATTCCTGATAATTTAACTAATGAAGCATGCTTTTTTAATAAATTTAAAGTAAATGCTTAATGTGTATAGTGGTAGCAATTTTCAAAGTAAAATGCCACTGGCTTAACCATGTCACTGAGACATGGGAGCTGGATGTTGCATATACATGCATACATAGTGGTGTAGGCAAACCCCAGACTGTACCTTTAGGTTTACAGGTTTGGAATAATCGCCCATCACCAAGTGCCTCTTAATTTTGAACCACAGTCATGTGACGAGGTTGAACATGAGCCTCTCAACATCCACGCCACAGGGTAGCTCTTTGGATGTTACATATTAATGTGGTTACCCTCCCAATCACTGTCCATGGCAAATGATGCTTCACTTTGTTGATCTTAACAAGAAGCGGCATGAAGCTACTGAGCCACTGGAGTTCATATGTTGCATATAGAAGGTAGGTGAGATATTCTGCGTTGTATATGCACATCTATTCAGATTTCTGATACTTGATTTTTTCTGACTTCCTTGCAATGCATAAATGTGAGCTCCCATCTTGAGAATTATTTTCTGAAATCAAATACACAATGGAATCCATATATAAGCATTACAATAGTTCCAGCTGTTAGGTGTTCACTGTGTAGTATCAAAAACAATTATCTTTCAGGTTTGGTGTTCTTGAAGATAAATAAATATATAATAGCATAAACCAATAAATGTCTTGTCATTTAATGAAGCGGAAATATGTATGCAAATTAATTTACCATATAGTTTAAGAACCTGTTGCTTAAGAGCAGAAATAGAAGCTGATCATCTGCATACTTTCAATTGTAATGAAGAAATATGGAAGTGTTGTGTGTGAAATGGAAATGGGGGTGTTGTTGGGAGAGTAAGGTCAATGTTTATGCCTAACAGTCAGAGCTCTTTGTGTCTAAAATCTTTGAGTTTTGCTGCAAGAGAATTGCACAACTACCAGTGTATCTAAAGTTGTGCAATTTGCACCACTTGAGACACATTGGTTGAATATGCTTAATCCTGAAGGTTATATTAAGGGTAAATAATAGGTTATATTTCTGTAAATCTTTTTTTTTTTTTTTTTTTTTTTTTTTTTTGCTGTTAAAAAATGGCGAAAACTGTAGATTGCCTTATAAGATTTTATTATTGCTTTCCCATACAGCCATTTTTATAATAAAATATTTTTGATAAATTTATAATAAACACAATACTTAAAATATCTAAAAATATGCAACATTTATAAAATTTTATTTTCATAAAATAATATATTTGAATAAAGAACTTCAAAAAGTCAAATATTAGAAATAATCATTAATTAGGTAAATTATTTACTTATATATTAGTATAGTTAATTAAATAAACTATTTACTAATATATAAGGATAAAATTAAAGCTAGTTTTTTCTGCTTGTATTTTTATATGGTAACAAATAAATTAAAATCTAAATATGAAAACTGAGTTTTTTATACCTGAATCCTATTTACATTATATATATGAAATTCTCTATTATTTTTTAAAAGGATGATATGAGGAAAAGGCCTCAAATAATAATTGTACTATTACTTGATGACAAGTATGAGTTTCCTGAGTGCAAACATTGGATTCCTGTTAAAGATATTAATTCTTCAGGAATATGCAGTTTGCATGCACTGAAAACTTCCATTGCAAAGGTAAACTTGTTTTCCTTATTTAACATTTTTCTTGAATGTATATGACTTTTCATATTCTAACTAAGCATTTGTAATTCTATAATATTATATGTGTGTATTGATAATAAATACCTTCTGAATCTTACGGTACACATACATTTCTTATCAAAAATAACAAAGTACTTAAAAAGAAAGGATGGAATAAAATAGACACATGTGATTTTCATATATGAATAACTATAACAATAAAAATGAACATCTTATAGTATCTTTTCAACTCTCTTTAGTTCATTAATCAATAAACCATATTTTTCATTGTTCTGTGATTGATCTATCCATTTTTATTGTTACTAAAATAGTATTTCCTGCAGTACTGTAATAATGATAATATTTTTGTCAAGACTGAAGCCAGACAGTAGTATTTAAAATGTGATGAACATTTTAAATTCAACATTTTGAAATGTTCAATACCCACCTTACACATCCTTATACAAAGTACATTTTATATGTAGGGATGAGGATTCAATCGGGAGAAAAAAGTGATTATAGAACGATTCGACTCATTAATGTTAAACTAAAAATGAAATTTCAGTATATTTTAGAAAAAATATGGCAGATATACTTGGACAAAATCTTTTCGATTAGAAACTCATTCAAAATTTATCAGAATTACTTATCTTTTCCCATTTATCACAGCAAGGCAAAAATAATGTTTTACTGTCTACAATAAATGTAAAGTATATATGAATTCTAATCACTTAACTATTTTTGAAAATAAACGAAATTGTCATGCTAAAATATGCTTCATATTTTCATATGTAATAGTAAGAATTAAGATTGGATTTCCAATAAATAAATTTTGCTTAAAAAATTTAGCAGAAAACAATACTCCTTCCAAATAGATGCTATGAATCTACATAAAAAGTTTTCATAACACTTAAAATGTTGGTGCATGTCAAATTGTTGAAAACATAAGAGCGCTCTTTAAAATATTGAACAAAAGAAAAATAACTTAACGAAATCAGAAAGTATCAAGTGAAATCCATTAAAGCTTGTATCATTTTTATGTCAAATGATATTTTAGAATATATTTTACAAATTTGTATAATGTATTCAATGCCAATACCCTTGATAATATATAGATGTTAGGTTTTCTCATGTCCTAGTTTATCAGAAGATAGTGAATTATTGTTGTTTTTAGGACCTATCATTTTAAGATTTATCTTAAATATATTATTATTATAATGTTAAAAGTTATATGCTAAATAATATAAATGCATTATTTTAGCATTGAGTGAAAATAGTTTCTGAATTTCTTATTAAATGTTTTAATTTTATAATTCATATATTTACATATTAACATTAATCAAATAATTAGGCATCAATAAAAAGAATTAAAAAAATTTTAAACATCTCATAACAAATTTAGAAAATTTTAATTGATTATAAGTTAGCTTCCTATAGATAGATAGATTGATAATAAGTATAAAAATATGAATTTTTAAAATTTGTATAAATATTGATTGAAAAATAGTAATTCAACTACACTTGTGACCATTAAAACTCCATCTTAAGGCACCTTTTTATGTTAAGTCAAGCGTATAGATCGCATTAATAAATTACTCTGACAAAACTGTGTATTCATTATAAATATTTTTGGATAATAGTGTCTACATGAACAATTCAGTGTCAGTTGCAGCATAGATGAATTTCTGCAAGGTGTATTACTTCAACTATCTTTTGACTCTAAATCCTGTTTGTAATGATCTATGATAAAAGGAAATGGTTATATAAATAGCATCGCATCAGTTTTTTGACAAAATATGTTGCTGCAAGAACAAAGATAAAGAGTCGTAACTAAAGTATTATTTTATGTATTATAATTTTAATCCTTTAGTATAATGTTCCACAGTGACATTGGAATCGCCTCTTGCAACCCTTGTTCTAACATTTATCTAGGATGATTAATTTGTAGAAATACTAACCCAGAATCCATTGACAAAATCAACTATAGTTACATACAGAAGGAAAGAAAGGGTAACTATATATATTTTAAAATGTCACATCCAAAGCAAGCTTATTTTATTCAGTGCGACATGTGGTAAGTTTTATCAGGCTTGGATTATAGATTTTATCTATTTCATCTCACTTCGGATAAAATAATTTTCAAACAACTAATACTTATATTGGAACTTTGATATTTTTGCCTGGTATTTTTGATTACTTATTTTATATTAACAGAATACTGAAAAATATTTTATCAGATTAAATCTTACTTTTACTATGGGTGTGATTTTGAGCCTCATACCATATTACAATAATTTCTAGTAGTTGATTGTTCCATCTTTTACTCAACCTTTGGATATTTTTTAATTTTTTTCACTTTAAAGATTAATGAGAGTGTATATAAAGCTAGAAATCACACAATCATATTCAAAATCACATATTAATATAGTGTGAACTGTATATATATATATATATATATCTTTTTTTTAAAAGAGATCTTGAAAATTAAACAATTATGTAACGTGCAATCCTTAAATTTTCCCACATAATAGAGGGGGAAAATTATAACAAATATAATTTGTGAATGGTGTTTTAACCCCTTAACTGTGACATATATTTCAGAAAAATGGACCAAAAATGGAAAATTTTTTTGACTGTTTAATTTTATTCTTTATATTATTATAAGCTAGAAAGTGCTTTTTTATTACAAAAATAAAGTTTTAAATACAATAACTACTATATTTATAATTTTTACACATACACATAAAACATTGATTACAAATACATGTTATTCATATTGAGCAAATTAAACGAAATTTTGAAGCTAAATATAACTAGTATAATATAAAAACATAACAATATGATTTTCAATACATAAATTTTACAAATCTTTTACAGTATGGTATATCCCAAAACAAGGTACTGCTCACAAAGCCTATATATTGAACTTTTTACAATAAACTCTTGCCTCACACATGCCTTATTCTCTTCCCTTGTTCATCGGTTTTACGACAGCATATAAAACACTGCCTGGTTGGAATAGATTTTTTCCCCATTGATGGGATGTGTTCTGGAAAGTGACGACCTGTGAGGCGTAGTAAGCTTACACTAGGATGCACCTGGTAGTTAAACATTTGGTTCAACTATTGATTTTCTGAAGTTCATATTTTTCGCACCTCCTGCTGAAGTATGCAAAATAAAGGAGATTTTTATATAACGCCTGGTATGGGAGATGGAAAAATATTTTCTAGTAATATTTTTTATCTCCTTTTCTAGCAACCAAGAAGTCTGTAAGATGTTGATCAATTTTAACATGACTTCCCATAGTGTTGTTGTCATGGACTACCTTCAGAACCAAAGTTGGAATTGGTAAAAAACTAGGACCACTTGTTATTTATTAGGAAAATAGGGAATTAAATATCCTAAAGTAGAAATGAACTCAGCTTGGACTTCAAAAAATAGAAACGTTAATTTTTCGTCTGCCCAAACTGAGTTCGGACATCGCAAATACTGCACGCAGTAATTGCCCGAACTGAATTCGGGCGACACTGGCAAGGGGTTAAGTATTATGTCACTGGTGTAAAAATTTTATAATTTGATACATATTTCAAAAAGCAAAACAATTTCTTGTTTTTTGATTATCAAATTTCTAACTAGCTAAAGATTTGATTAGATAATTTAGTCTTCTATCCCATGCATCAAATCAAATGAAATAGCTTAAAATATACAAATACTACCAGGTTAGTTTTGATTAAAATATACTAACATATATATATATATATATATATATATATATATATATATATATATATATATATATATATATATATATACAGAAATTTATTTTGTTTGGTATTTTAAGATTTCAAGATATAAAAAATAGACATGTTGAAACTATTAATGCCTATTTTTTAAGTTACATTTTTTTTTTTACAGGTAAAATAGAAACAAATGTCATGAAGAACATACGACTTTATTATGAAGTATCTGCTTTCCATTCTCACACATGCCATTCATTCAACAAATATAAGAACTGTATAAATTTATCCGAAATAAAAATTCTTTTTAAATATTCACATATTTAATTAGAATGTAAATGTGTTTCCAGCTGTATATGTAATTTATTTCATAAAAAATTACTCACAAGCTTAGCTTTTTAAAATTTAAACAAAACTTAAAAATTTGAATAACATTCCAAGAAAATAAAAAATCACATAAAACAAAGACCATTTTTGATATTTTCCACTAATAGTTCAATATTAATAACAGGAAAACGCAATTAAATATATGTTTAATTTTAAAATTCAAAAAATTAAATGAAAATTGGTACTTATGCAGTTTTTCATATTCCCTACTTTAAATACCTATTTATAAATTACTTTTTTGTAAGAAACATTAAGTACAATATACCTTTAATTATAAAAGAAATTATTCTTGGCTATATAAAGGTATAATACACAATATTACACATAACGAATATTATTATAATTATGTATTAATAGTTGAGTTTGGCAATTATTATTACCAATGAAATTCTTCCAAATTAAATTTTATAAAATTCATAGTCATTTCAAAATAAAATTATAAACTTTATTCCTATATGTATATAAGATATAAAATTCAAAAATGGATAACATAATAAAATTAATTTTACTAATTGATCAGCATGGGTTCTTTGAACTTTAATCTAGTTGAAAGAAGTTTTGGAGTATAACTGTGAAACTCAATATTATATATATATATATATATATATATATATATATATATATATATATATATATATATATATATATATATACACACAGAAACTCTTCTTACATTAACTAACATAAAAGGTAACTTTAAAGTCTTGTGGAATAGTATTATTTCTGTCATTGCCTAGTTTTTTGTAAACTTTAATGTTTAACTACTTTTTATGTTAAAAATATGTTATTGTGATAATAGATATGAATTAAACTAAATTTTTATCAAGCTTAAAAACACTTTTGGAAAATTAGTGACATTAGTCTTTAACACTAACATTACATTTAATTCACTATAATTTCTTCGAAGATCATAATATATTAAATTTGACAATTTATAAAACTCCTACATTTAAGGTATGATAAAAACTGCAAGAATGAATACAACTATATATTTTGATGAAATGTTCATATAACTTTTTATAGAAGTTGTTACTTTTAAAAATATGTCTAACTTTATTTTTTTTAAAAAAGAGAGAGAGCAGAATTTTATTTAAGGAGACCAATAATTTTACTCAAAAAGAGAATTTTTTTTATTGCTAGTTAATTCTAAAAATATCTTATTTGCCAAATAATTAGGAAAATACTCAAGTTCTTGTGTATGATATACATCACATTATTAATGGATAACAGAAACAAAAAATAATAAATTTCAATACACCCAAAAAATATTTATTTAAAATCCAATAACACAAAATATCAGAAACTCAATAATGTTTCAATGCTTTTTCATTTTCCCGTTTTTGAGTCTCATATAATTTTGATACTCCTTCCAATCTTCTCTGCAAACCAACTGTTAACAAAAAATGCATTAATATTTTATATATTTCTTTAATACTTATAAAAATAAGCAGTTAAAATTTATTTCAACTAATTGTTATGATAGACTAGTGATATTGTAGAGCGAAGTACAAAAAATAAATTTTTGCGTAAGGCATAAAAAAAGAATGAAAATATTGACCAAAGTTGGTGCATATAACTAATATATATATATATAAATATATTACCAACAATAACATACAAAACTGACATAGTACTTTTGTGTTTGAAATGTTGACATTAATTAGGTGATATTAATATCAACATCAAAAAATATGGATTCCATGAAATATTCTAAATACATTTATCAATAAATTTTTTATCTTTTTACTTAAATTGGCATAATATTCCTCCAACAACTTAATTTTTGTTTTAGAGCTAAAGTACAAAATTTGATAATAGGATGTGCTAAAGCATTTATGATTCTATAAATAAAAAATTGTGAGATAGATGATTAAGAAAAAAATATGATTTATGCAAATAAATGATTTAAATGAGCAGGAAAAAATCTTGAAAGATAAAGGATATTCATTATCCAATCACTTATTTCAAAAAATTAAAACAATCATTTGCTTAACTTTATAAATGAACATTATCTCAGATGACTGCCAAAATAAACTAAATAAAGGATTTTATTATTTTTCCCAAATTGGTATGCTAAGGTAAATTAAAATATTTATAAGAAAAGCAATAAAAATTTTCATTTCTTTTAGTAATTGAATTGCGGACAAATTTTTGTTTCTGTGCTTATAAATGCTGAAATTGTTCACACAATACCACTTAAAAAAAGAATCATGTTCATACACAATAACGATTATATTTTATAGAGATCGTCCTAAAATAATATAAAAGTATTAAAAAAATATAGGTTTTAAAACAACTAACTTGTATTTTGGTCAACCCATTGCAAAGCATCCATATGAGCATTCAGGATTTTAGCAATCTGCTGCACCTGCAAGTTAAAAAAACATTTAAAGATCAAATATGAAGATTGGTAAAAGAAAATATAAGTTTAGTAATAGCAATTATATATATATATATATTAAATAATGGTATTGAGCTCACTGATGCCTCAAGCATTTTCTATGCTTCTTTGGAAGTTGGAAAATGCATCACAAAACATCAGATACTGTTAATGGAAATAACCTTCTTTTACAGCTCGAATATGAGCAACATGTGATTAGAAGAAGCAAATTTAATCATTTGCATATCTATCTCACCAGTTTTGCTCATGAAACTTGCATGAATCTTCATGCCTACTTTCTTGGTGTTGCAATTTCATTTTTGAGGAGTTATTTTAAATGTATTTACATTTAATCTTTTTACAAAATAAAATAATTTATATTGAAGTGTTAAATATATTTAATTGATAGGAACTTAATTTCTATTAAATACATTAAAATTTTTTAGCCATTCATAAACTTTGTTATTTCTACCAAAGGTATAGTGTTTAATAGCAGATCAAACAGCAGAATTTATCAATTTAAAAATCCTTAAAATTCAACACAATTCAAGTATAAATTATAATTGTCTTGAAGAAAATTTATTTAATTTAAGAAAATGTTAGCTATGCTTTTTTTTAAAGGTTTAATTGAGAAAAAAGTTTCTTGTGTGATTAGGTCTCGTATGTACACTGCATCAAATATTTGGAATAACAGATTTGAGGGGGAGGGGACAAGATTTATCTTTCAGTTGAATACTTACAAGAATTGTATTACTAACTTTGTAAAAATTAGCTAAATTTAATCATTCAACATGTGGTAAAACATTCTAGGTATTAAAAATGAATTATTCAATATTTTTAAATCAAAAGGAATTTAAAAAACCAAATCAATGGAAAAAGACTTAATAAGGTAGGTAAATAACAATTCATTGATGCGAATGAATGCTCCTGATAATATATAAAAACCTTATTACTACTACAAGTGGACATCAACTGTCATTGTAATAGTTGGATTAGAATAAGTAAACAACTTTGTCAGTGTGTTTGTCATCATCTGAAAGTAATAAATACTTATTACACTGATTCATGAAATCACTTTAAAATACTTGAACCCATATTCTTACTTTTTTTGTCCATATTTTCTTGATACACTTAAATGATGTGAAAATGATTGATATTTTTTAGAACATCTTTGGCATTTAAAAAATGAATGACAGAATATTTATTGATATGTAATCAGCAGGATTTTCCATTGACTTACAAATTAATGATCAAACTCTCCCATGATATTTGTAATTTGTTAACTAATACAGCAACTTAGTGTGATTGAAATAAATAGAATTGCATTTCAAAGTGGGATTTTCTTTTAAAAGATTATACCTTATGTATGGTAAAATAATTTTATAATGCTCAGCTTTTCCCAAAACCACAAATTTACACATATAATAAATATTTAATTTTTATATATTCAGTTTAACAGCATTTATTTAAATTTACTTAACAGTAGTTAACAAAACAATTAAAATTAATGGAAATAAAACTTACAGGATCATTATCGTCTTGAGCTCTATTTGCTGTATTCACATGCTCAATTATTTCACGAATATCTTCAGACATCCTTTTCAACTGAGCATCAATGCTCTCAGCAAGATGATATCTACAATTATTAATTAAAATTATTAATAGTAATTTAAAAATTTACTTAAAATATTAATTTATGGCTTATATTATCCATGAATAATTTCAACTTTAGTTTAAACAAAATAAAATAAAGACTTCATAAACATTTGCGGTTCCAGTGATTTAATTACTTTAAGTCATTTTTCATCATAGCTAAAATTAAACTAAATAAGCCAAGCAAAATTAAATATGTCACAATTAGATGATCACCCTAGATGAAACACCAGAATTTAGTTCCATAGCATACTTCATACTCAGTTTACCGACTTACTATAGGGATGAAAGGCAAGGACAAGGAGATAAAGAAGGCTCTTGATCAGTACATAGTTTAACAGATATTGCCTTCCTTTGTATAAGTCCAGCAAAGCCAAGACAGACAGCACTTTACAAAATTTGCTCATTCACCGCAGAACAGAGGACTTAATTAAAAACTGAAGAAAAAGTAACAAGATAATTTACAAAATAATGCACAGACAGTGGTGCTATTTACAAATGAAGTAAGGAAAAATAAGTGAAATACTTGACAAAATAGATGTACAAATAGTGAGGTATGTCACAAAAATGTCAACCTTGTCCAGCACGAAGATCAAACCTTAGACATGTGCAAGCACTACTACTAAGCCACCAGGCTCTTCCTTCATCATGACCGATTATAATTTAAAAATTAACATTGGATGAATTGATGTTTTACAATCACTTTTTGCACAGTTATTCTTCGTTGAAGTGATTCAATTTAAAGGCAGTGTATACAGTCATGTAACTAACTGTACCATTAGTATAAAATTCCATTTTTTGGAGCATTTAAGAATATAAGATAGTAATATATTGGTTAAATATTGATATGTATAATAAAAACATTATGACTATTCAAATTAGTATTTAGACTATGTGCCAATAATTACAAGTGCAGAATTTTACAATAAATATACTCATTCAAAATTTTGGAAAGAATTTAAGCATAAATGTTTAGCCTAAAAATTAATGAATATGGTGTAAGTCAAAAGTTTTACCCATTTTTGGATGCACACATTTACAATGGAATTGACGGTACACATAAGGTCACCTTTCTGATCTGCCAGCATAGACTTCAAAAGCTGAATTTGATTTCAATGTATTATTGAGTGTGTGGTGGGATGTGCAGGAATAATTTGCTGGGAGGTTTTGCCACTCAACTATCAGGGTTGCCTTTTACTTTCTAAAGTTAGACAAGCTGCATTCAAAGCTGATAGTAAAGCGGCCAGGTCTCATCAATCATTGCAGTGTTATTCTTCATGATCACACCAGGCCATATGCTTTTATCATAACTCACCAAAAGTTGAGAGTTTTATCCCACCCTGCCTATTCTTCAGACTTGGCACCAACTGTCTATCACCTATTTCATGAGTTGAACAATTCTTTCAGTCAAAAAAATCTTATCTTGATGTAGTAAAAACTGTCATCTTTTTTGGGACTTTTTAACTCAAACCCTCTTGAATTTTACGCTGATGGATTCATTTCCGATAAGAAAGATCACAATGAGGATTATCAATAATAAAAAGAATTAGAACTTTTATACTAACTAAATTTTTGCTGTCCCCCAAACTGTAAATATCTATTTTCCTAATCTGATGGGGAAAAATATTTTTAACAATTAAATATGTTTCAATTAGATAAAATTCTGATAATTAATAAATACATCAATACATTAATTAATAAATACATCTTAGTCAAATTACTGATATTACTAACAAAGACTTTTTTAAACTAGTTTGATGTTTTTTTACATATCTTTGTTAATTTCACCTTGTATTATAAATGTTAGTTTTAAGTTTCTTTTAAAGTGTGATTCATTTTTAATAAGATAAAAATCAAATATTTTAATAATGAAATCCGAATGGCTGAGTGGTTAGCGTTCCTTCCTGAGCTGTTGGTCCTGGGTTCGAATCCCGGTTCCGGCATGGATGTTTCTTTACTTCTCTGTCCTCTCATCTGTGATGTTGTATGAATGTGGCCTGCCCTATAAACGGGTTTGTGCTGGTATGGCGCGGGTAACGATACTCGCCTCCATGACTTGGTTCACAGGTGCCCGCTGGGTAACAAAAAATGAGTCTCTGGCCTTGTTGTTGTGGCATAGGGTTCAACCCTCTTGTGTCCGCCATTAGAAAAAAAATATGAGATCCAAAATATGACTAATATCAACTATCAGACTCAAAAATTATCACAAATTAAATTGCCAGTCATAAAAAATTTATGTTTAGCTTGCAAGAAAAGGAATTTCAAAATCAAGATATTCTGCATACTTTAAACATAATAAATAATTATTAGTATGTCAAAAAATAAATACTAAAATAAAACAAGATTTTATTCTTACGTGTGCTCTCTTTCCAAATCAGCATGCTGTTGAACATTAATATTTTGAGCAGACTCAATACTTTTTTCAAGTGGCAACAAAAGTTCTTCCAATTCAGATTGCTGAGCATGTATGAAATCCAATTCCAAATCCAAGCGTTGTTGATCATGTTTAACTCTTTCAACAGCATCATTGAGAATAGTTATCTGTTGAAATATGACCAGTGATTATATTAAGATGTAACCAGTTTTAAGAAATTCAAATTAAGAATTTGAATTTAGTCCTCTCTGATGTCAATTATTTTTTCACATAATTTTTAACAATGTTAAAAAACTTATACTTAAGCAATATGATTAGTTTCCCAACTATTTTTGAGAATTTCTGGAAAGTATTCAACGTTACTTTTATAATAATTTGAAATACACTAAATACATTAAGTTTGTTGCATTAAATTGTGTTAAATACATATTACTAGTAATGTATTTAACATGTAAATAACACAATTAATATGGTATATGAATGCTGAATAAAATTTTAAATTTACTTTTTATTTTATTTCAAATATTTTTTAATAATACTTTAAAATAATTAGAATTCTAAAGTAGATAAACTACTGTTAATATATAAAATTTTTCTAAAACTATGAAATACCACAAAAATTCAGAAAAGGTATATTGAAGTTAAAGTGCACAAAAACATAGCATTTTATTGTAAATTATTTTACATAATTCTTAAATAATTTTGCTAGTTGAAAATACATTTATTTCCATTAAATTTTTAATTTCTTTGTCTCATTTCATTAATATTAAATTTTGCCATTCTATAAAATAAATACACATAAAACTGAAATCAGCATAAATGCTTGGGAATGTTAAGTTTAAACAATCATAAACGTAAAATATTGATCCTGAGGTTGGATTTTGGAGCACAAAGTCCAAATAAGTATGTAAAAATTTCAAAAAAAACATAGATTACAAAATAAATTAACATAAATTTTATTATTCATCTTATGATGGTTCTTTGTATTCCAAATCCTTCACCTGTATAAAAAAATGTTCCTTCATTTCCAAAAATTCTCATTATTTTATTAAGAATTCTAAAGTATAGCACGTTAGAAATTCTAAAATACTTACAAGGTGCCACAAAAAATATTTTTTTTGAACCATCATAGAAACCATATTTCTTGTGCTAAAGGTTCAATTTCTGAGAGAAAGTAATGCAATATGTAAAATAAATAAAGTCAGTGAAAAGCATCTAACAATGCTTGATGGTTCTATATGCTGATTCGTATATTATATAATTTTAATTCTAACAAGATGGTGCACCAATACACAAGCATACCTGGATCAAAATTTGACAGGCCAGTGGAGAGGGCATAGGATTCCACTTGAGTTTTTTCCGTACTCCACAGACTTTATACCACTAGATTTTTTCACATAGGGCACAATAAATGATGAGATGCATAAATGAAAACCACATAACTAAAACATACTTTGGATTGAAATTCAAGTAATATGCGGAGAAATTTCATTGGACATTTTTATATGATGTACAGAATCAGAGTTGACTAGAGCTCAGAAATGTATTGATGCTGAAGGCTGCCATAGTAGCCTGAAGTAGTCACGTTTGCATAAGAAAGTACATAAATATTTCAAGTTGGACTTTCTCTTTCATTTCCAGCAATTAAACATTGAAGAATGGAGCATAAGTTTTCTATGATGGTTCAAAGTGTATGTATATTTTTTTATACAACCTGTATTTTCTTAATTCATAAACAATATTAGAAATTAAGGACTTTTATAATTTCCTTATATTTAAATATTGTAAAAGATATATAGTAAAATAATAATATAACTTTTTATAAATTTTCTAAATTTAAAACTGAAAATTTTTAAGAGATTATAATTTATGTTTCAAAAAATAGATAAAAACAAACCTAAAATTTGAAAAAAAATATGTATTTTACCTTTTCACCATTAGTAATTAGAAGTTGATCCCAAGCATTAACTTGAGTTGCTTGATTAAGAAAAACTTTTTCTTGCTCTTTAAGCTCTATTTTCCATTTGTTTATTGTATCCTCTAATTGTCGGAAGTTCATTGTAGCTACAGAAGCAGTGCTTGGTGTACTGAAATTTAAATGATGTAAAAAACTTAACTGAAACAGAAGATTTAAAATTTTATTGTTATAGCTCATTAAAATTCCATAATTTAATTTTAGCATATACTCATTGTTTGATTATAATATCAAATGACTTAATCTTTAACAAATAGCCATAAAATGTTCTTTCAATTGTATATATCATATAATTTGTAGATTTTCAAGAAACAAAATCCAAGACACATTAAAAATCTCCAGGTGCCAAATACTCATATATATGATGAATGAACTTTTATATTCTACTTACTATTTATAGCTAAATACATCTGTAATCATCGATATATATTTTTCAATTATAACATTTAATGTCGATGGAAATATTATATATAAATATATACATGTAATAGTGAAAGATCAAAATCTAATGAATGTTAACATTCACATAGTTGCTTTGTGTGTATCTGAAATATTTGCTAAAAACCTTATTTCTGACTTCCACTGGCAAATGTCAACATTCACCATGTACTAATGGTGAATGTTGAATACACATATGTCAGAGATTTATATTTTCCTCCCAGTATTTCAGTCGCGATAAACTGCCAAAAGGGTGACATAAATTTTTTACCTCTTAAAACAAACAGTACATTCTAAATGAGAAAAGAAGATAACAATAAAAGCTTACTTAATTGTGTGATTCGAATCTTATTTATTACAACTTAAACAATTATAACACTTTGAATTGCAAAAGTGTCACTTGCTTTTAAAATTGCCTCTATTTGTGAAACACTTCCTTCAACTACCACAGAGTATACAACCTTGGCTTCCATTTCTCAAATTAGTAGCAGCTACTTTTCTTAGTGACATTTCTTGAGAAAAAATCCCATCTATGGAAAATAACTTTTCTGTATAAATTACAAACTGATTACATGTTTAAAACTGCTTAAAGATACCATTTTTATTTACCAATTTATAGAAGTCAAAGTCTTCTATTCCAATAGCAGCTGGTGACACTTCTGTAATATGTATATCCACAGTCAACTTCAGTGACTTGTATTTATACAGTATCACCAATCTGAGCAGGAGGAAATTGTTTTAGTAAGGTTCATAATACTTTTGTTGCTTACAGTAGAAAATTCTCTTTCGTGGTTGCTCTATTTAAAAAAATTAACTCATGTTTTTCAATCAGAACTTGATGTAAAGTCAAGATAGATAGCATATCATCTTCAATATTTTTTTTTTTGGAATATGGTTTTAATATGACCTCCACTCAAATTTTTTCAGAAGTATAAAAAGTTTCTTTAAACTGTTCTTCGGTTTCAAAAGTATTGGCAATTTCTTTGAATTGTTCTTCAATTTCAATATTTGCAATTTATTTGGTAAACACAAAAAAAGATGCTATGCCTCTTTTTGCTTTAATACCAAATATGGTTTCATAAGGTCTTTGGCATATTCCTTCATGGTATGTAGTGTTCTTGCAAATTAAACAAAGGGTAAACTATTTGACCATTTATTTGTATCATTCAGCCATGCAGTTTATTCTGTACATCCTGACTGGTCCTTTCACAATTGAGCCTCATGTTCAACTGTGATGAGGCTTTTCATGAACTATCTTAACATTTTTCCAAATATCATATACTTTGGATTTGATTTGATTGCCAAATTATCTTCCACTTTTTTTTTTTTTGGCAATACAGCTGAAGCAACAAATGTTAAAATATGGGAAGAACACGATATGCTACTTCTTTAGCTCTTTCAGTTTTCAAAGATCGTAGCTAAACAAGCTTAGTTGAATGATCTTGATACACTATTATGAACATATATTTACCACTTGTGAAGACTGCAGATCAACTTGACATCTTTATTTTAACTTAGAATTGACCACTGGTTTCACAATAACATCTTTCTTAGGTGCACTGTGTTTCATTTGACACTGTTTGCATAAACTTAAATACAACATTATAACTTCATACGTAATATTTTTTTATTTAACTTGCAAATCTTTAAGCATATAAGTGGCCTATTCTGGTATGAGTTTCATGTTGTACACAGAACATTTCCCCATTGGTTTTATAAAACTGTTTGTTTCTCCTAATCTAATGGTAAAATTAACTTCTCTTCATTAATTTTTAAAATGTTTTAACAGTCTATAATCAAAGCATTTAGTTTTTGCAGAAACCACTTCAGAAAGTATTTAAGGAGATTTTTCTTGACAAAAATAGTAACATTAGTCTTTTTGTTTACATGCAATTAATACATTTAACTTTTCAAGAAAAACATCATAATTCACTGCAGTATACATTCAGTATAAATTAGGGTATCTGAAAAAAACTTTAGAAAATGTTGCTTGCACAATCAAACCTTGCATAAGACTGACTAAGCTGATTGACTCTCAGCAGAACAAAATATTCCATGGAAGACAGGTTGTCACCTCCTTTTTGTTGACCTCGGACCCTCTCTTTTCAATCTCTACTAGAGCATATTACTGATTGTTGACATACACTGGTGAGAATTTGAATGTACAAAAATGCGAGGAAATATTTGGGCTTTCATTGAGGTATTTGGTGTATGTTGACATTCACCAGTGAATGTTGATATTCTCCAATTTTGGTCTGCCCGGTAACGATATATAAATTGAAAAGCATATTTCATAAATTTAAAATTTATAAAAAACATTAAACACATCTACAGTTATAAAAAATATGTTTTCAAGGGAGGAAGAAAAACAATGATTGCAAGGTGTAATAAATTATTTCAAGGAGTCAACTTAAATTTTTAGGAATTTCCTTGTCTTTGGAAAAAATAATAAAACTTTAAGAGTTTTCTATAATTGTACAAATTCTAAGTAAGGAAAAACATATCTTAAAAATTATTAAAGTTAAGAACATTGATTCCTTAAGTTTTAATTTTATAACTTTTAAGTAATGCAGAAGAACAAAAAATTTCCTTGTTGTCTGATGCAATTGATGAATTTATAGTAGTTGCAACTTTTTTTTTATCACACAATGTATTTATATGCAACACAATATGAATGACAAATATTTTGCACTAAGTTCATTGTTCTTTTTCAGCAACATACTTTACAAAAAAAACTTATAAATACTGTTTAAGCACTTATTTTGAAAATCAAAGTAAAAATGTGATAATTCATGAAAACAAAATGTTCCTTTAATCTAACACAATGTGTACTTAGATGATAACTACCTTTAAATCAGAAAATTCAGAAGATTGCCTAAGGTTACACAGTAACTAAATTGTGTTTTACATCATAATACACAGGCAGAGATTTGATTGATTGATTCAAAATAATGGGATGGGTAAATTAAATATAAGTTTTGTAATTTTTTCCGTAACATATTTATTGGCTTAAAATGTCACTTTGAATCTAAACTTATTTGTAATTAAAAGTATAAATGTGTGAATAATTGTTTGATGAAATAGTTACAGTGCAGTTGACACAAGTATTATTTTATACATAAAATTTGAAGTTTTAGCATAGAAATTATAATTTTATTTTCAATTTAAGTCTTATATATATAAGACTTAAATTGAAAATAAAATTATATATAAAAAAATTATATAAAATAAAAAAATATGATGCATTAACTTCAAGAAAACAATCATCAAAAATAAAATAATATATTATAATTTGCATATTAATTCAAAACAATTAAGAAAATAATGCAATATAAAATCTTATAAGAGCTACCAATACTGCTTATAAGTTTCATATTACAATAATAAACATTTATTTATATCAAAGATTATAAATGAAAAAAATCCCTAATTGCTTTAACAGTAGAGACAAAATATCAAACATTTTTAAAAATGTATAATATAAAAATGTATAGTTAAAAATGTAAAACTATAAGTTATATAACATTTTAAAACTTACACAGTTGTTGTAGTACTAAGCACTGCTGATGTAATTGCAGATGATACAGAGGAAGCTGAAGATAAAGTTGCTGCTGCACCAAATAGAGATGGCACACTAGTAGTTGCTGTTGAAGTCTTTAATGTTGGAAATGAAAATCCAACAGCTGATGTAGTAGTTAAAGTACCACTGGTAGATGGGGTGAATGAAAATGCTACACAAGAAAAATAATATGATAATACACATTTATATGAAAGCACACCAATCAAAAGTCATGTTTATATAAGAGCAAAATTGAATTATTTAAACTTGCACTTTTTTGGCATGTACAAACTTCTCTTGTAAAACAGCATTTCTGAAGAAAAGGCCATTAATTCCTACAATTAATGGCCTTTTCCTACAATAAATTCCTACTAAATAAGTTACACTTATTGTTGCACTTTAAACTAGCAAAAATAAATAAGATCTATTACCTGGAGCAGCAGAAGAGGAAGGTTGGGAAGTAGACATAGCAGATGAAGTAATGGTAAGGCTTTGACTTGTAGCTTGATTAGATGCAGGAGCTAAAGAATGTAATACAAATAATGCAAATTCAGATATATACTTAGATGTAAAGAAATAATTGATTTTAAAAGTGATAAACAAAGTAAAAGAAAAACAAAATACATCCAATTTTCTCTCAAATTAGATAACGAGGAAATAAAATAACAGGAGATGAAGAATGAGTTGCTTTTAGAAAAAGTTCAAATACCTAGATTTTAATCAAAAATAAAATATACAATGATTCACAAGTGTTTGTATACTTTAGAAATCTATAGGATTGCAATGTAGCTTGAAAATGAATATGGAAACTGTCAAATCATTTTTCACATTATGTCCAAGGACATTTCTAAGTAAAATCAAAGTTCTTTTTTATGAAATGATTTATTTCAATAGAAATGCAAGCAATCAGGGAGAAAAAAACATTACAAAAATGACACACACCAAAATATTTTCATATAAATTGATGCAGTTAAATTATCATCTACCTGATATCCCCTACTTTTGTATTTTGGTTCCATTTAATAAATTTTATCCTTTTTTAAAATTTATTTTTTAAAAATGACTCATAGACAAAAGAAAGTAACTTATAATATTCAAAAATTAACTATTTCTTCATTATACAAATGACAAATCAATCGGAGAATTACTGATAAATTAGCAAATTTATAAAATTCTACAGTACAGTATTTGATGAGACATTTTAAAAAACCAAGGTATGAAAAAAACAACCTGCAGAGTGCAAAGATTTAGTAAGAAAATTGTCTACAATTCCTGTTTTAAGAACTATAAAAATTAAACCAGAACTTTGTGAAATTTTTTCCACTTCAATTTCATTCAAAACTGATGAGTATCCCGGTTAACTAGAAACAAACATTTTGCTCATTTTTTTTTGTAAATATGAAAACTAAAAAACTTTTCTTAAATAAAATTAATACTTAATCACACCAAATCTATTGGAATGTTTTATTTGCTACAAAAATAAATTCAATGGCCATTTAATACAGATTAGGAAAAGCAAGGAACTTAATCTAAATAATTTAATTGGAACACAGTAAAGCATTACAATTTAAGTGTCCTAGTAAGAAGTAGTATGTCTACATCAAGAATAAGTAATTAGATATTTATAGAAGACAGAAATCATCTTTTTTTAAATATTTAAAAAACAATTTAAAGCTAAAAGTTTAAGTATTAGAACTAATTATTTTTTTATTAAGCTAACAACTTAAACATATATATATGTGTGTGTGTGTGTGTGCATATATATATATATATATATATATATATATATATATATATATATATATATATATATATATATATATATGTGTGTGTGTGTGTATATATATATATATATATATATATATGAATGAGATGTATATTACATGACTCATTTTATACACCTCAAATGTCTCGGTAACTCTATTAATAATTTTAAAAATACAACTTCCATCACAGGATTTATCTGAAAAGAATCGAGAACCAGAGTTTAGAATCTGAAATATGTAATCAAAATAAAAAGCGATGAAAATATAAAACAGTTGAAGAATGGAGAAACATTAATCCAGCAATAAAATTTGTAGCTGGATTACATTTTGCCTACATGTCAAAAAACTGTTTTAAATGCTAAAAGATATATTTCTAAATACTGATCAATTGAAATATTAGATTATTCATTATTGTATTGATATTTATAATTTTTAAGTATTTGATAACTATTGAAACATAATTTTTAATATTTTTTGATTAATAATTTTCATAGAAATGAAGTTAACATTTGACTTTTAGAATATTTAATGTATTTTGGTTAAACACATTTTATAAATTTTATTAAATAACACTATTAATATAAAATATTTATTTTTACTAATATACTAATACACTTAACCATTGTCGCCGACTACTGGCTGAGTGGTTAGGGTTCCTAACACCTGAGTTGTAGGTCCCGGGTTTGAATCTCGATTCGGGCATGGATGTTACTTTCTGTGTTTCTCTATCCTTTCTTCTGTGATGATGTATGAATTTGGCCCACCCTATAAACGGGTTAGTGGCAGTAGGGCACAGGCAATACTACTCACCTCTGTGACTTGGTTTACAGGTGCCCACTAGGAAACGACAAATGAGTAGCCGTTTCTGGCTTTGTTGTGACGAAGGGTTTGTCACTAGAGTGCCCACATTATTAAAAAAAACTTTTCCATTGTAATTTGTAAGTGTACACTTAAGAGCTACTATACATTATATAAAACTAAAATATGTTACATTATTTACTTTTTTATTACATTTAAATAAATCAACAAAATGTTAGCTGCAATTAAATTTTTTTTTAGATATTTTTTTATGGAATTTGTATATTATTATTACAATCTTAATACGTTAATTGTAATATCTACTGCTTTGTGCAAATTCAGAAAACTTATTTAGAAGTGAGGACATTAAACATTTAACTTGTAGCGGCCAGAAAAATAGTTCTTAAAATCCAAAGTACACAAAATAAAAAAATAATTATTGGACACTAATTTTTTTCCACACTACTCTATTTATAAAGTACTATTAGAAAAAATTTATTTACTATGCATTATAAGAAAAACATATACAAAATGAAATTCATAATTAAAAATAATTCTTAATTTTATTTTATTCAGGAACAAATTAGTTTAAGTAATCACTTTTTTCTAGCTCAAAAATATATTTTTAAAAACACTTTTTTTTTCAATGTAAGAAAACATTTCACTGCTGTTTTTCTCAAACAGTACCTTAATCTTGTTAGCAGTTCACCTACTGGTTTATAGAAGATGGCAGCAAGGGCTTTTCTTTATATCTGACATCTGAAAAGTCTTTTTTATTCTCATTTATTACATTCCCAATCATTTAATCATTATCTGTATTGAACAAATTACATCTGAATCCAGATTCAAAATGTCCTGAAGTGAAATTTCACAGATCAGTAGGTTTCTTTGCCAAAGCTCTTGGATGAAAAACTTGCATTCACTCAAGTCATCTGATATTTATTTTTTTACAGTACGGTGGTTAATTTAACAATGCACAGAGATCAAACTGACTTGTTTTTTTTTCAACATCATTCAAAACATACATTCACAAGAGTATTGTATCTACAGACTTTCTACAGACAGAAAGTATCAAATTTGATGATGGAGTATCTATTAATTACTCAAAATCTACTAACATAAATCACACTAGGATTTATGAAAAAATATCCTTTAATTTCGGTTTTAGAAATAGAAATTATTTTTTATTCATTACACTGATTAAATAATATTTAAAGTTGCAGTTAATTCTCCAGAAGTCAAAGACTCTATAATAGCATTGATCTAAGCCTCACAACCATAAAATAAAGAAAATCAAATAAAACATCAGATGATAAAAAATAAAAGAAAAATACATAAAAGCAGGTTCATAAAAAAGTGATTTTTCAAAAACGTAACTTATAAGTGTAAATTAAAATTATCATTGCATCTATGGGACCCTGTTTTAGACCAGCCAATAATTAATAAAATCTGAATTTTTGTAAATTAGAGGTTCATAAAAATGAATGTTTACTGCAGTAAGATTTAAAAAAAACAATTCATTTATTATAAACAAAAACTTTTCATTTACATAAGGGTTATGCCTAAATTTTGGGATTGATTTACTAACTGAATATACAATATATAGATAATTTCTTATAATTATATTTAGACAACTGAAAATATTTCTATGAATTATATTATACAATCAAAAAAAAAACTGATTATCTATGCTTCTGTAACTTTTGAAAAATTCTGCTTAATTTGAAAAATTTTTATTTCAACTTAGAAAAAATTATTAGAAATGTCTAAAAATGAAAACTTTTCTCAAATAAGTTTAGCCTAGAGGTGATTAAAAATATCTTCATAAATTAATATATAAGTAGATTTCTTATACCAATGGAGGTAGAAGTTGTGCTGGTAGGAAACAGTGATGGAATGCTAGCACTTTCAGGTTTTGAAGCTGGAGTAGAACCCATGGTGAAATTCAAAGGTGCTATCGAGGTGACAGCTGCTATAAATAACAAATTAAATTAATTTCAATTATAATATATATTTGAAAGAAAAATCTAAAAAATTAAAAAAAAATTTATTAATCAGACCGCTTAAGACTATGGAAGTGTTCAATCGATAAAAGCGGCAAGCAGGCTATACAGTTCAGAATGAGTTTGTATGACATAATTTTTGTTTAGTGACATGTGTGAAATTTGTTTTATCTGTTTATAACCCTTGAAGCATTTAATTAGTAATTTGTTTTTATTTAATTATACAGAGCAAGCATTTTAATTTTTAATGATTTAATGTTTACATTTAGAAATTTTCTTGAAAATAAAGTTTTTTAATATTAATTTACAGCAAATATTTTGTTTTAAGTTTCTTAAGTTAAATTTATTTTGAAAGTTTATAGAACACATTTATTTTAATATTGCTTTCATAATTTTTAATTATTATTTCAAATTATTTTCTTCGCTGAATATATATGGTTAGGTAGACATTTCAATAACATCGTGGCAATTTGGTATTGATGATTCTGCAAGCAATAAATTATTTTATGTATTTAATTAATATTGGTGTCACATGTAATATTTTGTGTTATATATTAAGTATTGTTTATAAACATTTCATATATTGGTATTTAGATTTATTTAGTATGAGGTAATGTTGATTAATTTGAGTGTATTTTTTCTAAGAATGTTTGTTTACGAAACATCCAAGCACCAAAGCTGTATTTGAACCCACAAACTGTTGAACTGAATTCAAAAATGATTAGCTAGGATTTTCACCTGTGGGGTGATCAGGTATGAAAGAATATTCCCAATGTAACTCATGCATGTCATAAGAGATGACTAAAATGGATACCCAGTGCCTGAGGTATAGCAAGGCACCCTGACCGTGGGGACTATCAGGCGACTGTCTGTCCAGATTTGGAGTTAGACATATGGCTAATAACTCTACCCTGAAAAAAATACTGTTACAAAGTCTACAGAAGTAAATAATGGAACTAATACTGCTCTTTTAAACTTTGAATATACCCACACCTTATCAGAGTAAAACTCTGCAGTTGTTAATGGAGCGGATGAACTTTTATAGGCTGGACTTACTCACAATCCTATGGACTGGCAGCATAGTTTTGAAGAACAGACTTCTTACAGTTGTCACATAAAAAACAAAACATTAACATGGAGGTGGGTTCATATTCAGCAAAAAAAAAAAAAAATCAGTCATTTGGTCATGGATTTTAGATCTATTCATTAAGGTTATGTTTACTACAACTAAGATTAAAGTTTACTAATTATTATATTATGTTTGCACCAAGCAGAAAAATGATTAGGATTCTTTTTATAATGCACTTTATCATCACTTGAGTTCTTGTTCTAGACCTGAAGTAAAAATGATTATAGGTGACTTTCAATGCCAATTTTGGTGGTGAGGATATATTTATATCAATAGGAAAACCCAGTTTGCATACCAATTCAAATGATAATGGTAAGACTTATTAGTTTTACTATCTTTCACAATATGGTCTTTGGTAGTACATTGTTTTGATATAAAGATATTCATATAGTGACTTACAGATATGATGGGCTCTATAACCAGATTGACCATGTGGAAATTAACTCTAGATAATTTTTTAATCTCCTAGATGTGAAAACTTAGAGGAGCTAATATAGACTCCGATTATTATTTAGAGATCTGCAAAATTAGGGGAAGAATTTCTTTAGCTAGAAATGCAAAAAATAACAATCTTGTAAAATTTAATTGTGGGTAGCTAAGAGGTCTTAAAATTTATGAAGAAAATTAAAATCAACTGTCAAATGAACTGAAAGAGAAAATAATTACAGATGAGGTGAATAAAAATAGTAATTTATTAAGAATTCCAACTTATCAACAACTAACACATTGATCAGCAAAGAAACAAGGTCAAAAAGAACTGATTAGTTTGATGGTTAGAGTAAAATTGCTAATGAAAAATTAAAAAATGTACAAAACTATGCTGAGAAAAAACTTACAAGAGCTGTTGTTTATAAAAATGTATGTAAAGAGGAGAGAATACATTAAGAAAAGAATTTACACAGAAAACCAATTTAACAAAGTCAAATTCTTTTGGCCCAATCATGAAAGCAGACCTTCCAGAAACTTAATGAGAAGTGCAGAAGCTTTAAACTTAGGATAACTAAGTATAATAGAGATGAAACTATTGTTAATGAAAGTGATAAAATTCTGAATAGATGGAGTGAGCATTTCAGCAATTTGTTTTAACTCTTATAAGTCAAATAATTTTGATTTTACACTGGTAATTCCTACAATATCTAAAAGTTTTTAACCATAATTATTCAGAGCTACATTCTTTGCATTTTGTTACTTTTCTGATATTTTTAATAATATGAACAATTATTTTAAGTAATAGCAATAAACCAAATCCTCATATTAAATACAAACAAAAACATTTCCTACTTTATAATCAAATTAATTTTTCTGTTAAAAATTTAAAACATGATTCAATTCCAACTTTCTATGCGGTATGCCAGTTATGTTAATCAAACTACTGAACATGTTGAATGTTGCAATCTGAAAATTCTATAATTTCTATTCTGTCAGTAAACAATATTTTAGCAATGCTTAAACAGTTTATCATGTCAACATAAAATTATGCAGGGTGTGAAACCTGAAAAAAAAATGAATGTAAAAATTCAAAGCTAATAGTTATAACTAAAATATGGAAGGGCATTATCTTATTAAGTATATTAGTGCAAATAACAAAAAACGAAGCTGTAATTACATGTTGACTTGTATAAGCAATGTGAGAGAAATATTTGGCTACACATATATTATTAAATATTAAAATTATTAACTTACATCCACTTGTTGCATTAGCGGTAGACATTCCAAAATTTAAAGAAGGAGTAGTTGATGTAGTACTCAGTAACTGAAAAGGACTACCTGTTGTTGCACTAGTTGTTGGAGCTTTTGATGCAGCAAAAGCAAATGAGGAACTTGCTGGAGCAGTTGTTGTATTACTTGCATTAGAGCTAGGAAGTCCAAACTGAAAACCTGTTGATGCTTGAGTAGAAGTACCAAAAGATGAAGTCATAGTAGGTGCAGCCATACCAATAGAAATGCTAGTGGTTGGAGCAAGACCAAACCCTACTTGAGGAGTTGAAGTGCTGATACCAAAGCCAGTTGAAGCAGCAACTGTACTAGTGGCAGGAGCAAATGAGCTAAATGTGTTTGCAGATGTCGTAGTAGTAGTTCCAAACATACCAAAAGTAGAATTTGGGGTAGTTCCAAAACCAAAACCAGATGACGTAGTTGCAGGAGGGAGTGGAGGTGGAGCAGCATTTAAATTGAATCCTAAATTTGAAGATGCTGATGTAACTGCAGTAGTACCAAATGAGAATCCAGTAGTAGATGCAGTAGTAGTTACAATCTGTCCAAATGACAATCCAGTACCTACAGTTGATGGTGTACTAAATGAAAGACTACCACCACTTTGAAGAGCACCTGAACCAAAAGAAAATCCTGCAGTAGTAGTTGGGTTATTTGAAGTTGTAGTTCCTGTGCCAAATCCAAATCCACTAGAAGTTGTAAGAGCTGGTGTTCCAAATCCAAATCCAGAGCTTGATGTGGTTGCTGCAGCTCCGAACATTAAACCAGTAGATGCTGTTGTTGTAGCAGGTGTACCAAATGAAAATCCAGTATTGGTAGCAGTTGGTGCAGAACCAAATGAAAAACCTGTACCTTGTGTATTAGACTGCGCACCAAAAGTCCCACTAGAAGATGTAGCAGGAGCAGTACCAAATGAGAAGCCAGATGATGTTGTAGTTGCTGGTGTACCAAATCCAAATCCTGGGGGAAAATGTTTTTATTGACATTAATTACATCTTAGGAAAGGATTCATAAGCAATCAACAATGAAAATAACTAAATGTGCACAATATTAAAATATTACTAGGTGTGCATAATACAATAAAATCCAATATTGGCAACAGTTGATGTAGAACCAAATGAAAAACCCATACCTTGTGCATTTGATTGAGCACCAAATGTCCCACTAGAAGATGTAACAGGAGCAGTACCAAATGAGAAGCCAGATGATGTTGTAGTTGCTGGTGTACCAAATCCAAATCCTAGGGGAAAAGTGAATAATTTTATTCACATTAATTACATCTTGGGTCATATAAGCAATCAATTATGAAAAAATCTAGGTGTACACAATACTTACTACAGTACATTTAAACATTTGCATATGCATTGAAGTTTTTATACATCACTGGATGTTTCAAAAAACACTGATAAAATTTAATAGAAATTCAGCATACTTGGGAATATTAGTAGTATCATTATAAACTCATTATACTAACTTAATAATCAAATAAATACTAACATTTCTACACAAGACAAATGACACAATTAAACAAGCCTAATACATAAAGTTAGAAAATATTCAGTAATTTTTCTATAAATTGCATTTCTACAATAATATGATTTTTAGACAAAACATTAAAAGTGCCAAATGAGTTAGATCAATAGATTGCTGTGCCAGAATGTGGATTCTTCCATGAAATGATTTTCTACAAGTGTCAGTTATCTTTTGTAATTCTGTGAAAAGTTCCAATATACGCAGAATCTGATTGAAGTTCTTGTAACCTTGAATATTATAGGATGTGATTTATTTTTATAATTTAGAAATTCACTTTGAAATTGTGGGTAAAATTAAAAGTTACTTGTTTAATCTTGTTACTTGCTTGTTTTTGAGTTTGGTTTAACGTTGAAATTTTATTAGATATTTAACTTCAAATTAAATTTTAAACAAAATTTAGTTAATTTTCTAGGTTAAATACAATTATTTTACTTTGAAAATTTACCTTGAAATTCTATTAAGAAATTTATATTGCTTTATCAAACATAGTATTTGTGTTTAGTAAAAGTTTGTCCTTATGGTATTTTTTTTACGCAAGAGCTAATTAGACCAGTACCAACAGTTCAAGGTAAATTTCAAATCATTACAAACATCCATGTCAGAGGTAAAAATCAAGGCTACAAACTATTAGACCAAAGGTCAGAATAACAACAATTTAAGTATTGCAAATGACAGATACAGCAAAAAGTTATGGTATGGATGATGAAGATTTGAAGTTGTGTAGTTTTTAATGTGAAACATGAGCAAAGTAAAAAATTTGTATAACATAATAAGTTGAATTAATTGAAAATAGAAAATTAGGAGAGTACTTTAATCTTTCAATATGAATTACATTTTCCATTTTAGATAGTAAATCATATTACTTATTATGTAACAATATTTAAAGTATAGGCTTTCAATTTAAAATAAAAACTGCTATTGTCATTGCCATGTTACTATATTTTTATAAAGTGTGCAACTGCTTGATTAACTGCAAGTTAGATATTATAAAAAGCTACATTACTTATATTATTGAAAATGTTCAGTTTTTCATACATGTTTATTGTACTATATAAAATGTTTTCTTAAATATATGCCACTCTGTTCAATTAATTAAATACTAAATTATTGTAGAAACAAATGTCATTCACATTGATTTAGCTTTATTGCTTGGTCATTAATCCCTGCTTAATAGTACATAAAAGATTTTTAAGCCCCTCTTTGGTTAATTAAGGATCAACTATAAAAACTGATCTTGTAGCATTATTAATTTAGCTTTGTTGCTTAGTAGTGGAACCTGTTAAGCAATATGTGCAATAAACAACAAGAAACAAAGTTTCATTGTAAAAATAATCAAGAGTCTTACTTCAGTAGTTTATCAGAATTATAAATAAAATACAGAATACAATTTATATAAAATTATTACAATTAAGTTAAAGTTGCTATTTAAAGATTTAATTATATTATTGCTTTTTATACATATATATTCATTTTAAAATAGTTAATAAATTAGTTGACTTAACTTTCAAATCTTGAAATCATTGGAGCCCAGAAATTTTCCGTTTTTATGAAATATTAGTTATGATTCAATATTACTGATATTTAAAAAGTATAAAAGAAAATATACAAATTTTATATTAAGCTTCATAACTTTGAAAATGTAACTTAAATTTAATGAAAGTTAATTTTTGTGGGATGAACTTTAATAGTGAAATATTTGTACTAAATATTTCAATTAAATTTCAACAATACTACTACTCAGAATCAGCTTCTCAGTTGTTAAAGTCATATGGACCCACAATGTGTTTTACAGGCCCACAGATTCCAGGAATTTATGTCACAAACACTGAAAATAATTTATACACATTAGGCAAGCAATATTAAAGCATATAATGTAACTGATGCAGTAAAAAATTTATATTATTGTTTCCAAGGTCAGAAAAGTAGAAAAATGATATCATGTGAAATAAATTTTTTACCCTTATTAACTCAAATATGTGGATAAATATGGTTTTATCCAATTTTATATTAGCATGGTTTTTTTTTTTTTATTAATTAAAGTTATAATTAGATCTTATTTTTATAGAATAATATTTCATTTTGAAGAAAAAATAATTTAATTAAAAATAAAGAGCTCAATAAATTATGAAATTTAACCTAATTTTGACTTCAAATATATACATACAGTACATACTATTTTAGACATAAAATAGAATTTTTCAAAAATACTAATTATTAAGAAGTGGAATCAATACAGCAAAGTTACAAATTACCTCAAAATTCAGAAATATCAAGAAATAATATAAATAAAAGAATTATAACAACACTTTATCTAGTTTGAATTAAATTTTAAATGTAGTGCTAGGAAACTTAAGAATCAATAATTTGTTATTAAATTATTAAAAAGGAAAAAACTGTCTCATTACCAGCAGATGCAGGAGCTGCTGTTCCAAAGCTAAAACCTTTATTTTGTTGTTGCTGTTGTTGTGTTTGACCAAATGAAAAATTTGGCTGAGCTTGCTGACCAGTGTTTGCTCCAAATGTAAAACTCATTGTTGAAATATTATCCTTATTCTGTTTAAAATTAAATATTAAAAAGATATTTAAAACAAGATTTTAAAAATTGATTATTTAAAATCTATACAATTAAAAATATTAATGTTAAAGCAGAAAGAATACTAATTTGCAAGCAAATTTATTTTAAAGCACAAAATAATGATAAATGTAACAATGCAGAACATAGGCTTGCAATTTAACACATAATAATTGAAAAATCTTTAATATATTGACACACCAGTGATGCAACAAATATTTTTTTACTTTGTTCTCAATACAAAACTTATGATTTTTTATTCATAATTAACATTATTCATAAGGCATTTTAAAAGTTGTGAAAAAAAGCATTTTTTAACATTTAAGTTTACCTTTTGCAATTCAATGCTCCAGGTGATGGAACACCAAACTTCAATTTGTTACCAAATCGATGCATTTAGCTCTAAATCGATAAAATTTGGCTTAAAACGTTTTTTAAACTTTCTTTTTTGATAATAGATGGCAGCACTACATAAGAGAATCAATAATTTTCAATTAGAGCAGATTATTTAAATTCCTTTATTTTGAAGGAATATTACCTAATTTTTTTCTAATACAAAAGTTGTTTCAAAATTCCTATGTTATTTTGTTGCATGTACCTTAAACTATTTATTCTATATTATTTTAAATTTTTTATGCATATAATGTATGCAGAATTGTCTGATGAAACAAGATGTTCCATCCACAGGAACACTGCACCACAACAGCACTTTTCCTTTATACGATTCAGAGCGAGATAAGCCTTGAACGCAATGACATGGGAAACAGCTGTGTTTATTTTTTACTGTTCTCTCTTTTGGGGTGGAATGAACTAATGCCGAGGAATTTAGAGGGAAGGATTGCTTGTATAGATAATATTTCTACACACTTTTTGGCCTCTTGAATTGGGAAACTCCAGTGGGGTACAGGATTATATATTAGTTCAAATCATCTCAAGTTAGAGAAACATTATTTTTATGCTCTCTAACTTGAGATGATTTGAACTAATATATAATCCTGTACCCCACATACAAATTTTCTCTTTTTGCAATTATTCATTTTATAATATTGTATACATATATTTTTGAATTTATATAATTTTAGTTTACTTTTTTTGAAAATATAATTTCAATGCTCCAGGTCAAATCAAATTTCTTGTTAATTTTTTAATTTGTTAATCGTAAATAAATGGCATGTAGAGGTCTTAGTCTTTCTGAAGCAATAAAAATGCTTTGAAAATTGCCCTCCGTTAGAGAATCAGGACATGTGGATGGTGATACAGAGAAATATGTTTGTAAACTACTTGATCAATCTCAGTCTGATAATGATGTGTCGGATGCAAGTGAAGATGATGGCAATGATTTATCTCAACCAGGCTCCTCTATGCAGCCCCAAAATTTACTTGGATAACTAAAAATATTGTATAGAATTTTTTTTTTTTTTTGGTGTAGAAAAGCAGGCCTTCTTGTGATGCACCCTGGACCCCACTAAATCTGCTACACAAATGTAATGCATTGTTTTTTCATTCATATGCAAAACTATTTATGTGTATACATGCTTCACTACAATGCTCGCTTAGTCACACTTTTCAAGACATTTGCGGCAAAGATACATGTGATGGAACACCCACAAAATCGAAATGGTATGTGAAATCTTTACAAAATTTTCCCTGTATACTCTTTAAGGCAGCCTACATTTTTTTTGTTAATATTTCAACTTTAAAAAGTAGAGCTCCTGAAAGGGTTAAATGTTATGTATTTCAATAATTTCAATGTATTCAAAATAAGTTTTAAAATGATTTTAAGTTAATATGGTGAGCAAAGATTATGTTTTTCATTTGACCCACATTTTTTGATTAACAGGCATTACAATTGCATATTGATTTAGTGTATTAACAAGGAGAAAAAAATTAAGTGTTTGAATGATGGAAATCATAGACTTTGAGTTTATACAAAATTTAAATAAATGCAATTGCATCCATTTACATTTTGAATAAGATCAAAAACATTTATATTTATTTTGACACTTTACAAGACAAAACTTTGGTGATAATTTTGACGTAGCACAAAAGACAACCTAAGACTGCTGTAAGGTATTTTTGTGTCTACCAGTAAGGGGCCATCTAGATGAACTTTTAATGGATAGTAAGCCATATACACAACTTGCAACATATCTTCTACTTTCCCCCGATACCCTAAAATAAATTCAACTATGCATTTTCATTAGAAATCTTATAAGGATAATTCAAATAAATTTGATCTTAACAGTATAATTTTGTCTATTATAGTGCATTATTTAGTATCTAATTATTAATTAGAATTTTCTTATTTAGAAAGATACAATGATAAAACTTTTATGTCAAGTTTGGCAACATTTTTAAATTACTAAGAAATTCAAAAATACCCTGAAAGATTATATGGTATCTGTACCCAAATCGATAACAAAATCTAACACATGTAACATATTTACTTGGATATTAAAATTGAAATAACAATATTAAAAAGGTTCACTTTGTCAAAAAAAAATTAGCAATTTTGTTTTGATTAATGTAAGTTGTAACAATTTTTAAAAAGTCTAGAAAAATCATTAAAATAATTCACTAAAAAGTAGAGAACTGTACAGAGGGTAAAATGTGCTAAGTGGGCGATAAAGAGCACCAAACTGGCTTAAAAGTTCGGAATTCGTTTGCATGACGAGAATTTCATTTTATGACACAAGGTGATCATATGACAAGCGCGAAATTTGTTTTGCGTACAACTCTTGCGTTTAATGAGTAATTTTATTTGTTTACAATTTAAGAATTTGCGACGTTAATGTTCCCGTTATACGACTTCGAATTTTTTTAAAGTTATATTATCTCAATTTTCGGTAGATATTTTTTAATGTAAATATCAAGTCACTGATATTCATCAAATCCTAGAAGCCGATATTGTGATAAATGTACCAAGCTGTATTAGAATGTATTCTTTCAATTTTATGATGTAATCTAATATTAGCAAGTGGGAAATTTGTTTGGAGGTTTAGTAACCCTTGAAGTTTTTGCTGTTTCATTTCTTTCTTTAGGTTGAAATTTAAGTTGTTAAAGTTATGTTTTGCTTTGAAAGAGAATGAAACTGAAATTTAAGTGTTTCAAGTTTATTTCATTTTCAAAATAAATCAAATTGAAAATTTTGAATTTTAATTTATAATGATAAACTGAATTTGCATTTTTTAATTCTTCTGCAAGCAATGATTAAGTGAGTACTTTTATTTTATGTTTTTATGGGTTATTCAATTAAAACTCTGCTTTTGTTTGTAATAACTTAAGCAAAATAAAAAGAGTATTGCATAGAAATTTCAAACAAATATAATTAGGTTTACCATGAATTGTATTGCTCATTGGTTAAACTCTAGTTTTTATAAAATTGTATTAGTTACATCGTTGATTTAGCTTTATTGCTTGGTTCTCACTGGGGTAGATTGTATTTACACTGACGCCTTTTTAAGGTGGGCATCACTGCCCAGTAATAAAAGCTAAATTTTCATAAAAATTTATGTTATTTAGGTTATTGATTTATCTTTGTTGCCCAGTTATCTCCAAAATAGACTGTTTACATTAATTTTTTTAAGGTAGGAGCAAATGCCTGGTTAATTAAAATTCAAGTTTTCATAAAAATGCATATTACTTATATTAACAATTTAGCTTCATTACCCAGTTGTCTTTTGTGCTAAGTAACATTTATACTAATGTTTTTTAAGGACAGCACCACTTCCTGGTTAACAACCAAAAAATCTCATAAAAATGGGTTTATACTTTCTTAAAAATCCTAAGAGAATAATCCTGTAATAGGAATCCTGTTTTGTCACCACATAGTTGTGTTTTAACACTCACGTTTGTTACAAAGAAGAATGACATCTCACTATTACACTTAAATTCTCTCACTTTTATATAAATAAGTATATGTTTTTTAATGAAATGTTTGTATCACAATCAATGGTAATTTTTATACATGATGCCTAACTAAATTTTTGATTGTAACATTAATCTTTCTTAAATTGAAATAAAAATTTCTCTTATTAACTAACTACTAGAGTTTCAAATTTATCTAACAAGATAATATTTCATGTCATTTTAGTCAATCATTACGAGTTATGTAACAGTTGCTGGAATTAAAAGTAAAATTTTTATCTGCAAGTTATTTTCACTTGCAGTCTAACATGCATATGACTGTTTAACATGATTTTTATTTTTAAATGCTTAAAAATTAATTTAGCTTAAAATATGCAATGAAAAATAATGCACTACAATGCTGTTACAGAAAATATATTAATACGTTGTCAAATACTCATTCAGGGATCTTTTAATTATAAAAGAGTATGTTTGATCACTTTTTAAATTTCCTTCCACAAAGCAAAAATAAGCAAATACTTGACTCTCCATAGTTATTATTATACTAATAATATAAATAATTGCAACTCAAGAATAATTAATTAAATTTAAACATGTTTATATTGAACAATAGGGATGAGATTTGTTTCTTTACCAATGCAGTAAGAATTGTGATTCTAGACATGCATAAAGCTTGATAAATATTTGATAAAATAAAAAAAAAATTTGAACAGTAAATAAATGAATTTACAAAATAAAAGAGCCATTATACTGATGATTTTTAATTCGCTCAGAAATTACAAATTTTCAACATAATTATTTACCACTGTAATAGTTTAAACTGTAATAAGATTTTCATTACACCGGAGATTACAAATGAAAAGGATTAAAAAATATGTGATTGAAATATTTATGAATAGTAGTTTCTATATTTAGAGTAACACTATTGCCTACAAATAATTACTATAAATCTCCTCCCATAAACTTTGAAGAATAATAGTCATAATATTGAGTCATGTCCTTTAAATTAATAAGATCGATTGAGTTGACTGATGAAATTTTTTTTTTTTAGTTTTGTTTTATTTTAGTAAAATTTATTTCTATATTTTCCATTAATGAAGAAGAAATGATTAATACAAAAAAGCAGTTTATAAATAATCTTATACTGAAGTTAAAATTATTATTTATGGTGATCATAATCTATTTCAATATATATTTTAATTATTGCATATATTATAAACTATAATAAAAAATTTGAAAATTTAGATTTTTCTACAATTTTTGTGGAATTTTAACATGGAATTAGTATTTTTCTTGGTTTTCACTAACAAATTTAATTTATACATGTTCATATTTTATAAGTAGTCTACATATACATTGTAAGTAAATTAGAAAGAAAGCATTAAAAATTGTTTTTCACTAATTAATGAGATGATCCATTGACAAATTTTTGATCTTAAATCTTTCCATTATGATTGCATAATTTAATATCTGGTTATAAGTATTCCATTTCTTAATCACTGTAAAATGTTTCTTATAAGACCACTGCTTAGAAAATCATCTAATATGGATTACAATTTTCCATAAAAACAAAAATAATGCGTATCAATATTTGAGATGTAGTAAATAATAATATTAACTATATAATGTTTAATATAATGCAATTCATAATAAATTTAGTTATAACGTCTAATGTTGGGACAAAGTAAAGTAAATTTTATCTTATGCATTTAATATTTTTCAACTTTGTTGTACATTAACGTTGTTGTTATTTAAATTAATGTTGATATCTGCCTAATAAGAAATTAATTTACAATTTTATAAATGCTTTGAATAATAAATCTAGCTTCATTAACTTCAATTATTTAACAGCAGGCATAAAGCTGGAATTTAATTTAAAAAATTTCAGAGACATGTTTAGTAATATGTCCATAATCTCTAGCAAAGAATTTAATTTTATTGAAACAGATTACAAAACGAAAAAATATTCCACTGACAAAATGTTATGCATAATGGAGTATTAACTGCTAAAACAGTACAAATAATTTCTGCGATCCTCCTATTTTAAAAGTAATTCCCAATAGAATTAGTCATGTATAATGGTGGTGATTTACATAAACCTTAAGCTTATGTAAAGCACCTATATTATACATGACAAAATTATTTGATGTATAAAAACGCTAAAAATTATAATTTTTTATATGAATATAAATAAATTAATATAAATTTTGGTTATATTAAATAACTTATAAAATGCGAGGAAAAACACAATCTGAGAAAAATTATAAAAACTAATATTTAAAATAAAAAATTAGATTTATATGTGAACATTAGTCAGAAAAGAAATTAATTTTGATGGATTTTCAAAAATATTTTGCAATTATCCTAGTGAAAATATGATTGCTTAGTTAATTGTCAGTCTTTGTTATCAAAGTTTAGAGATCAAATCATCAAAATAGATAACATTGCAATCGTATACACTTATAACACAAATTTAAACAGATGAAACAAATCATGTTGCTTAATACTTGACACGAAAAATATAAAACAATACTATTCAAATTATATTAAAATATTTATAAAAAATAGACAAAACATTAATTATTTTATCAAAAAAATGTTTGAATGAAAGTTAGCAAATCATAATAAAAGTCCTTAAACAAGAACAATTTTCATGAAATGGATATTTTAAATTTCGCAGTTGTGAAAATGCTAAAGGCATTTTCTAGTCAACAAATCTAAAAATAATTTTAAAAAAATGAAATATGCAAAAAAATAAACGAAATTATTTACACAGTTAAATGAATGCAAATGACTTACAACCGATTTCAGTAAACAATCCAACGGTGAAATTATGATACCGTTGTTTTTTCAAATCAATTGTCATACAAAAACAAATGCCAAAAAAGTAGGCTACGATCACACTGCAGTTGCAGTCCGCAGTGCAATGGATGGAGCACAGACCAATATTTATAAAACGGCACGCCAAAATTTTAATTACCGCTAGGCGGCGAGAGTGAAGCACGCTATACACATACCAATATTTATCTTTATCGTTGGGATGGAGTTTTCAATGTAATAAGTAGAGATGGCCGTTATTTAAAGGAACTGTTATTTAAGAACCGTTATCAACAAATAACCGTTTAATAAATAACGCGTTCTTCAAAAATTATGTTATTCAGATAACGTTTTTCTTTTCCTTAACTGCTGAAATCGTTCCTGTAATGGTAACTTCTCAAAGTCGTTACGGTATTGTAGAACGTTTCCACATTATGTTATTTTGTAGCGTTAAAGCTGTTCTCGTTGTTTTGTAACGTTAAAGCTGCTCTCGTTGTTTTGTAACGTTAAAGCTGTTCTCGTTGTTTTGTAACGTTAAAGCTGTTCTCGTTGTTTTGTAACATTAAAGCTGTGCTCGTTGTTTTGTAACGTTAAAGTCGTTATCGTTGTTTTGTAACTTCCGTAATATTAAAAATGTTCTCGTTGTTTTGTAACTTTAAGGCCGTTATCGCTATTTTAGAATTTCCGGAACTTTAAAGCCAAAATCGTTGTTTCGCAACCAAATTTTAAGTTGTTATTACGTTGTTTTGGTTTCTAACATTGACATTGAATTTTCTCGGGAACACATTCCAAGCTTTTGCTTGGCCCGCTGCGTTGCTTAGCAACTAAGAATGTATACTTTTCGGTTCCACACTTTGATGAAGGAAAGTTAACTGAAAAGCGGATGCATGAATAAATATATTTCATTTTAAAAGAGATTAAAACATTTGTAAAAATGGGGATTTTTAAAAATACATTTTATGAGGAATAAATTAAATTCATCTTGTGAGAAACTGAATTATACTTGGTTTAAAAAAATTCAAATTTAGACATATTTTATACATTAAAGTAATAAAATATTTTAATAAGGAGTTAAGATCATTGGGAAACAAATTATGTAAACACACATTACTTAAGAATTTCTAACTGAAAAAAATCAATTGACAGTAAAAAAATTATAAATCATATTTAATCCATGGCAATTACTTTAAAAAATAAGTAAATGAAAATCAGTCTAGACTTAAATGTTGAATTTCCGTATAATAAACTAGGAAATTATTAAAAAATTGATTAAAGAATATAACAAAAATCATTATAATTTCTTTCAGTAAGTGATTTTCGATGCTCAGTCACTAAAATTCACCTTACACCTCATTTCCTCAAAAAACCAGTTTTGTCACCCCACGAAATCTTCCTTTCGCTCCATAGAATTTCCAAGAAGGCCAAAGGGAACGGATTTCTTAGAATAACTTTCCAAAAAGCCGTTATTTGATAACGCTTTCTAGAACATGTTATTTTCTTGGAGCGTAACGTTGATAACTAGTTATTCAAAAATAACTGCTTTTGCCATCTCAAGCAAAAACCAACGACCAATATAATAGACCAACAACTCCCCTATTGGCTGCTTCCAAAAAATGACACGCCATCTTGGAAGACTTTCCTGAACATTTTTGACACCAGGCGGCGTAAAAAGCATTTCAAGTTCTCAAGTGATTGAATTTACTAACATTGTGTTGTGTAGCATTTTACTCTTGATACTTATTGTTTTTATAGTTTCTAAATACTTTTATTATAATAAAATGCCAAAATCATGCTTTTGTACTGGCTATAAAAGCGGCTACAAATCGGATATTAATCAAAGAAAGAGGAATGGGGAAAAACTACCAAGCCTTTTTAGTGCACCAAAGGTATACAACGTGCAAAATATATTTCATCTACTTTTATTTTCAATGAATAATTTTTATCTTGATAAGTTAGTTTATGTTGTAAAATGAATAAAATGTATACATTTGTATTATTTTTTGCGATCTGGGATGCAATCGGCGATTGAATTTTGTTATCAAAATATAATAAATTATCTAGTTTTGTTCTTTTTAGTAATCAAATAATTGCTGGTTAATTAAAATGCAACCATTTCAGGTTGTTGATTGTGTTTTTGTTTTTTATTTCTAGATATTGTATATTGTGAAAAAATTTAAAAATCCTTGTAAGTAATTCATCAAATATTTATATATCAATCTAACTTTACCCCCATATTTCTCTATTGCCTTGTTTATTTTAAATTGCCTTCTTTATTTATTGAATTAAATTGTATTTATTGAATATAATTGTATGTAAATATAATTTAGTATCAATACAAAAGCTAAAATCAAGTAAATCACTTAAGTGACTGATTCACTGATTTAAATAAAACAGGAAAATATAATTATAACTTGGTATTAATAAAGCTGATATACTCATAAGTAAACATATAATTATAACTTTGTTGTTAATTTATTCTGCATATTATAATGTATTATTGATTTAGGATCCAAACTTGCTTGAAAAATGGAGAAGAGCAATTCCTCGGGCTAATAAGCAATTGACTTCTTCAGATGTAGTGTGTTCTTTGCACTTTAAATAAAAAGACTTAAATAGCTATTATACACAAAAGTTATCAGATGGAACTGTAAGTTATTTGTGTTGTATAAATTTTTTGAAATGTTTAAAGACATTTTTTAATGTTTTGTATTATTTTTTAATTTATCAAAAAAATTTTTCCTTAGTATTTTTTAAAATCTTCTGAATATGAATGCAGTTTTTTTTTTTTCACTTCATTGTAATTTTCAAGTACTAAACAATTTATTACCATTTCATTAAAAGTTATAAATAATAAATTACTAAAACATTTTGCTTTCTATAAATTGCAAATTGCTCTTTTCATTTAGACAAGTTTTTCACTTATACTGCTTGTAAAATTAACATTTATAATATTTGTATTTGGAAATAATTAAATATGTTTATTAATAAATATGTAATTATTTTCCATGTATTCATAATAATAAAGAAATTTTTACAACTTTACAGGGATGTTAGATGAAACATATGCATAAAAAAATATTGAATATTTTATTTTATAATTTGATAACTATTGTAATTTGAAGTATTTATATTTTTATGTTTATAAGTGCTAAAAATTTAAAACAATTTCAAATATTTGCATGATTTATTTAGGGAAATGTTTATTATAATTTTTATTCCTACCATATTTATAACATTTTTAATTTGATCTTGAGTAACAAACTTAACATATACCTGTATTCTTTTTGTATTTGCATTGAATTTGATTTTGCTAATTTTACTTTAAATTAAATTCACTAAATTTTCAAATTATTTCTTTATTATGCTATTTCTCAGTTTTATGTATTTTTTTGATATTTAATAAAGTTATTATTTTCTTTTAGCAAAACCCACCTCATTGTCAAGCAGAAGTTAAATACACCATACAAAGTTAGTGAAATTTTCATGACACAAATATTCATACTTGACTGACATTGTTGGATGCATTGAACCCTTATCCCATTTAACTAAATACTCTATTTTTCATGAGTTACTATTATTTTTAAAAAAGTGACTCTGTGAATATTTGGTTTGTAATTCATATTAAATGAAGCAAAAAGATTTAGTTACTCTAATTTGCACTTTTTGTTATTGCTTTCTTTTTAACGAAATGTAAATTTATTGATTTTTATTATATTATTCAGGAAAAATAATGAAAAATAAGAAAGCCTATTGTAGTTGATGATTTGTAACTAAATTTAAGTAGTTCCTACCTATAATTTTAAAAAATGTTACATTTAAATAATTATTTAATTACATAACATAGTTATTGGTTATAATGAATTTGAGAAACATTTAATTTTTAATTATGTAAAAAAATGAATTACAGTAAAATGTGCAACATCATAGCAAAATATATTAAAAGCTTTAACGATGAATAAAAGAATTTATAAAATTAGAATAACAAAAAAATTAATATTAAAATTATTTTCTATAAAAATCATTAGAATAATTAAATTGAAATGTAAAACTTAAATTTGATTCAAATAAGATATTAATTTTAATATAATAACTATATTTATATTTAAAAATAATTGAATAGAATTTGATTTCCTATTAAAATATAGTGAATTTTAATTAATTATTCTAAAATTATTTGAAATTCAATTTATAAAATTACAATTAATGGTAAAATGCATTAAAATAATGTTGTAACAACCAATCGCCAGAAAGCGAGTGACGTCACCCATGTGACTGCTTGCGTTATTGTGTAATCTAAAAACCTTTTTTTGTTAGTATGCATCCGGCACTCGCCGAGCAATGTTTTGATTTAGTGAAGAAATAAATATATTTGAACTTCTGTTTTTCAAATTCATTATTGATAATTTCTGTCTTCAATTTAAATATCGCGTAGATATTTCGGCCCATAATTTTATTATGTTACGTTGAAAAGAATTCCATTTTTATACAAGATCGAGAAATCGAATTCGGAATTATTCAAATAAAAACGAAACGTAACATAAGTGGCGCCCAACGTGGGGCGCCACTTATGTTACGTTTCGTTTTTATTTGAATAATTCCGAATTCGATTTCTCGATCATGTATAAAAATGGAATTCTTTTCAACGTAACATAATAAAATTATGGGCCGAAAAATCTACGCGATATTTAAATTGAAGACAGAAATTATCAATAATGAATTTGAAAAACAGAAGTTGAAATATTTATTTTTTAACTAAATCAAAACATTGCTCGGCGAGTGCCGGATGCATACTAACAAAAAAGGTTTTAGATTACATAATAACGCAAGCAGTCACATGGGTGACGTCACTCGCTTCTCTGGCGATTGGTTGTTACATATCTGGCGCCCAACGTGGGGCCTGAAGATTGAAATTAAAGTTTTATTGAAGAATGGATTTGTTGAAACAGAAGACGAAAAGGGCTTCGAGCATCCTTTACAGTCTGCGGGAATAAAATTCAAGAAGAATTCCTGAAACCAGAAGTAGATAAGAATGTTATTTCGGTTTTATCTGCGCAGTTAGAAGACAAATTTCAAAGATTAGAAGTTTCTCAACAGGAGGTAGAAAACGAAATTTTAACTTCAAAAGATGCGGAACGGTTATATGAAGAAGATTTCGTTACAGCAGAAGAATATCGTGATAGATATATTGAACTTTTTGAAAAATGCCGTAAAGTAACTATGAAAACGGAAGTCTCTCAAGATACCTCAAATAAGAAACAATTCAAGCTCCCGAAGTTAGAACTAAAGCGATTTTCCGGTGAGACTCGAGAATGGCTTGGTTTTTGGAGTCAGTTCTCCAAAATTGATTATGATGAGAGAATTCCACCAGAAGACAAGTTCCAGTATTTGCTACAGGCAATAGTGCCAGAATCGAAAGCAGCAAGATTAGTAGAAAGCTTCCCGCCAACAGCGGATAACTATCCCAAAGTCATAGAACAGTTACAGGATCGCTTCGGGCGGAGTGATCTACTTGTCCAAGTTTACGTCAGGGACTTGTTAACTATGGTAATGAGAAATGCCTCCTCAAACCGAACTAAAACGGATTTAGCTGTTCTTTACGATGAACTGGAATCAAAACTGCGCGCGCTGGACAGCTTAGGAAGAACCCAAGAAAAGTACGGGGACTTTTTGACTCCCCTTGTGGAATCGTGCTTGCCTGAGAGTGTCCTAATAGCTTGGGAAAGAAATAGAAGTACACTTGACGGAGGAGTACGTTCGTTAGAAAATTTGATGTCTTTTCTGAGACAAGAAGTTCAAGGACAAGAAATGGTTGTGCTCGCCCGTACCGGGTTTGGAGCTCCCCGAATCGACAAACACAAGGAATCCCGTGAAGGGAATATTACTACAGCTGCCGCCCTTGTAAGTACATCAGAAGCAGAAAATCAAGGTAAGAGGAATTTTGATTGTCTTTTTTGCAATAAGAAACACCCCAGCCAAGATTGTTTTGCTGCTAGAAAAATGCATTTTGATCAAAAGATTAAAATTCTTAGTCAGAAAGGGGCCTGTTACTCCTGTTTGAGAACAGGACATACCTCTAAAAATTGCAGGGCTAAGGTGAAGTGTTTTCATTGTAATAAAAATCACTGTACTCTTATGTGTTATTCAGATAAGGAGAACAGTCCTGCCAGTAAAAACGAAACTGTATCTACAACTGTATTGTCAAATAATTCTAGAGTAGAAAATGTTTATTTAATGACTCTTGTTGTTAAAGTTATGAATCAAAAGAAACAGTGTTTAGTAAGAGCAGTCTTGGACACAGGATCCCAACGTTCTTACCTCAGTTCAGGAATAGTTAAACAATTAAAGTTAAAACCCAAAAGGTCATTATCTTTAATACATGGACTTTTTGGTGGTCAAGAAACGAAACCCTGTTCTCATGAAGTATACGATGTGAAAATTGCTAGTTTGAAAAATGATTTTTCTTGTAAAATTGAGGTTTTATCTGAAAACAAAATTTGTGGTTTTGTTCCTAAACTGACTGATATGATGACTATTCATGAACTGAAAGAAAAAGGGATTATATTGAGTGATTTCGAAATCCCTAATTATGATATAAATCTTTTGATTGGATCCGATGTGGCAGGAATGTTGTTAACTGGTCATTCTGTGAAGTTAGAATCAAGTCTAGTTGCTATTGAAACCCGGCTGGGGTATACTGTTATTGGAAAGCAGAAATTAAATGATAATTATGATGTAAATAATGACTCTGTTTTATGTGCTTTATCTTTGCATGCTAATAATTTATCTGTTAGTGAATTTTGGAATCTAGAAAATCTTGGTATATTAGATCCTTCTGAAAACAGAAACATAAATATTGTACACTCTGAGTTATTAAAAGATTTTCAAGAGGGTTTGGAAATACTCCCTTCTGGTAGATACCAGTTAGGTTTGCCTTTTAAAACAGATACTTCAAGTTTGCCCGATAACAAGGAACTAGCTTGGAATAGACACCAAAAAATGTGTAAACGATCTAGAGATAAAAAATTAATTAAGGATTACGAAATGGTGTTTAAGGAATGGGAGTGTCTTGATATAATTGAAAGGGTACCCCAAAATGAAATTATAAGCGATAGGCAATGTCACTATTTACCACATAGGCCTATAGTCAAAAACGAAAGCACTACTACAAAATTAAGACCAGTCTTTGATGCCTCTAGTGGCAAGCCGTCCTTGAATGAACTTTTATATAAAGGGCCAAATCTCATTGAATTAATCCCAGACCTGATTGACCGATTTCGTTCATATCCCATT